>JAJOZX010002619.1:212500-285000 GCA_023014485.1 Bathynomus jamesi | reverse complement strand
AAATTACGGATTTATTGAGCATTTCTTTTTGTCACTGGAAATTCTCCATTTACACTACAACTGCATTGTCGGGTCGGCAAAAAAAAGGAAGAACTTTTAATTACTTCACATCTCGACAAATACGGTACAGAGAACCATGAAATTTTAGTATGTTAGTACGAGGTAATTTTATGGTTTGTATGCCATCTTTTAGCATTTTAGCTGAGAAATTGGATTTATGGCGAATATTCCAGAAAAATATTGCGCTAATTAAAGCGCTTTTAATTAACGTAAGCCAACTGCAGGAGGTTTGGACAAGCTTCTCAAGAAAATCGGTAAAACAGATGCTAAAACGTGGCATACAAACCATAAAATTACCTAGTACTAAGATACTAAAATTTCATGGTCCTATGTACCGTATTTGTCGAGATATGAAGGATTTAAAAGGTCTCCCTTTTTTTTGCCGACCCGACAATGCACTAGGAGTGTAAATGGAGAATTTTCAGTGGCAAAAGGAAATTTTCAATAAATCCGTAATTTTCATTAGTTTTCTTTGAAATCTGCTCACCGTATAGGAAATTTAGTAAATTTTTACATGTGTACCGTACGTTACAGGCTTTGTAAATCAAAACTATATTTTTCTGATGGTTTTTGATGCGGTTTGAACGAAGGTTAATTTCGTTCAAACATCAAAAACAATCGGAAAAATATAGTTTTAATATATAACCTAACCTAACCTAACCTAACCTAAAATTCCAAAATTCCTCAAAAGCCTGTAATGTACTCTTGCAAAAAAATACCGGAAATTTACTTAGTTGTGGGGTGTGAAAAAAATATGGAAATCTGACCATAACTTTGGATTTTACAGCCAAAGTTCGAAGTCTCCCTTTTTTTTTTTGCCCACCCGATATATATATATAGTTACCCCTGGTTTGAAATTATATTTTCATTTTCTGTAAATACATTCGTTTTCTTTTAAAATTTATGTAGGGTGACGTCAGTAGTTGAATAAATATCCAGTAAACACTTCACTATTTTAAAATTGCTGTTCCCTCTCTTTCAATAACCTACAGTCATTAAGTGGATATGCAGATTAGTTCTAACTGTCCATATTATATTGTTGTTAAAGTATATATTTATTGAAGGATAAAATCCTTATTTGTTTAAATATTAATATTTTCGCCATTTGTTATTAGGTAAAGATTATTCATTTTCATGATTTACGTTGGATGTGCAAATACAAAACTCTCCATTCCAAAGCAAACGAAGCTATTCTCTGACTGTTTTTATTTATTTAAACAATTATTACCAAAATTGTAGTCATAATTCCATATAAGTACTAAAATAATAACATTGAAACACATATATTTACATTAAATAGATATTTACTCTATAATAACGGTACGGAAACAACGTATTCTTATCGTTGGTGTTGTTATTTTGTCATTATTGTTTGACGTCATCTAAATTATAATCTGTATACTGTTTCCTCATTCTTCGTTACCTCTTTCGTGTTACTGCTGTATTTCTACATTCTCAATGTTGCGTTACTCGTATATTTAGCGTCTTCCTTTATATTTACCTCAATTATTACCTATATTTTCTTCTTTTGCAATACTGTCCAGTTCAGTTTGTATACTGTATAAGCAGTAACATTGTGTATAACATAAATATGGTATTTTAAATCGTTTGATTCTGTATTCCATGTCAAAATAGGTTTACAAAAAGTTCCTCTGAAAATTCCGTTCTAAATTGGGAACCGTATAGACACTAACCGGGAACTTACTGGCTCTCTTTTTGACCCTATATACAAAAAAGGGAACCCATTACGCACTTTGTCGTTTGAAACAAACAACCACATAAACCTAATATACTGTATATATATATATATATATATATATATATATATATATATATATATATATATATATAGGGCGTCCCAAAAAATGTATACACACTTTAAATAATTATAAAGGCAGTGTTTATTAAAATACATTTCATTTTCAAAATGTAATAGAATCTACAGACATTATTTAATTGTTTTGTCAACGCCTGTTTTCAAACTGACGTCCGTTCTGGTCCAGGCACTGCTGATAACGCGAAGCAATGGAATCGCAAACATCACGAAACATTTCGTTTGGTATTTGTGTGCATTCTCGTTCAATGGCTGCTCTCAATTCAGCGACTGTTGCAGGTTTTATAGCGTAGACTTTGTCTTTTAAGTATCCCCATAAAAAAAAGTCTAGTGGTGTGAGGTCTGGTGAACGCGGAGGGTATTCTACGAAACCCCTTCGTCCAATCCACATCCACATCGTGCCAAGTACCACTCGCAATACTCCACTCTTCGGTCCGGATCATCTTCATTAATAGCATGGACTAATCTTGGAATGTAACTTTTCCATTGACAGCGCTTCAAAATGCGTTGGACAGACGATTCTGAAATTCCTACCTCACGACTCGCTTGCCGCACAGATTTTCTTGGACTTTGGTGATACGTTTCCAGTACTCTTTCTTGCTTTGTGGGGCTTGTCGATGTCCGTGGTCTTCCGGAACGCTTCTTGTGGACATTCTGAACAGTTCCATCGGCTTCAAACTTATCTCTAATTCGAGTGATGGTAAGTCGCGTTGGTGGATCTGTTTGAAACTCCCTCCTAAACTGTCTTTGCACTTCAACTGCGTTTTCACACTTCCAGTAGCATTTTAGAATGAATTTCCTTTGTTCAAAGCTTAGTCTGACTGCCATTATTAATTCTAATGGGTTTAACTTGGAAAGAAAGAAACATCAATTGAGCTATCAGCTGTTAAAGTGTGTATACATTTTTTTGGGACGCCCTGTGTATATATATATATATATATATACCTCGTTAACTTCGTTGATGTTCCGTGTGCTGGTCTCTCTTCACACGAAGGTGAAGCTGGTGGCCACGCCTCTAGGCCTGATTTGGTGGAGGAGCAAGTTGCTTTCCTGCGCTCTCCACCTCACATAGTCAGGTACACCCAGCTCATCTGGTACCGTCCTGAGCCAGGCATCTAGTCTTTTTTTAAAGACTTCAACTTTGACCCCTGTCACGTTTCTGAGGTCCTTTGGAAGGTAGTTAAAAAGTCTTGGCTCCCTGATAACCAAGCTATTTTCCTTCAGTGTTGAAGAGGTCCCTTGTTGGGCCTTCAATTTGGGAACACTACACATTCTGAAGTTCCTACTTTCCAGGGTTGTTTGGATGGTAATTGGGTTTAGTTCGAGGTTTGGTACCAGTTTGGTCCCCTGAGAAACTTTTATGTTACGCAGTTAGCTAGTTACACAGACCGTGCATGGAACAAGAAATTTTTCTGGGAAAATTAAATCCACTGTAGTTCGAATAAGGTAATGGTAAGTGACAAATACTATAGTTTTTCTTTATCTGCTTGGCAGATAGCTGGTGAGGGAAGCTATATTTTGGGGCCTCTTTGCCAGTGACCCGTTCCCCACGTTGGGTTTCCATCATGAAAAAGAAAAACTATGGTATTTGGCAACCATTTACCATTACTTATTCGGACTAAAGTGGATTTAATTTTTCCAGAAGAGTTCCTCGTTCCAAGCACGGTCCGTGTGTAACATATATATATATATATATCAACCCTCTGAAAATATTCACCATCTAAATATTAATAGGCTAATTTATCATGCAGGGTATATACGACTAATCTTACCTTCAACCATTATTCTTCAAACAACTACACAACTTTATCAAACAAACAAACAAAATATAATCATGGTATAACTATAATCTAATATAAAGCTAAATAAATAATGTAGTGTAAAATGACACTTTTAAAATATTACTAGCTATTATCTGCCAATTTGTAAAGGGTGAATGAAAGGGAGAGATAGATCCGTGCAACGAGTAACTAGTAATCATGTCTGAGGATTTGCTTGTCATGCAGGTAAAGTGATTTTTAGTACATAAATCATAGCTGTTTATTGTTGTTATTATTATTATTATTATTATTTATAATTACAGATTTATTACACACACACACATATATATATATATATATATATATATATATATATATATATATCAGTGATGTAGGCGAGACCACCAAGTCCGAGACTGAGACCGAGACCTGATCCTGTGAGACCAAGATCGAGACCGAGATCAAAGGTTCGAGATCGAGATCTACCTTCCGAGATCGAGACCCTTAAAATTCGAGACCGAGATCGAGATCGAGACCAAGCTCATGCCCTTTCAATTTGTTTTACACTTTTACACTACTATGGAAATGTGAAGGGTTGTCGAGTTATTCTATGCTTTATTGAATTTATCGGTACTGTTTTCTTTATGCTGTATTTCTTGCATTATTTTTGTGTGAAGCATTTCATTTTTTCAAATACATATTGGATGGGAGGATAATCGTTTTTATCACACGACAGAGGTTGACACGCCGTTTGGCAACACTAAGTGGCCTTATAATATATACTTATATATATAATACATATATAATTCTCTATTTAGTGTTTCCATTTTCAATAAAATTAATCTGACGGGGGCGGTAGGGGGGAAAAAAATTTTTGTAGCGCTAACCTAAAAAAATCCAGACCCACACACCCCCGCAAGACAAACGTGGCAACTCAAAACAGGGTGAGTGATTAGTGAATACCTAGAGTCCCTTACTTTTACAAACTTTCATAAACATTCTGAACTGTATCTGTTCAACCAAGCCACCATCATGAGTATGCCAATAACATGTATTTTTCATTACAGTCTCGAGAGGTCTCGAAAGGTCTCGGGGAGAAAAACCGAGACCGCGTCTGTCGAGACCGAGATCTAAATAGCGGAGACCGAGATCGAGAATCGAGATCGAGATCTGCAAATTGGGTCTCGAGATCGGTCTCGAGACCTACATCACTGATATATATATATATATATATATATACCAGGACAATGGGGCAGGAGAGAATCAGTTTTCAGTACCCCAAAAAGTGACAAAGCGATACCTGACATACATGCATTCTTTGAAGAGAAATTGCAAGGAGAGTGTATAACAGACTTTGATTTTACCCCAGATGTAGCGAGAGCTATAGGACAAATGAAACCACATTCAGTTGCAGATCCGGACAAATGGAACCTATTATTGATAAAAAACTGTAAAAATGAAATAGCTATACCTTTATACTGGATATGGAGAAGATCCCTAGACACTGGGGAAATACCGAGCATCCTGAAAAGAGCAAACATTATCCCTATATACATTATACAGGGTGTTTCAGGAGGAAAGGTCAATACTTCGGGAGGTGATTGATAGTATCGGTCATTGTGAGAAAAAAAAGTTCATATGAACATGTGTCTAATTCTGAATGGTTACGGAGATAGAGCTGTTTGAATCTGATGCGCGCGCAGCTCTTCCTCTCCCCGCGGTGGTCCCATTCAATGGCCACCAAGGTCTCCAGACCTCCCTCCATTAGATTACTGTTTGTGGGGGTGGATGAAAAGTCAAGTTTACAAAAGAAAGGTGGATACACGAGACGAATTGCTCGCGCGCATTTTGGATGCTGCTGCCCGCATAAAGGAACGTCAAGATCAACTCAGACGAACAACACGCGATCTTCGCACACGAGTTGCAAAGTGCATTGAGGTTGACGGTGGGATTTACGAAATCGTATTGTAAACTGTAACAAATGTGTCATTTCTGTATCTGATACCATTCAAAATGCCAATGTTTAAACATTAAATGTTAGAAACAGTAATTGGCTTCTCTTTCTTGATTACCATTAACAATGCTTTTGTATTTGTAGATTCAAACAGCTCTATCTCCGTAACCACTCAGAATTAGACACATGTTCGTACGAACTTTTTTTCTCACAATGACCGATACTATCACCTCCCGAAGTATTAATCTTTCCTCCTGAAACACCCTGTATAAAGGAGGGGACAGATCTCAAGCAAAGAACTATAGACCAGTGTCATTGACGTCCCACCTCACCAAAGTATTTGAAAGAATAGTTAGAGAGAAAATTTATGATTTCTTGGAGACACTGGAAAGATTCAACGAAAATCAGCACGGATTCCGATCAGGTAGATCATGCCTATCACAACTAATAGAACACTACAACAATATCCTAGATGCAATGGAAGGTGATGACAACTACGATGTCATATACAA
Organism: Bathynomus jamesi; assembly: GCA_023014485.1. Classification (NCBI taxonomy): domain Eukaryota; kingdom Metazoa; phylum Arthropoda; class Malacostraca; order Isopoda; family Cirolanidae; genus Bathynomus; species Bathynomus jamesi. The sequence goes on along the minus strand of JAJOZX010002619.1, from coordinate 278,880 downwards.
AGATTTTGCTGAAGCTTTCGACAAATGTGATCACGGTATAATAGCACAAAAAATGAAACATATGGGAAAAACAGGCAAAGTGGGAAAATGTATCTACAACTTTCTCAGAGAACGTCTACAGGTCGTCAAAATTCAAGGTATATCATCATTAGAATCGGAAGTACGCAGCTCAGTACCACAAGGGACAGTACTGGCCCCACTCCTGTTCATTATCATGCTAACAGACATAGACAGCGGAGTAAACAGCAACAGTATAGTAACATCATTTGCAGACGATACAAATATCAGCAGAAAAATCAGCGAGGTAAGTGAAGTGGAGGCCTTGCAGAGGGACACGAACAGAATATACAAATGGTTAGAAGACAACAACATGACATTTAACACCGAGAAATTTCAGCTCTTAAGATATGGTAGAAAAGAGGAACTTAGACTGCATATTATGCTCCAAATAGAGAGGAAATTCAGAGAAGCACGAAAGCGAACAATCTGGGGGTAATAATGACCGATGATGCGAAATTCGAAACACAAAATCAGATAGCGATAAATAAAGCAAAAAGAGTCGCGGGAGAGGTACTAACAACGTTCAAAAGAAGGGACAGGACAGTAATGATTCCCCTGCTAAAAACACTGATTATGCCAAAACTTGAATACTGCTCAGTTTTGACGTCCCCATATAAAAAGGAAGAAATTAATAAACGAGAAGAAACGCAGATACATTTCACAGCAAAAACTGATGGCTGCAAAGAACTCAACTACTGGGAAAGACTACGTAAACTAAATCTGTACTTCCTAGAAAGAAGAGAGAGGTACACCATAATCTACATATGGAAAATGATCGAGAAACTGGTACTAAACCTAAAACTAAACCCAATTACCATTCAAACAACAGTGGAAAATAGGAAAGGCAGAATGTGGAGTGTTCCCAAATTAAAGGCCCGACAAGGGACCTCCTCAACACTGAAGGAAAATAGTTTGGTTGTCAGGGAGCCAAGACTTTTTAACCAGCTTCCAAAGGACCTCAGAAACGTCAGAGGGGTCAAAGTTGAAGTCTTCAAGAGAAGACTAGATGCCTGACTCAGGACGGTACCAGATGAGCCGGGTGTACCTGGCTATGTACAGTGGAGAGCGCAAGAAAGCAACTCGCTCCCCCACCAAGCCAGAACTAGAGGCGGGGCCACCAGCTTGACCTTCGTGTGAAGAGACCAACGCACGAAACAGCAACGAGGTTAACGAGGTGTGTAAACACTTGGGCCCACAAGGAATACTAGCTCTCACAAATATCAGCACATATTCATACCAACACTGTATTATTCCTGACATATGGAAACAAGGTAAAATTATTACACTACTCAAACCAAACAAAAATCCAACAAAACCAGCTTCCTATAGACCCATTACTTTACTATGCACACCTTCCAAAGTAACAGAAAGACTAATCTTACAAATCACCAACCCACACATTCCACTATCGCCTACTCAACATGGATTCAGACCTCACCACTCAACCACGACATTACTCACTAACCTCACGCAGCACATCATGGATGGCATCAACTCCAGACGACCAGCTCAACGTACACTATTAGCAACAATAGACATTAGTAAAGCATTTGATGCTATCCCACGCTTCCCTCTCATAAACAAAATACTCAACACAAACCTGCACAATAACACCAAAAGGTGGCTGAGCAACTATCTTTCAGGAAGATACTCACATGTCACATTTAATGGCAAGTCATCCAAAAACAAGCTTTTTCCGAACGGGGTCCCTCAAGGCTCTGTTCTCTCACCAACACTCTTCAACTTATACATGCATGACATTCCAACACCCATAGATAAGCTTACATTATCATCATATGCAGATGACATCACTCTAACATCCACCCACAACAACATCGACACCGCTACAAATAACCTACAAACATACATAAACAGTATACAAGACTGGCTCACACACAATAGACTCAAAGTAGCGCCCACAAAATCAACCATCACCTTGCTTACAAGCAACACAAAAGAACACAAGGTAATTCCACAGCTCACACTAAACAACATCAACATTCCACACACTCACAGGACCAAAATACTTGGGGTCACATACAACACATCATTATCTTTTGCAAACCACATTCAGGATATTAAAAACAAATGTACGTCGACTTAACACGCTTAGGGTACTAACAGGCACAAACTTTGGAAACAACATCACTCATATACAAACAATATATTCGCTCAAAACAATATATTCGCTCAGTTATGGACTATGCTAGCCCATGCTGGGCACCCATTATCTCAAACACACTCATAAACACCTTACAGACAATACAAAACAACGCACTTCGTATCATTACAGGATGCACTCAAACAACACCAATAGAACACCTGCACACAGAAACAAAAATACTGAAAGTTAGGGAACATTTAGACATGAGGGGAACACAATTCATGGCAGCAGCGACACCTAACCACAACGCCCTTGCCACTACATGTACAATCACGCACCGACACCTCGCACCATTAAGGTAACACCAGAGAGACAGAATAACCAAATACTCCATTCCATACCACGCCCCACAGACATCACACAGTACAGAAAACACATACACACACACCTAACCCACAAAGCACTGACACGACTCGGTCCGAATGCGGTCCTAGGTGCGAAGCCGCCACCCATTAACAGGTCAGAGATCAGCCTGAGCAGATCGGATCGAGTTAACTTAGCACGATTCCGCTGTGGACATCACCCCAACTTACTAACATATAAACACAGACTAGACAATTCCATAGACGACACCTGCCACCTGTGCCACGACACACCACAAACAATTGAACACATTATGACAGACTGTACCGCTCTAGCACAATAACGAACACAACACAACATCACTAGTGCGCTGAACCTCTGGTCCACTCCGAAGAGGGCGATCGGTTACCTGCGTGCCGCCGGCTTGCTCGATCAGGGTGGGCTGATCGGCTAAACAACAACAACAACAACGAGGTGTGTGTATATATATATATATATATATATACCTTACCTTACAACCTTACAAAGGTTCCGCGCGATGATTTCTCATTTCGCGAAGGTCAAGCTTGTCGCCCCTCCTCTCGAGTTGGCCTGGTGAAAGTAGTGAGTTGGATTCTTGCGCTCTCCCCTCACATAGCCAGTACGCCCGGCTCATCGGGATTGTTCTGAGCCAGGCGTCTAGTCTTCTTTTGAAGATTTCCACTGCAACCCTTCGTTTTCTTAGGTCTTTGGGCAACTGATTAACAGTTTTTGGTCCTCTCACTACAAAACTATTTTCTTTCAGGGTTAAGGATGTTCCCTGTCTCGCCTTCAATTTGGGAATACGACACAGTCTACCGCTTCTACTTTCCATCGTTGTTTGGGGAGTTATGGGATTCAGAGTAAGATTGGAGGACTAGTTTCTCCATTATTTTCCACGTGTAATATGGTGTATGTCTCTCTCTTCTCCTTTCCCGTGAATATAGGTCTAGTTCTCGTAACCTTTCCCAGTAATTTAGTTCTTTGCACCCATTGATCTTGGCTGTGAAGCTTCTTTGGATCCCCTCCAGCTGTCTAATGTCTTCTTTTTTATATGGGGAAGTTAGGACCGAGCAGTATTCTAATTTGGGTATGATCAGGGTTTTCAGTAGAGGAATCATTACATTCCTATCCCTTCGTTTAAAGGTTCTCAATATCTGACCCGTTATTCTCTTTGCTCTGTTTACTGCAATCTTATTTTGTGTTTCAAATTTCGCATCATCTGTCATTACAACCCCTAAATCTTTTGCTCTGGAATTTCTCTGAATTTCCTGTCCATTTGGGGTATAATATTCCATGCACTTTAGGTCTTCTCTTTTTCCGTACCGTAATAGCTGAAATTTCTCGGTGTTAAACTTCATATTGTTGTCTTCAGTCCACTTGTAGATTTTGTTTATGTCGGTTTGTAAAGATCCTATGTCTTCTGGGTTTCTTATTTTTCTACTGATCTTTGTGTCATCCGCAAAGGATGTTACTGTGCTGTCTCTGGTAACGTCCTCATCTATGTCAGTTAGCATGATTATGAAGAGTAGTGGAGCTAATACTGTTCCTTGTGGTACTGAGCTGAGGACCTCTGATTCTGATGAAGATACTCCTTGTACTGTAACGACTTGCCTCCGCTCACTAAGGAAATTATATATCCATTTCCCTACTTTTCCTGTTATTCCCATATATTTCAGTTTATGTATTATGATTCCGTGGTCACACTTGTCGAACGCTTTAGCAAAGTCTGTGTATAGTACATCATAGTTTTCATTACTTTCAAGTGAATCAATAATGTTGTTGTAGTGTTCCATTAGTTGTGATAGGCATGATCTGCCTGATCGAAACCCGTGTTGGTTATCATTGAATTTTTTCTGAGTTTCCAAAAAGTCATAGATTTTCTGTCTAACTATTCTTTCAAATGTTTTAGTGAGATGAGATGTAAGCGACACTGGCCTATAGTTTTTGGCCTGGGATCGATCTCCTCCTTTATATATTGGGACTATGTTCGCGCTCTTCAGGATGCCCGGTATTTCTCCCGTGTCTAATGATCGTCTCCATATCCAGTATAGGGGCTCAGCGATTGCATTCTTGCAGTTTTTGATCAGTGTGGCATTCCATTTATCCGGTCCTGCCGCTGAGTGTGTTTTTAGTTTCCCTATGGCTTGTGTAATATCATCCGTCGTGAAGTCGAAATCCGTTATACTTTCCCCTTGTGGTTCTTCTTCAAAGAACGCGTTTCTATCGCAAATCAATTTGTCAGTTTTTGGGATACTGAAAGATGATTCATACTGAGCTTTTAATATTTCAGATACTTCTGTTAGATCATCAGATAAATCACTGTTCTCATTTTTTAAAGGTCCGATAGTCGCTTGGTTTTTCGACTTTCTTTTTGCGAAATTATAGAAGTACTTTGAGTTAACCTTTATCGCTTCTATAGCGTCATCATCTTCTTTTTCTGTATGCTTCTCGATTTGTTCCTGTATGACGACATCGATACTTTGTAGTTTATCATTTAATATTTTTCTGATGTTGTTATCTTTACAATTACTTAATTTTGTAGTCACTCTTTTTCTCTTTCGGAACAATGCCCTCTTTTGTCTTTCGAACCTGCTTCTCTTTCCTCTTTGTTGTATCTTTGGGACATGTTTTTCCACAATTTCTAACGTCTTCTCCTCTAACGTCATTAGCATCTCTTCCGTTGTCTTGGCCTCGAAAATGGTTTTCCAATCTATTACTTCCATGCTGGATGTCACATCTTCCCAGTTTATAGCTTTGGAGTGAAAATTAAAAATTTCGAATTTGCTTCGTTCTGTTGTGCGTGTTCTTTCCTTTCCTGTTGCCTTTATATTAGTTGTTATTTCAATGATATTGTGGTCTGATATCATAGTTGGGGAGATTTCTACATTATCAATTAGATTACTGTTGTTTGTGAATACCAAATCTAGGCAGTTGTTTTTTCTTGTGTTTTCTGTTATTTCTTGCGTTAACATAAATTCATCAGCTAAAGCTAGTAGCATTTTTACCTGCTCCTGGTCTTCTCGTGTGCCCCCCTTGTCCTGGTGGATACATATATTTTTTCCTATCCTTTTATATTTCATGAATGGGAAATTAAAATCACCACAGAGAAAAATATTTGGGGTTGGAGAGTGTAGATCTTTTACTAAGTTTCTTACCTCTGTAATGGAATCTGAAAATTTTGAGGTTGGCGTGTTTGGGGGTCTGTACATTACAATTAGTACCATATTTAATTTTTCAATTTTTGCTGCTACACATTCTACGTAGTTGTTTGAGGTACTTATAACCATTTCTGCTATGTGCCTTTCGCGTGTGTAAATAGCACATCCTCCTTTACGTCTCACTGTTCTGTCGGCTCGGAGGATGTTATAGTTGTCAATTTGTATTTCTTTTTTGTACATATTTTTATATATATATATAAGGTTGTAACATATATTCTGCTCGATTTTTTAGTTCATTCAGAACAAAAATTAAAGGACATAATGACAAATTAATCATCAATATAATTCCCTTCTTTTCCTATAACCTCCTCCCACCTGTAGAAAAGTTTTTTTATGCCACGTTCGAAGAAATCCCTTGGTTTCGAGTTAAAAAAAAGCGATCACTTCGTTATCGAGAGCTTCCCTGGATTGCAACGTTTGTCCATCTAGGTGGTGTTGCAGACTTCTGAATAAATGGTAGTCTGAAGGTGCGATGTCTGGAGAATAAAGTGGATGAAGCATTTTTTCCCAACCAAATGCCTCCAATTGGGCAGTGGTGATTCGAGCAGTGTGAGGGCGCGCGTTATCCTGGTGGAATAGAACACCTCTGCGATTAATTAATGCAGGACGTTTTTCTTGTAATGCCATCTTCAATCGTTGGAGTTGTTGACAGTAGACTTCAGCCGTGATTGTTTGGTTGTCTGTCAGAAGCTCAAAATGAATAATTCCTTGCATATCCCACCAAACGCATAGCAAAATTTTCTTCGGATGGGGTCCATTCCTTGGCTGAGGTTCAGGCTTTGTTTCACGGCTAAGCCACTGATGTTGACGCTTAATATTGTTATAGAGGACCCATTTTTCTTCCCCAGTGACGATCCGATTCAAAAACGGTGCCTGCAGTTGCCGAGAATGCAATGATGTGCAAATATCGATTCGATGTTGAAGATTCGCTTGTGACAAATCATGCGGAACCCATTTTCCAACCTTCACTACTTTTCCTAACAGCTTCAAATGACGATGAATGGTCATATGGCTAACGCCGAGTGGCAGTCCAAGTTCTCTTACAGTTACCGTTGGGTTTTCCTTCACTGTTGCTTTCAGCAACTCTTCATCTGACTCATTTGGTCGTCCTGTTCGTTGATAATCTTTCAGACTGAAGTCTCCATTTCTGAACTTCTCAAACCATCTCCTACACACCCATTCGCTCACAACATCATTTCCATAAACTCTTTGAATGTTTCTTGCGGATTCACTAGCGTTAGATCCTTTATGGAACTCATACAGCATCACATGTCGAATATGCTCTTTCGTGGGCTCCATGTTTTTTCAATTACTGTAATATCGTAGGGGTGGCGTTGTAACTGTATGAAAAACACCAGAGAAAATATTTATTAGCCTAATTCTACACTAGCCTAAGTCATTCTGTATCGTGCTAAAACCTGTGCGAACCTGTCGCCACGTGTATTTTACATTTCTAAAACTATTTCACATTATCTTGAGGTTATTAATTATCTATCGTCCGTTTTCTAATCGAGCAGAATTTATGTTACAACCTGATATATATATATATATATATATATATATATATATATATATATATATATACACACACCCCAAATTCTGCTGGGTTTGAATGCGTTTTAAGTGCAATACACATACACACACACACACGTAAATAAAATAGAAAGTGCAAAGGCAATAAAGTGAGCAACTTGTAGCTTGTGTAACTCGAACCCGAGTCGTGTGTGTACAGTAGGGGGGAAGATTTCAGAGTCAGAGCTCCTAACCGATCACGCCATCCGGAACTTACCACCCTCTCTCCAACCCGGAAAAGGTTCATTCAAGAAAGACCAATATTTACATTAAAAAAAAAAGAATGTAATTACCTTATAGCTTCCTTCGGGCTTCGAGAATTTACAGCACTCGATTTTTTCCAAGAAATTCCAATTGTGATATCTTTAAAAAGTTAAGAGGTAATACGGTGAAGTTTATTATCAGTGTATCTCATTATATGTGTTCATTATTCATCGTCATTCTAAAAAAGAGGATAGAAAAGCAGTTCTGGCGATTCATCATTTCTCCAAATCAAAAAATTTCTCCGATTCCAAATCCTTTTTTTAAAAGGATTATTTACTTTCTTAGAAACATTAGTAAAACTTCATCATTTACTAAATCAATTCGGGATGAAAAAATTTTCAGACATCTACAGTATAGAGTACCTAAACTGTCAGGAGAGGAACAGTGGTGAACCGAACGCTTCAAAAGGCGCATTTATCAATGCAAACGCTAGTTACATGACGGCTGACAGGAACAGTTCAAGCTTCAGACACGCAAAAGAAACTGATCATAGAGTAACTCCAGAACTAGCTAAACAAATCTTTAAATGCAACCAGCCGCAGCGACCTAAAGTTACAGAAAACTGCTTCATAAAAAACTTTAATCTTGTGAAAAATAGTTTATACCTTGACCTGTTCACTGTCGGCATCTTATTGCGCTTCTGTAACTCCATCCAACGGACTCTAGAGAATCTGACCGCCGTTCCCACGAATCCACGTGGGTTATCTGCAGTCTCTAAGCGACTTAACCTGTTTCATGTGATTTCTCGGCTCAGTACTTCGCAGTAGTCTGAATAGGACAGACACAGGCTGTCGAAAACATTCAATACAATCTACAGTTGTCCAAACGAGTTTAAACACCCTATTTATATTTTTATATATAAATTGTTTAAAATTGGTAGGGGGGAAAATACAGTAGGTACACAATAGAATTGTTCTCAAATAAATGTTTATTAGGAAATCAACATAATCAATAAAAAATTAACCATTACTATGATACAACTGGTAATTATTGCAGTAAATAGTGTAAGCTTCAAGTAAAAAACTTTAGGCGCGCAAACATTCAATAATTTGTATGTTCACCTTTGCCAGAAATCGCAGCAAGATGTTTTCTATAGCCTTTCATTAAATGCTGGATCTTTTCTTGTGGTATTTTTGCCTACTCTTCGATACAAATATCCCCCAACCCCGTCATATTAGATGGACTTCAAGCGTGAACACCTTTTTTCAACTCCTCCCAACAAACACTCAATAACATTGAGATCTGGTGACATAATGGCCACTCTAGAAGCCTCATTTTTTTATTCTGGAATCGAACTTTTGTTGATTTTGATGTATGCTTCGGGTCACTGTCGAGTCTTGCTACAGCATCCATTTCCTTCCAAGTTTCAAACATATCATTAATGGCGATACATTCTCCTCCAATATTTGTTGATGTTTCACAGAACCCATCTTTCCTTCGTGTTCTTTGAATGCTTCATTTTTCTTTCTCCAGACATATCTGTTCTGATTATGCCTCCATTGCTCAATCTTGGTTTCATCACTCCATAAGATACTATTCCAGAATTCTTTAGAAGCATTAAGATGTTCCTTAGCAAACCTCAGCCGTGCTGCCTTATGCACAGGGCGTAGAAATGGTTTCTTCCGAGCAACAAGGCCAGCATATTCATTCTTGTGCAAATAGTTGCTTATTGTCTGACAACTTACTACTATACCAGCTATGCCAACAGTCGTCTATACGTCTTTTGTTGTGATGCGAGGATCTTTAGTAACATCACGTACCATTTTTTGTCCTGTTCTCGGAGAAATTTTCATAAAAGTTGACGGCCAGATCTGGGTAATGTTGTCGTGATGCCAAGATTTCTCCATTTGATAACACCATTGCGAACTGATGTTACAGGTATAGTAAAGCACTTCGAAATTCTCTTGTATCCTTTTTCAGACTTATGAAGACTATAATTCTTTTTCTGAGGTCATATAACAACGTTTTGAGGAGCCGATAGTGTTTTTTGAAAACAAAAGGAAATTAATTTAACATTGCTACATTGCTATCAAACATTTAGCACAGAGACAAATAAATAGCTCATCACAAACATTTTACACTTTAAGTTGAGCTTTACAAGTATGTGCTCCAAATTGCCCAGTATGCATCAGTGATAAGACCAGAAACCATTTCATTTAGAAGCGTCACCAAGGGTGATTAAACATTTTTACACAGGCGAAAACACAAATTAGTTTTCCATTTCACTATAATACAATTAGAAATGTATTTGAACTGAATACTAGGAACTTTAGGAGAGATATAACTTGAAAAAAGCCTTAAATTATATTATTAGAAGATTGGGAGTCTTTATAGAAATTAATTAAGTTTCCTGATAATATGCATGGGGTGCCTAAACATTTTTCGCCTATATATGCATGGGGTGCATATATATATATATATATATATATATATATATATATATATTTTCGTCTGTCTGTTTCTTTGTTTGTCTGTCCTTTATGCATGCACAAACCGTTTGACCTAGAGCTACCAAATTTGGCACGGGAACCTCTACTGGGTTGAAGAAAGTTAATAAATTAAATAATTAAAATTACTGGGCCCGAAGGCCCCAGCACTGCGATTAAACTACAGAAAAGAACGCAGCCGTGAAAATTTTGAGCTTCACATTGTGTCAAGATTTCTGAATCTTAACATTTTCATGACTAATTATTTGGTCAATAAAACTATAGAAAAGAACACAGTCATGAAAATCTTGAGCTTCACATATAATTATTTTTTAGGACGACTTCAAACCGTTTGACCTAGAGCTACCAAATTTGGCACGGGAACCTCTTACGGGATGAAGAATGTCAACACAGAGTCTGTCAGCCTGTCTGTTTGTGCGAATAGTTACAGGAAGTTGATGTGGCAAAGTTTTTTTGCAGTTTTTGAAAATCCCAACAACTTTACCATGCCTCCAAAAAAACGGGCAAGTTTGGGTAGATCTACATCAGCAGCCATAAAAAATAAAGAAGCCCGGAAGCAGGAAAGCTCACAAGAAAGACAATCACGCCTTGAAGTTAACCGTAAACGACATGCAACAGCCAGAGCAAGAGAAAACCTCCAAGAAAGACAATCACGTCTTGAAGCTGTCCGAGAAAGTGTAGCAGCTACCAGAGCAAGAGAAAACCTCCAAGAAAGACAATCACGTCTTGAAGCTGTCCGGGAAAGTGTAGCAGCTACCAGAGCAAGAGAAACACTGCAAGAAAGACAATCACGTCTTGAAGCTGTCCGAGAAAGTGTAGCAGCTACCAGAGCAAGAGAAACACCCCAAGAAAGACAATCACGCCTTGAAGCTAACTGTGAACGACATGCAACAGCAATGTGAAATTTATCCCGGGCAACGCCGGGTACCTCAGCTAGTATATATATATATATATATATATATATAATGCAAACCGCATGTCCGGTATATATATATATAGGCACCCCATGCATATATAGTTGTCCAAAAATGTTAAGGCATGGGGTGCCTAAACATTTTTGGACAACTATATATGCATGGGGTGCCTATATATAGGGCGTCCCAAAAAAATGTATACACACTTTAAATAATTATAAAGGCAGTGTTTATTAAAATACATTTCATTTTCAAAATGTAATAGAATCTACAGACATTATTTAATTGTTTTGTCAACGCCTGTTTTCAAACTGACGTCCGTTCTGGTCCAGGCACTGCTGATAACGCGAAGCAATGGAATCGCAAACATCACGAAACATTTCGTTTGGTATTTGTGTGCATTCTCGTTCAATGGCTGCTCTCAATTCAGCGACTGTTGCAGGTTTTATAGCGTAGACTTTGTCTTTTAAGTATCCCCATAAAAAAAAGTCTAGTGGTGTGAGGTCTGGTGAACGCGGAGGGTATTCTACGAAAACCCCTTCGTCCAATCCACATCCACATCGTGCCAAGTACCACTCGCAATACTCCACTCTTCGGTCCGGAATCTTCATTAATAGCATGGACTAATCTTGGAATGTAACTTTTCCATTGACAGCGCTTCAAAATGCGTTGGACAGACGATTCTGAAATTCCTACCTCACGACTCGCTTGCCGCACAGATTTTCTTGGACTTTGGTGATACGTTTCCAGTACTCTTTCTTGCTTTGTGGGGCTTGTCGATGTCCGTGGTCTTCCGGAACGCTTCTTGTGGACATTCTGAACAGTTCCATCGGCTTCAAACTTATCTCTAATTCGAGTGATGGTAAGTCGCGTTGGTGGATCTGTTTGAAACTCCCTCCTAAACTGTCTTTGCACTTCAACTGCGTTTTCACACTTCCAGTAGCATTTTAGAATGAATTTCCTTTGTTCAAAGCTTAGTCTGACTGCCATTATTAATTCTAATGGGTTTAACTTGGAAAGAAAGAAACATCAATTGAGCTATCAGCTGTTAAAGTGTGTATACATTTTTTTGGGACGCCCTGTATATATATATATATATATATATATATATATATATATATATATATATATATATATATATATATATATATATATGATGCAAACCCACAAGGAAAAAGAAAAATGATTCCAAGGCCTTTTGTGTATTCAGAAGTACACCTCGTCGGGGAATGAAGGGTGGAGGCAAGATGACCTAAAATATGTACAACGGGACAGAAAGACAAAAAGATTAACACAAGATTAACTCTTACACGAATACACGAAAGGCCTTGGAATCATTTTTCTTTTTCCTTGTGGTTTGCATCATTCATTCATTTCACGTGTCTAATTGTGAAATTCATCCCATATATATATATATATATATTCTTTTCAGTTTGAGTTTACAAATACAGTGTTTTTTCGCGTTGAGTGAAACAGATATACAGTATATAACAAATATTCTGAATTAAATACAGGCCTGTATACGGACGGTTCGCGATTGCGGATACTTGTGGTTTTTGGTCCATTTTGTGTTGAACAAGCTTGAGGTAGTACGAGTGTGACTGTGATTGACACAGGAAAATTTGTGCTGCCTTAGAGAGGAAATAAAAACTTGCTGTGCATCTTGCTCCTGAAGAATCATGCACCAGGAGTGATAATAACTGGGGTGTCTGCAATACAAACTAACGAAAATTGCAATAAATTGAATACGGATATGGATGTTCTTTGGATCTTGGCAAGTATCACTTATCAGGGAAAGTATTTTTATCAGGATCAGATGCTAAAACCAGGAAAAATGTAGACAGTAACTTTTGCAGTGACTAGTAAGTAGTTACTTTCTGAGACAGCAACTATTAACTAGTAACTTATTTGAGTCAGTAATTAGTAACTGTAATTAGTTACAAAAAGTACGGTAACTATATTTTTTTTTTCCTCGAACTGGGGCGGTACACCACAACGGCCACTTCTTTTTCGAAGCTATACAATATCGTTCCTTTTCAATCATTGTACTTCGTTCAGGACGAAGTATCCAAGCTAAATTGATTGTGATTTAACGAATAAACAAGAAGATTTTATCATATTAGCGGTGCTGGGCCCTTCGGCCTCAGTAATTGGAGAGTCAATTATTCGGTCAATAAAATTAAATTATAGAAAAGAACGCAGTCATGAAAATCTTAAGCTTCACAAATCTTGATACAATGGGTTCGGATGTGAAGCTTAAAATTTTCATTGCTGCGTTCTTTATACTTTTATTGACCGAATAATTGAACCCTCAGTAGGGGGGGGGGGGGGGGGGGTCAGTTATTCGGTCAATAAAACTATGGAAAAGAACGCAGCCATGAAAATCTTAAGCTTCACATCCGAACCCATTGTATCAAGCAATGAAAAACTTAAGGCGCTTAATTAAGTAAAAAGTTGAAATAAAGCAAAGCGCATTTATTTCTATGTTCAGAATCGCTTAATAGTAAATACATGGTGTCAACAGACAGGCGGACGGACGGACAGGACTTTTTTTTATAGTATTAATAAACGGACAAGGAGTCAAACAGAAATTAAATTATAGGAAGTAAATACAAGATTACCTTGTAAGAATCAAAGGCATTACAACAAATGTTAATCGATAATTTCGATGTTTGAGGCACATCAAATGCGCTACTTATGAATTTTGATCCTTCATAACCATGGTTAGATGGGCTATAAAAAAAATGCCAACACTCGACGAGAAGGGTTACGTCATGGCCAGTGTTGAAACGCCGCTTCCCGTCGATCAGCGAAGTTAAGCGACATTGGGTCTGGAAAGCAGTTGGATGGGAGACCGTCCTCCACGTCCATATTATGTAGCGTACGGATCGCTGTAAAGCTGTAGGTATCCTCCGTCATGACTTGAGATGTTGCGAAGCATGTTAAACCCCCATCATTAGTTACATTCACACCCGAAGAGAAGTTAAATACAGCGAACAAGTGTATAGCTTTAAACAATTTAAAATATACACTTTACTCTCGCACCATTTTGTTATTTTAGTGGCAGTCTTCTCCCCACTTCGAGTAATATATATATATATATATACTATATATATGTGTGTGTGTGTAATAATTAAAGAACATTATTTGGTGCTCTTCCAATATGTGCTCTACCTTAAAATTTACATTCCAATACGTGATCTACCTTAGATTATTCGGATTAGCAGCAGGTACGTTAGTTAGCCTTATAAGGCTAACTAACGAAAATATCACGACTTAACCTAACCAATCGTCAAGGGCGTATAGTTGACCTAACGATTGGGTAGGTTAAGTCATGATATTTTCGTTAGTTAGCCTTATAAGGCTAGTTTCACGGTAGAGCACGTATTGGAATATGGTAGATCACAGTTTCGCGGTAGAGCACATATTGGAAGAGCACCCATTATTTGGCAGGTATGCAGCACAACGGAGGATTAAGTAATAAGTATTTAGATCATCTTATGCCTCGTATTAATGTCTTCGGTATTAATGGAAAAACAATTGAGAAAATTCTGTTATAAATCAAAGAAGTCAGTGGAAAACTGCAATAAAAAGCTGAACAAAAACTTTGGTAAAAAGCAGCCATTATGCAATTATTCTTCGCTGAGATTTATTATCAACAACTGTTGAACAGCTGTCTGAAAAATATCTTGTGAAAGTATTGAAATTACGATTCATTGAAGCATTTCTTGTGCGGCTACTCAAATATTTGTCATTCACAACCATATAGTTGTATCTAGTTTTGCTAACTAAAATAATCGAGTTCAAAACAGGAGTTTAATACAAAGTTCAACATTAAACTAATATGTTAATTCAAACACCTGAACAGGCGTAAAAACACGTAAAACATATTTTAAATATATAAAATAAACTTTCTTTTAATTAAACTTATACCTACAGGGCTACAGCACAGACAACCTTTTTCGCCTTCTTTTATATTTCAGACCAAAAATATAAATAAATATATAACCAATAAAATATTTGATAAATGTTATAAAAACAAAGAAAAATATCTTTAATGCGTAAAAAAAATCGGAAAAGATTTTATATTAATTAACGTTCGGCCTTGATCAATTGATCAATGAATGGCCTTTCTCATCCTTTCTAGTGTTGGCGACCCCCTTTTAACATAAAAAAAAAATCCGAGACCCCACTTCCGTAAATGATGATGCAGCATAATTGAGTTGCGACTATTTCCCGTGTGGCGATGGAAAGTTGCTAAGAAATTGATACTTAATCCGTTCATTGAAAAGGTGGTAGTTGGGTTGCCAGATTTTTCAAATGCCCACGCGGGACAAAAAATTTTCTGAGGTTTCTTTTAAGACTAAATATTTTTTTTTAAAATTGAAACGATTTCTTCAATGGTTACAACAAACAAAATTAGAATTTTTTTTTTAAATAATGCTTAATAATTAAACATCGTGAATAATATTGAAATTATTATACATAATATTGAAATATCGTAAATAATATTGAAATTACCATAACATATTAAATACTGTAGTATATATCGCTTCACTAATTATATTATGACATATATCAATATTTTTCTGGACTTTTAATCTTCAAAATTTTAGCTCCATCTTCTGACTTCAAGTATAACTGAAATTCCTTCCAAGTCATGATTGTAAATAATTAATTAATTCAAAAAAATATTCTAAATCTTATAAATAAAATCAAATGTGTGTGTGTGTGTGTGTGTGTGTGTGCATGTTCCTCTTTCACGCAAATACAGCAATTTACACCTGAACGATTTCTTATAAAAAGTAGACATACAGATTTCATTTGAATTGCACAATCTCAAGCTGTATGGTCAAGCAATCGCAGGACTCACACTAATTCAACGCTTACAATATAACTAACTACAGCCGAAAAACTGCCAACTCGTGGCCAAACACATCTTATAAGCGTTATGTAATTTCTAGGATGTTCTAGAATATTCAACATTACTCTACAGAATTCTACAGGATCCTACATAATTCTAGAAAATTCTAAATCAATTCATCCCGAAAAAATTTGCTTCAAAAATATTTTTTGCGGGACATTTTGAATACAGAGAGATTTTTGGATCAAATACAGAGATTTTTGGATCAAATGCGGGACGTCTGGCAACCCTAGGTGGTAGAGTCTGCCAAACTTGCGGGAAACATACAGAACATGATAAACTTACTGAACTTTCTTCTGATGAGACCCTACAGTTGTCAGTCCCATCAGAAGACTGGTGTACTTTTTGGACAGCACGGAAAAGTGAGTATCCAAAACTGGTGTCTGAAGCATTGAAAGTTTGAATTCCATTTGCGACAGAAAACTTACGCAAATTGGGTTTCTCATCAATGGTTGCAGTTAAAACAAAACAATGAAACTGCCTGTCTAATGTCTGTGTTAGTTTTTAGTTATTCAACCGAATATAAGATTAAAAATGCAAAACAGGAACAGGTAATTTCACTAAAAGACATACTGTAGACTTACAGTTTCATATGGAGATAAAGACTAACAGAAAATAATTTCAACTGTAATATTACAAGTTTTTCACTTCGTAATTTTCTCTTGAAAACTAAACAGAAATTATTGTACTGAACTTTTTACTATTAGCAAAGTACCAATTTGTTTTAGTAGTATGAGACAGTTAAAGTACAGTATTCTCAACAGTTGGGCCGCACACAGGATCGTCTTGCGACTCACGACTTGGGTCGTGATGACTCGAGTCGTGTGTGATTTTACAGTGACAGAACGGGAGCCCCCCACATTGCAGCCACCGCAACGCAATTCTAGGAAAGTGGAGAATATATGATAGCTTTATAATTACGTATGCCCACATAGACACCGCGCAGGCGAACTCCTGCAGAGTTACGTTGTTTTAGTCTTAAGCCATAAGCGTATTCAGTACTTTGTCTAGCCTATTTTTAAATACATTTACACTTTGATTTGAAACAACTTCTGAGGGAAGTTGGTTGCGGAAGATATTAACTATTTTATTGGAAAAGAAATTGCCGCAGACAGAGGTTCTAAATGTCTTTAGTTCCAGTTTAAACCCATTATTTCTTGTAGGATTGACATTAAATGAGAATAAGTTCCTGTGGTCTACCCTGTCTATTCCATTGAGCATCTTGAAGACTTGAATAAGCTGACCGCGCAACCTCCTCAGCTCTAAGGTAAACAGAGTTAGGTGCTCCAATCTCCGTTAGTAGTGTTGCATTCTCATTGAAGGGATCAATTTTGTAGCCCTTGCTTGTACCCTTTCTAACCTTTCTATATCCTTCTTAAGGGACGGAGACTAAAACTGCGCACAATATACTAATACTCGAGTTGAGAGAGAGAGAGAGAGTAATTATGGAATTGAATTGTTATCCGAAATAGGAATCTTCTTTAATGAAAACTTAATAAAATCGTCTGGCGTTAAGCAGAACTAAAGACCGATTGGCTTAAACCCTACAGGATGACAATGCTCACTGACAACTCCAAGTCAAATTCCTGTGTTCGAGTTCTGGTGAGGAATATTTTGTATATAGAGTACAGTATATACAAAAAGTGCGCGTGCTCATGCGTTGATTTCCAGCTATAATGTATGATACTTTCGTGCTATCCAGATAGATTTGAATTAAATACTGTCCACTGGCTAGAGTGCAGGGGTAGGGGGGTTAATACATAAAAACACTTTTGTGATAAAATACGCGCTAAGTTGCGTTAACTTTTATCCTGCTATAGCTTTGTTGTCAGCGCCCGAAACTGAGTCAGCTGGACTGGGTCCGAATCGAAGTTAAAGGGTATTTTGTGTACGCACAGGTAATCTTATATATATATATATATATATTAGGGTGTTTCATAAATGAGAACCACATTATATTTTTAATCCACATAGATGCCCGTGTTCGTTTCACATATTTATCACTCCTGGCCAAAAATGAGACGCCTTCGACAACAATAAGGGATCCCGAGAAATCACGCCTTACGTCAGAGCACAGACTCATCACTTGTTCATCATTTCCCCCTTCTGCTTCTTCGGAAAATCCTTCCTGTTCTTGAAAACTGCTTTCAGCAGGTACTGTTTGTCTTCTTCCTTCGTTGTTAGGGCAGTATTGAATTTCTCGATGAGAGCGATCCCCCGTTCAGCCGAGTCGTTCACCACAGCCAGGACGCGGACCCTAGCTAGGCCTGCTTGGTAGTGTGGGTCGCTTTCCCAAGACGAAGCGGGATTTTCGACGAAGGCGCCGTTGATCCCGAGTGCGGTGAAGAGATCCTTCGTCCTGGTAACGAAATCCGAAATCTTCTTTCCTTTGAAGGAGCCGAGGACGGTCTTCCCCTCCAGACGCTTCAACGCTTTCCTCGATGCCGGCTTGGCGGGGTTCTCTCGCATCCTTTGTTTCTCTTCCTGAGGAACCCCTTGATCGAAGAATGCCAAGCCGACCAGCGTCTCGGAGAAGTACCAGAGGTGTCGTTTCATGGCCGCTTGCGCTTGCTTGGCGACGTCGACGATCACGGCATCTTCCTGCAGTATTTCCAGGTCCAGCAAGAACTCCAGATCCACACGTGGGGCCTGCTCTGCTCTCGTCGCACGACTCCAAGCCTTTGCGAAGGCCAGGGCGACGAACAGGCAGATTTCTGTGACTCCTTTCAGCTCCCGCCCGGTCATCCTGAACTGGTCCTGAAGGAGGTACAGCTTCAATCCGTAAATGGCTTTCGCCATCCACCGCGCATGGTGGTATGCTCCTGGCTTCCGCAGTGGCACATTGGCGACAGTCTCTTCCCCGAGAAAGAGGATAACCAGTTGAAGAAGTTCTTGGTAGTCATCCAGCGGCTGACCAGAAGCCAGAGCTTCCCTCACGACAAGGACAGTTCGGTCCTTGAGACCCTGAAGAGGTCCAGCGATGCTGCAGCTATCTGAATCAATAGCAGTGGTGATAAGAGATCGGTCGATGAAACCCCACTGCTCTTGGAATCTTTTGAAGATCCCAGTCTCGGACCCAGAGGTGGGGCCCATCGAAGACCGGAAGACTTGGGCCAGAACGATTTCGTACATATGGTGCCTGCATGCTAGGTAAAGTTGCTTCCCGAGACCCTCCTCAATCTTGACGCAGGCTCCCACGTGAATCCCGGTGTTCGATGCCGTTGTGTCGAATGATAACCCCTTGATTCGTTCGGACAGGTCGTGTTCCCGCACAAGATCAATGCAGACGCGTGCCTTCTCCGCTCCCGTGCCAACTGGAACTTTCGGAACTCCAAGCAGCTTCTCCTGGCCGTTCCCGGTGACCAGCACAGCAATCCGGTCCACAGATCCGTCACCTGTGATTTCAGGCAGCATTTTCCCGTCCCAGTGCAACACCAAGGGCTCCTCAGGACAGAATTCTCCCTCTTGATACGCCTCTGCTGCTTGCTTCCGAAGCGACTGGCGAGCACGATACATTGTGGAAGAGGAGATGGATACCTCGTTCAAATCGTGCCCCAAGGATTGCGCAACGACGGCGTAGGACATCGCTGCATCACGATAAGAAATGTTCATCCGGTCGTACGCGACAGCCACATCCTGAGTGATGAGGTTCCTCGACCGCTTCCTCGGAGAAGGACATGAAGCAGGCGTGGAGGCTGCCAAGGAGGGATCATCTTCCGCAGATGGCGACGCCGAGGACGAGGAGCTGTCTTCAAGAGTAGCAGCTTCTGTAACCGTTTTAGCCCGCTCGAATTCCCGGTGTCGTCTCTCTTCCTGCTGTTCCTCTCGACGCCTTTTCCTACTCTCCATTTGGGCCAGCTTCATGTCTGCCGATCCCATACTGCTCTCTGTTGGGTCCTCCTGCTGACTCTTGTAGAAGAGCTTGTCTTCCTCGTTTGTCATCATAGAAAGGGCATTGGAATGATCAATATCGAGGATTTCGTTCTTGAGTTCCGCCTTGAACATGTCCTCCGCAACACGACAGCTCTCCTCGGATCTGTTCCTGCTTTTCACTTATGTCTTCAAAAATGACGAGTTTACCTATCGCGTATGACGAAAATTGGGTCAAAAACCATAACAAACTTTAATTGCAAATCCGCAAGCAGGCCCTTATCCGTTTGCTCTAAAAAAAATTTTGGGTTAATTTCTCAACCAAACCTAACTACTGGGCACTTATTCACCTTGCGATTTCAAAACATGTTGAAAATTGAAAAACGGGTTAAAAAAAAATTTTCTTTAAAGTTTGGTTCATTTTGCATAAAAACTAATCTTTCTGAATTTTTAGATCATTATTTCAAGTTTTAGGGGTTGTTACCGACCGTCAAAATTTATGAATTTGCATAGATTTCACTCTTATGCTCTACTGCCAATCTTATACTGTTTCCACACCACCCCTGAGGTACAGTATGCAGCGCGATGTCTTTTTTTATAGTGAAAGCTCCTTTGTAGGCCTATCACAACCACTGACAAAAGTAGAGTTTAAAATTTTGACATATTTATTACTTGATTAGTGTTTCTTTCTATCAGGATAAGTAGCCCTCTGGTTTTTGACCACTTGTAGCAGAAATTGTTGTGAAAAATGCTGTATGAATTGGTCCTCAATTAACCCAGCCCTAATATCTCCAGTCTAACTGTAGAATAGGTTAAGCCTAGCCTTGTAGGGGTCAGTCTAGAGATTCCGGAAATGGTCCAGAGCGGGTAGAGTAAATTGAGGTCCACAGTAGGATTCCTCACCAAATTAAGTTAGGGTAATTTACCTTAACCTTTGTTAAGCTATGAGATGATGCTAGGTCAGCGCTTTCCAAACTTTTAACGTTGGCGACAAACTATTTAAGCATAACAATTTTCACGACACATTAATTAATTTTTGTTATCAAATATCAAATATCAGATAATTTTTCAGTAGGTGGTTTATCTTGTAGCCGATTTTGTTGATAGAAAAATCAAAATTTTCAAAATACAAAAAACACTAATGTGTCGCGACACACCAGTTTGGAAAGCTCTGTGCTAGGTCTTAGACCACAATGTAGGCCTAATTTAACTGGACCTAGTTTAAATGTTATCACTAAACTGGGGTTTAGAAATACAATTGTTCACTTACTGAGTGTTATTAGATAAGTCCTGGTCTCCTTAGTCAGGCCTGATTTCTTATTGGAGTCTTTCCTCTAGTTGCTTAATTTTGTTAGGGCACTTGCTGGTTTCCGCTCTTCCGTTCTCAAGTCTTCCCGCTCGCCATGCATGTCCTTTCTTCCGGCTTTTTCCACCAGCATCTTTTTTTTTTGTTGGGTGATTGGTAGTGTTTCAATACTACCAAGCACGCTCTATCACAAAGTATATAAATACTAGTGTGGAGAATAACTGGTGAGCAACCAATTGATTTCATCCACCCAGTCACTGACATAAAAGGAGTTTAATAATTGTTAGATTAACTACCTACCTACTCAGTGAACCATTTTCGTTACCTCCCAACTACCCACACGTATCAGTTTTCCATAATTGTTTCTACTCCTCATTGTTTGTTAAGAGCTTGTATTCATCCATCAATCTAACTCCCCTTTCAGCTATGTTATTAACAACTTTCATTTGGTGGATAGATTTCTTTACATTATTGTACAGTTCATCTTTGTGTCATTCAGCAGCATTTTTGCTGAAAAAAATTGATGCAAATCCTGTAATTTCGAAGAACCTTCGAGTATTTGATGTTACAAAGTCTTCTAGTTCTTTTACTCGAATGAGTTCAGGGATTAAAGTAGCCCGATTTGCTGGATGTGTTTCCCCAGGGTTTTGCAAAGTCATTACCATTTTATTCTTTGTTTCAGCAGGCATCTCGTCATCAAAGAAGTCGAAAGCAACACGTTCCTCAGATAGATACCAAAGATGACCCAGTATCTTTTTCAGAGCAACAGATGAAATAGACATCATTCTGTTTGTACAGATCAAGGTTCTTTAATAGTTCTAGATCTTCACGAGGAGCAAGAGATGATGCAGGAGCTGTAAACCAAGCTTTTACATACAGCCGAACATCAAACAGGCAGATGTCTCTTATTCCTTTTTCTTTATCAGGCGTAATCTTAAACTGGGATTTGAACATCCAAATTCTCATAGAATATATTACTTTGGCAACCCATCTAGCTCGGTGAAGCCCTTTTAAACGAGATTCCACACTTTGGTTCGCCTCCCAGGAAAATGATTGTGAGTTGTAGTTCACTGTAGTCATCGCGGGGCTGGTGTTTATGAAGTTGGTTTGATGCAAATGCAATCATATCAGCTACATCTTCACCTGTTTCCGGCTCTGATAAAGCTGTTAGATGATGTTGTTTGTTGAAACTAGGCCATTTTGTCCTGAATCGCTTGAAAATCGCAATTTCTGAACCTGATGATGGTGTTAATGACTTTGCAACCACAGCTTCCAGCATAATTTCGAGTATGTGATGGTGACAGGCTAATCACATATCTTTAGCCATTTTTTGTTCAAGAAGAATACAGGCAACCTTTCTTGGGCCAATAATGGCTGCTGTTGTGTCGAAACACATGCATTTAATTTGTTCACAGATACCCCATTCAAGGGATGCCTCATTAGCCCTGTTCAAAAATCAACTTTTTCTTATTTTCATAGGTTTCTGTACTTTTTCCCATGCTTTTTGACCTGAAAGGCCGAAAATCACAACCATTTTGACCTAGGTTGTTGGAAAGCATTGCCGCATGGAGCTTTAAGTTTTCTGCCTTGAAATCGGCCAAAAGCACCAGTTCCGGGGTCCCTTGAATCATGTTTTGCACTAACTTTTTATCTAAACAAAATAGAGCAACAAAATAGGCACCAAATTAAAGTGTTTTTAATCCTCTTTCTAACTTTTACAATTATGATAGTCTTGGAACAAGAAATGGCACATTGGTACATACAAAGATTTCAGAAATATCACAAAATTCGTTTTCTCACACTCAAGGCAGACAAGGCGCCTTATTCATGACACAAATTTGAGATTAACATTTTGTCACAAGTCTAATCGATCAAGAAGTGAAAGCATTACATGATGATTAATTTCATAATGACATTTACACAATCAGTTGTTGAGAGTTTGTTTCTTGAAGCTGTCAAAGCGGCGTCTGTTGAACTCCACAGCTTGAAGGAGATAGTCCTTTTGCTTGGCATCTGTTGTTATGACATTTGCAAAGTCGCTCATCATCTTGACACCACGTTCAGCAATGTCATTCACCGCTTTCAGATTCTTAACATAGTCCAACGCTTTTCTGTAGTCCTCATTCTGCGGCCAAGACGTGACAGGTTCCAGAAGCCACTCGGATCCAATGTTCAGTGTGTCCAGCAGGAAATGTGATTCTGGGCCAATGAGATCAACCAGGTGGTCTCAGCTGTGACTCTCTGGAATAGAGGCTTTCCTGTTCTGAAGCTGTCTGGCTTCTCAGTGGCATGTAACTGGGCAGCAATGTCGTGCTTCAATGTGTCACTCAATCTACTGCTGAACAGGGCAAATGGCACAACTTCCTGCGTCAGGTACCATTTGTGGTTTTCCATCTTATTAAGTACTGCATCAGCAAGCTCTGGGTCAGTTTTCTTGTACTTCAACATGTCCTGGATTAGACTTAGATTATTCACGGGAGCATCTGCAGCAGACATTGACATCATCCATACAGGAGTGTAGAACAGCGCAAGGAAGGTGTTGAGTCTTTCCAGCTTTGATACAGTGTCTTCGTCGTACTCAAGTTGATCTGCAAACATCAGCATTTTCATGGAGTACAGGTTTCTGGCCATCCATCTGGCCTGATGAATGGCGCCTGGTCGACTCCAGTGAATACCTCGAGGAGGCGTTCCTCCAAGAACAATGACTGTCAGTTCAGCCATTTCCCTGTAGTCGGCTCTTGTAAGCCTTTCTGCTGTTAGAATGTCTTGGGAGTATTTCTTCACTGTTTTTCTTTTCCTTCAGCCATTTGCTGTTGATAGCCAGCATCTTTGGGTTTTCCTTGGACAAGTCCGTCCAAACATCCTTCAGATGCTCAAACCAGGGATTATCTGGCCCCTTCACCTTCCCAAACAGCTTCTCCCAAACTGCTCCTACTAGGATTTCCAGGATGTGATGTCGACAGGCCAGATAAAACACCTTTTTGTTCAGCATTTTCTCTAGCAGTTTGGCAGCTCCTCTGTGAACTCCACTGTTACTGGGTGTAGTGTCAAAAACAAGGGCAGTAACATTATCCGCAAGTTCCCATGTCTCCAGTAAATCCATTGAAGCCTCAGCCTGAGCTGTGCCAGAAGAATTGTCGATGACAGGTACTCCCAATAACTTTCCTTCAGTGTATGAAGGTGGACCAGACACTAGCACAGCTAAAGTCTCTGAGGTACTTCCAGGTTCACTGCCCAAGACATCTTTGAGCAACTTTCCATCCCAGTGTAAGGCAGCGTACTGTGGGGGGTTTTCACAAAACTTGGACATGTGACTCTGGCTGATATTATACCTGGACAGCATTCTGTTGCGACGTGTTGTTGAGGTTGAGATGACGAAGTTATCCAGATCAGCCCCTCCAGCTTTCAAGGTGGCAGAAACCATGGCAGTAACTTGATTGTCTGATAAACCAAGACGATCAGCTGTATTGCAGATGACATCACATTCCATGACCTTCCTTGGAAACGTCAAAATCACACTAGTCACAGTGTCTTGATGGTGAGAACATCCAGGACGAGGCTGATGGTAATCCATGTCCTCTGTGTTAGCGTCGTTGTCAGTTGAGTCACCCCAGGTGTCATCCACATGAACAACTGCCTCTTGTTCTGCTGCAGCTGTAAAATAGTACAACATGTTAAGACAGTAATTGTTAAGTACATGCTAAATATCGCAATGGAGTAAAACTTAAAACTTTTTGTGACGTTCAAAGTAATTAGTTTTACCTTGTTCTTGTCTATCCTGCAGTCTTTCATTCCTCGCTGCTTGCTGCAGGGATCTTGTCTCAAAAATCTTGTCATGACCAGACATATGACCTTTCCTCTCAGTCTTTTGGTCTTCGTAGAATCTGATATCCTCATCTCTTCTCTCTGGATAACAGTCTGTTGTTCTGTATTTCCTGGATTGCATCTGGAGCTCCTATATCGAACAGGCTGTCTAATTCCAGCACAAATGCTCCTCTTTTTCCTCCAGGGTTACTTGCTCTTCCTTTGCTTTTCACCAGAGCACGATGTTTCTCATGTAGTTTCATGAAGAGCTTCATTGCGTTGTACTTGGTCATTGTCTTGATCCTAGCCATCTGCCAGAATGGGATGATAGATTCAACTGTTTCATATGCAAGGTCTTGAACCATGGGCCTCCCTGCATTTTCCGGTAAATTCTGAAGATTAAGGAAATACTGGAACGCCTGTCTGTTGGTGGGAAGCTGGGAACCACTGATAAAAGCTGAAGGGTATCCAACCAGGAAAATTTCAGTGAGAGATCTGGTAGATGGCCCAGTTGACACCTGCCTGTGGACAGTACGTGGAGGTTCTGAGATATCAACTGTGCGCCCACGGAGCTCCCTCAGCTCCTTGCTTAATGCCATTGTGAAGTTGTAACTTGTAGATGGTTTTCTAGATTCTGATTGAGTTTCTGTTGTTTCCTGAAAAATGATAGATAATTATTATTATTATTAATTATTATTTATTTATTATTATTATTATTATTATTATTATTATTATTTATTAATTTATGCTCTTTCATTTGATACCTAATTTGTTGCTCTATCTTGTTTAGATCAAAAGTTAAAGTGCAAAACATAATTCAAGGGACCCCGGAATTGGCGCTTTGGCCGATTTCAAGGCAAAAAATTTAAAGCTCCATGCGGCAATGCTTCCCAACATCCTAGGTCAAAATAGTTGTGATTTTCGGCTTTTTCAGGTCAAAAAGCATGGGAAAATGTACAGAAACCTATGAAAATAAGAAAAAGTTGATTTTTGAAAAGGCCTAATGCCTCATATACAGCAGTTGCTGTTAACTGGCCAGTGCCCGAATCAATTTTAGGTACACCAAGTTGATCCATTCCTTCCCCAGAAACAAATATAGGTAGTCGGTCAACAACTTCCCTGCCTGTTATATCTTCTAACAGTTTATTATCCCACTGGATTGTTAAAGGCACCTCTGGCTTGAATTGTTTTTTAAATTCTCTGCAATTTTCTTTCGAAATTTCTGCCTTTCTCTGCGAATAGATGAATAACTAATGTTGTATTCTTCTGGGTTTTTCTAAGACTTTGAATTGTTGATATCAGAACAAGCGAAGCCTTTCGGTCACTTAGTTTAGCAACATCAAGACTAGCTAACAATTTGCTGTCAAGCACTTTTCTTCGTTTAGTTCCTATTTTTCTTGAAGATGGTCCAGGTGTAACATCTATGTTAATGGTATCATCTGTAATTGTTATATCTTCCATTTCTGGTTCTGATACAGATGATGTACTGCTGAGAACTACAGTCTCTTCAAGCCTTTTTCTTTCGTCCTCCTCTCGTGACCTTCTTTTTTCAGTGTTGTTGTCTTTCTATTGTTATCTGTTCTTTTTTAGCTAGTGTCTTATCAATGTTGCCCATTCTGCCTCGCCGTCCTTTCTTACGCTGTGCTTTTAAAAAATTTCTGTCTTCTATATGAATAAAATTCACAGCATTTGTATGAGCTATGTCAAATAAATTTTCTAGGTCTTCTTTCCATTTCTCCTCTTTATCAATTAAGGTTTACGATCGCTTGGATTTGTTTTCTTTGTTTTTCTTAAACATGTAACATTCCTTCAAGATTCCTCAAATTTTATCAATTACATGTATTTTTTGTTTAGTTGGTATCCGTGCTTTTTCCCAAATTGTCAACACATCACTTGTAGTAGAGAAGCATGATTCTCGCATACATTGATGTTCATTATTTCTGTAGTGCATGAACAGTGCCAGTTTCCTTCCTTGATGGCAATACTGATGCTTTCAGTGTGGCTGAAGGATGTCCAATAAGCCAAACATCTGTCTCTTTCCGTGTAGAACATCGGGAAGAGGGAGTACTTGATGATGTACCTTCCATGTTAGATAGACGTACGTTAATTCTAATAAAGCACAACTGGTACTCAATGCTATGGCCAGTAGATGGCCGTCTTGGACACCTGCAAGAGAAGAGAGGAAGGGGGTCAGAGGCAATGTTCCCTCTAAGGTGTGCGCGTGTGCGCGCGCACACGCGTTGTGAAACCCGCGCACACAGCAAAATAAAACGCGCACAGGTTCAAGCGTATCATGAGTCACGACAGTAAATGAAGTAATTTCAAAAATATACCGTCACACAAGGTCTGACCATTTGCATCAACATACTCAATAGTCGCTCTTTTAAGTATTAACCCCTTCCGCCCGACTTCGCCGACGTCCGCGCAATTACGCAATATGGATTTTTTTTACTCTATGTATTTGCATTTTTTTTCTTTTATACGTTAACGCATTGAATATAAACCTTCTCTTTCTTATTTTTGCATAAAAACGAATAGTAATTATCTCAATTCATAAAAAATAAAATGTTTTTATTTTATTCCTATTTTGTGAATGGATAAAATCCTGTATTAATCTTGATAGTCTATTTTAAATTGCTAAATGCTAAAAATTGTTTTGAGAAATGATAACTAAAATAGTCATTTTCAATTAATGTTATTTTAATTTTATTTCTTTATTTTGTTGAATTTTATTTTACTATTTTTTATTTTATTCATATTTTTAGAATGGATAAAATATTTTCTTTTTTAAGAATATATAATATTGTAAACAGGTTTTTAATAGCCATTTAATAGTACAGTAATGATCAAGCTATGACCTTATGGAAATAATATTTATTAAGTATTTAATATTTATATCAGGTCATCCCATAAGTAATGTTTTTTAGATCGGAATTTGAAGGACAAAAAAAAACTCAACTGAAACTTTTTAATCTAGTATATATTTTCCATCGGAATCAATGACACTCCGCCAACGTCCTACAAGCTTTTCAATGCCATGTTTATAAAATTCAGGCGGTTTTGAGGCAAAAAACGTACAAAGACTGGTGTGCAGGTCATCTAAAGAAGTATACTGTTTCTCGTCAAGATAGTTTTGCAGACTCCTGAAGAGATGATAATCTGAAGGCGCAAGGTCTGGAGAATATGGAGGATGTGAAAGTTTTTCCCACCCAAGCTCCTCAATTTTTGCAGAAGTGATCCGAGCGGTATGAAGACGTGCGATGTCGTGGTGGAACACGATTCCTTTCCGATTAACCAAAGAAGGTCTCTTTTCTTTTAGTGCTGTGTTCAATCGATCCAGTTGTTGACAGTAGACTTGAGCGGTGATTGTTTGGTTGTGTGGTAAGGTTTCAAAGTGTATTACACCACCTTTAATCCTTTATCCCACCAAACACTAAGCAACACCTTCCGAGGGTGAAGATTTGGTTTTGGCTGTGGTGTCGCTGGTTCTCCGGCACAAACCCACTGTTGACGGCGCTTAACATTCTGGTACAGTATCCACTTTTCATCACCAGTCACTAAACGGTGCAAAAACGGATCTTGGAGTTCACGGGAATGAAGAGCTATGCTAATGTTTACCCGCATACTCAGATTGTCGACCGACAATTCATGTGGCACCCATTTTCCTAACTTAGGCACTTTCCCGAGTTGTTGCAAATGTCGATGGATGGTGGATGGGGATGAATTGAGTTTCTGGGCCAATTCTTCGACAGTTGTTCAACAGTCTTCTTCAAGTGTGGCTAACAGCAGGTCATCATCAAACTCAGCAGGGCGTCCAGAGCGTGCTGCATCTGTCAAACAGCAGTCACCATTCCTAAACTTTTGAAACCATCTTTGACATTTCTTCACATGCAGAATATCGTTGCCATAAACGTCCTGAATGTTTCGCGTTGCTTCAGTAGCACTATTTCCTTTTTTGAACTCGTAAAGCATTATATGCCTGATATGCTCTTCTGATACCGCCATGTTTATGAGGGGTTCACATAAAGCAAAACACACGTGTTCACTGGTCAAGGTCTGAAAGTATGTAGCGAAACACGATAGATCTCCTCTTAGATATAACCTTCGGAAAATTTATGCTTAAACCGAGTAGGACTAGTTTAAACTTAATCTATCGTAAAAAATGACATTACTTATGGGACGACCTGATATATATTTCATTTTGAAGATAATAGCGCTCAGAAAAGTTTGCACAATTTTTCACCATGAATCTAAATGTATGCACAACGAAAATTTCTTGCGCACACGGACTAACAAAAATTAGAGGGAACATTGGTCAGAGGGGGGAAGTGAGTGAAGTAAACTGATACATGAATAGGCCTAAACTTTTATTTAAGTTAAAGGACATACCATATAAATAGGAAAATAATTAAATTTTGCATGTTCGGTAGCAACCCCTGAATGTCATTTAAAATTTCTGAAAAAATCATAAAAAATTTCTCCACCAAATGGAACCTAACGAGGGTTGAACACATTAAAAATCAAAAGTTCATTTTTTTGCACTGGTCACCCTAATATATATTTATGTTTACCCCTCCGTCTATGGTCTTGATTGGTTCGAAGTTGACGGGGGTTCTGGTTAGTTGGCAGCAACGGATTTGTCACTCTGGAGTATCTGGTACCGTATAGGGAATCGCAGTAGTTTCTTCTATACTACTCTCCGATTTCTTCTTGCAGTGGATCGGAGGATTCTGTGAGGCTGATCAAATTCTCTGAAGGTTCCCCGATTCTTCTTATAACGTATCGGGAAATTATTTTTTTTTCTATTTGAGACTAAGTTCTCTGAAGAGAGCAAGGCTCGAACGAGAACACAGACATTTCTTACTATATTTTACTGCTAAAATGTTACAGGTAATGCTCAGCCTCTAAGTCAGATTAGTAAAAATCAGAATGAACATTGGAGAAATTTTATAGGCTTTTATACTGAATTTTTTACTGACATCATTATTATTTAATGCTGATCTGTTTTTGTTTTTTATTCTCAATAGGCTGATTTACTTTGCAAAACATTTAAAGACAAAACAAATATTTTGCTGTAGCAATGTCTAGACTGCTAAGCAAGAGGAAGCCATATTTTTATTTTAAACCGCATATTGACAGATCTGATGTTATCATGATCTGTCGAGTTAACTAAAAATGGAAATTGAAATATGCCTTCCATCACGAATTACAATCAAACATGCACATGAGCAGAAATTAAATACTTAAGATTCAAAACGTTAAGCAGGACATGACTTCATCTTTTACATCGAAGAGAGAATGTATACAAGAAATGAACATTGCAGAATTTAACAAGATTACTAAATCTAAAAAAATGATTAAGTAGTTTACAAAGAAATAATTCACCAATTATGAAATAGAAAGCAAATCAAAACTGTATCCAAACTTGTGTCAGCGTTATGCGACTTTGGACTTTATACTAAATGAT
Source organism: Bathynomus jamesi (assembly GCA_023014485.1). Lineage (NCBI taxonomy): Eukaryota > Metazoa > Arthropoda > Malacostraca > Isopoda > Cirolanidae > Bathynomus > Bathynomus jamesi. The sequence goes on along the minus strand of JAJOZX010002619.1, from coordinate 248,546 downwards.
TAAGTAGTTTAAAAAGGAATAAGTCACCAATTATAAACTAGAAAACAAATCAAAAATTTATCCAAACTCGTGTCAGCGTTATACGATTTTGGACTTTATATGTCAAAATGAATATATGGATTATATAAATATACGAAGTATGCGAATGAACATAAGAATTATATGACTGTAGGAATTATTCATTGTTCATTTATATATATATATATATATATATATATATATATATATATATAATGCACATAATAGTAAGTGTGTGTATATATATATTATATATACACCACGCATTATTATTATCATTACGTTATTATCATTACTTGTGTCAGCGTTATGCGACTTTGGACTTTATACTAAATGATTAAGTAGTTTAAAAAGGAATGTCACCAATTATAAACTAGAAAACAAATAAAAAATTTATCCAAACTCGTGTCAGCGTTATACGATTTTGGACTTTATATGTCAAAATGAATATATGGATTATATAAATATACGAAGTATGCGAATCAACATAAGAATTATATGACTGTAGGAATTATTCATTGTTCATTTATATATATATATATATACAGGGTGTCCGAGAATTATCTTTACAATTTTTGGCTGTTATTAAAAGTCAACCATGAAGTGTAGAAATTCCAGTGTTGTCCCATTTTACAGAGAATCTCATTAAGTTTTTTCTGATACCAAGTTTTGACAAGTCTTTTAGAAATTCCAGTGTGTCCGAACATTATCTGTACAATTTCATCTTTTAATAAAATTCTTGATAACACACGTAAAATTCTTAAACAAGATTATTTAGAATCTATATTTTCAAAAGTTTCTTTTATTACAGTAACGTTGTACAAACATTCGATATGTGCACCATTAGTGATTCGCAAAACATCCAATCGATACTCCAAATGTTGCCATGTACGCTGCAGCATATCCACATCAATTCGCTCAATAGCAGCTGTGATTCTTGCTTTTAAATCATCAATGTCTGTCACCCGCGTACATTTCTAAAAAACTTGTCAAAACGTGGTATCAGAAAAAACTTAATGAGATTCTCTGTAAAATGGGACAACACTGGAATTTCTACACTTCATGGTTGACTTTTAATAACAGCCAAAAATTGTACAGATAATTCTCGGACACCCTGTATATAGTATGCACCTAAAGAGTGTGTGTGTATATATATATATATATATATATATATATATATATATATACACCACGCATTATTATTATCATTACTTATGATGAATCTGAATCATTATTTCTTCCTTTAAAATTGAGAAACTTTACTGTATTTTGACATTTGGCCCTGTTTACAGACCTCCATCTACCGTTTTAAACGCATTTATATCGTTTCAAAGAAAACATACTTAATAGCGACTTTTAGTCATTTGTCACTCGGATTTGTGGGAACTTCAGCATTAACCTTCAGTCAACCTGAACATTCTCCAATCGCGATTATTTTACAAAGATATTCAAAATGAAGCCCAACTCTCCTCACGTCAACTGGAGTAACTCAATTTTCAAGTTCATCTCCTGATCATGGTTGGACCTCAGTCACTAAATTAAAATCATCATTAACGACACTCTGTTGTATTATTGATCACTTTGCAGTATGAAATGTGTTTCACATAAGAAACACTCTTCTATCAAACTAAATAATTATAAAAGTATTTATGTCTTGTGCTTGAGAAGTCCTTCAAATAGTCTCTTATTTCATTTAGAGATCTCTCACGAATGTCAAGCTTGAGAAAACTTATTTTCTGCTTGTATTCTCACATATATTTAATAATAGTTTACATTATTTTGCTTTAAATAATACAATATTAGAAAGCCATGTAATGATCGTACCATTATTCATACGTGTGATAATGTGTATTGCGAAAGTCGTTTTGTTTTTACAGAATTCTTATCACATTTTTAAACAGGTATATTTTTCTAAAGAAAATGTAAATTTAGCATGGTTTCCCCAAAAAGAAAACTGAAACACCCGGTTTGTTAGTTGCAACGTCGCATTCATATTTTTATCATTACGTCATATCATCGTTGTCTCGAAAGTTTTCATACTGTTTAAGGAAGTCAAATCTCTTATCTTGGTGTCGCGTCTGTTTGCTGATGTCGTTCGCAACGTAAAACGTCAGCTCAATAATTCTGAAATCGATGTCGATGGTCTGTACAATCCCATTAATCTGAAGTGGATAAGCGAAACTTTGCAAATATCTGTGAACATTGTTCGAAGGTAGTCCGCAAAAAATCCTAAACTCCTGAAAAAAAAACAAGGACTTTTGCAACACAAGTTATGTTTAAGGAGTTGCGCATTTTAAATGTGTCCCAACTGTATAATTTATGACTTGAAACGTTTACGTTCACGACAGTTAATAGCGATGAACGTTTATTACATATAACTTTCTCAGAGATGTTTGTGGATTCTCAGTTATCCCACTTATAAACATTTATAAAATACCAATAAAACGCTTAAGACCACTAAGGCCACTCGCAATTGGCGTCGATTAGTTTCGCACTCGAGTGCAGCCGAGTTTTTATTATTATTATTATTATTACTGTCCCGCAGTAAAACCTCATTAAAATACGATTTTTTTTACGAGTGATTGTAATTTCAGCTTTAATTTATTAGTGTAAAAGATATAACAAAAGCCAAAGTTAATTTTAGGTCTTGAATATGCCCAATAATGACCTCAGAGGACATAAGTAAAAATGTCTCTTCTTAATTTATTATTAGAAGCAGATACGCTATTCCAAATCCAAGTGTCAAATTATTGAATTCTAGTTTGCATTTTAGACTTGTTTGATTAATGATAATTTTACAATATGAAAAAGACACACACACACACACACACACATATATATATATATATATATATATATATATATATATATATATATATATATATTCTTTCTTTTGCAATATATTACATTAGTGAAGGCCACGCTAATCTGATTTACAAATTTCTTTCCTTTTAAAGAAATTGTATTAATATTGAAAAGACAATTTAAATAATATGGAAACCTATTTTCATTGAAGAAAAAGTATTTTCCCTTTTCCTTCGCTTTTTCAAGGACAATTATTATTACTACAGTTTTTCTTCAACTTTATGAACTGTAATTTTTAGAAATGCTATTTAGTTTTAATTATTTAATTTATACCTTATTTAAAGTGTGTATAGTTTGTCTTAAAAATGGGTTTAATTAGTATATATATATATATATATATATATATATATATATATATATATATATACGTAAAGAACGACGCTTTGTATAGGAGAATTATCCGCGCAAGATGAGAGCGAAAGAACGAAACAAATGAAAAAATGAGGTACCCACCCGGGAATCGAACCCGGGATCTTCCGATTGCCGGTCAGATATGATAACCACTACACCACAGGCCTCACCCAAACAAATGTCGTAATTCCTCTACATACGCGCAGAACCCAATGCCCCAAAGGGGCACCTCCCGCATGCCGTAACATTATATACATTATAACTGCAAACACGCAGTATAATTAACGTAAAGAACGACGCTTTGTATAGGAGAATTATCCGCGCATGGTCTGGCTCCGGGCGATATATTGCTACCTAAATTGTTATTTGTTAAATATAGGTTTAGTTGCAAATTATAATTCTTGTAATATATTCCGAAAAATGGTACCATAGGATTCTTGGATTTTATGGAGGTGTGGGAGTGGAAGATTTGTCTTAACAACACTTAATTATATAGGTAAAATTTTTTTTAGGGCGGTGGAGACCTTAGGTAGGTAGGTACTAACTATTTATCTAAGTAGGTAACTACCTAGATACATACCTAGTAAGGTTGGTCCTTCTGACTTGGATTGAACTATTTTTATTTTTAGGTCAATTATCTTGTATTGCTAAATTTCTTTTTTTTCAGATTCTTTGTAATTTGTACTTGATTCTTTAATTATAATTATCAGTCTATGACCCTTCATAATGGATAGAGATTCAATAAAGAAGTCTGATATATTCAAGTATTTTACTGAAAGTTCAGATAAGAAACACTATGTTTGTATTTGTGAAGTTTCTGATGCTTCGGGAAATATTTCAACGTGTGGAACTAAAATTACCAAGCCTCAAAGCAAAAAGCCTGATGTCTCCTCAAGAGCATATAATTTGAAAAGACACTTGAGTCGATTACATCCTGAAATATCAAAAATGATGGAAGAAAAGAAGCAAATGCTTGAGCTTTCAAGACCCAGTACTTCTGCCAGTTCAAAAACTAAAGCAAACCAGCAAAACATTACTAAATTGGACAATTAGTTATATAAATCTAGATATTTATTTTATAATTAACAGAATTTACTATAAAAGAGCCGGAGCCAGACTGTAAAAAATTTCTGCTCCGGAGCCGGAGTCGGAGACAGAAGTTTTTTTACCGGCTCCGAAACCCTGATATATATATACGTGTACTGTACAGGGCTATTCAAATTGATTCATCCTATTTCAACTGAGAATACTTCCGTACCTATCAACCGTGCATCAACTGGGCATACACCACATGAAAGAAGAAATCTTCGAGTTTTACAAGATCACCGCGAGAGGGCTCCAAAGTCACGCCGTGGCCTAGCCTAGCAACAAACAGTCAGTGTGAAAATGGCGTCCGCACAGCAGAAGGCTTTTTGTGTGTTGCAGTTTTCGAGCTGTAAATCGGTAGTCACAGTGCAGCGTGAGTTTCGTCGACGTTACAGAACAGATCCACTGGGTGCTCAGAGCATCCGTCGGTGGTATCGGCAGTTCGAGGAAACAGGATGTTTGCGTAAAGGCTTGTTACTGCCGTAGAGTCAGTGACAACGGACATGCTGGAGCGAGTATGGGAGGAATTCGACTATCGTGTCGACGTTGCTCGTGTAACTAGGGGAAGTCACATAGAGCATTCATGAGGTGAGAGACAAAATTTGGACAGTTTTTCTTTTGGTTGATGTACCACAAATCACTCTGTATTTGTAACATTAAAAAATATTCTCATTTGAAATCAGGTGAATCTATTTGAATAGCCCTGTATATATATAAAACCTTTGGTTAACCTTTACCTTTGGTTAGCTTCCGCCCGAATTGTTCGTCCTGACGAACGTCAAGCTTTTCACTCCACCTTAGACCTACAGTTTAACGTGGAATCCGAAACACGCTCCATCAGCAGCCCAGCGTCTTAACCACTAGGCCACCTAGGGTACCCATTTATCTACCAACCACTTCCTTTAGTGTGTGAAAGAATGAACAGCTGGGTTTTGCTGCGCGTCGGGTCTCGAATCCGGGGCCGATAGATTCGTAGTCAGCGACGCTAACCACTACACTATTGAGGCGCATATATATATATATATATATATATATATATATATACTAATTAAATCCATTTTTAAGCCAAACAATACAAACTTTAAGGTACAAATTATATATATATCTATATATATGTGTGTGTGTGTGTGTGTGTGTCAAAAATGGAAATCAGTCAATGCCCGTAATGACTGATTTCGGTTTTTTACTTCAGCATATATATATATATATATACAGTATATATATATGGGAATGAACTCAGAATGGTCCCCTGAGGTTTTTTATGATACACACAGACCGTGCATGGAACAAAGAACTCTTCTGGGATAATTAAATCCACTATAGTCCGAATAAGTAATGGTAAATGACAAATACCATAGTTTTTCTTTTTCATGATGCTAGCCCGACGTGGGCAACGGGTCACTCGCAAAGAGGTCCCATAAATATAGCTTCCCTCACCAGCTATCTGCAAAGCAGACAGGATCCAGCTGGATCCTGTCTGCTTTGCAGATAGCTGGTGAGGGAAGCTATATTTATGGGATCTCTTTGCGAGAGACCCGTTGCCCACGTCGGGCTAGCATCATGAAAAAGAAAAACTATGGTATTTGTCATTTACCATTACTTATTCGGACTATAGTGGATTTAATTACCCCAGAAGAGTTCCTTGTTCCATGCACGGTCTGTGTGTATCATATATATATATATATATGTGTGTGTGTGTGTGTGTGTATGTGTGTTGGACTATAGGCTCAATACCTCACCACATATACGTACAGGTTGGAGAGTACACCCTAAATGTGAACAGAGTAGAGTGGAAATAATATAAAATTTGTAAAGTGTTCAAGTGGAAATCCCTAAATGGTGTTTCTCTAACTTTAGCGTTCCAGGTAATAAGGGTTCCTAATATTGACCATATAGATTCCATTTTTTATATAGCTTTTTGGATATTTAGGGTCAAGTGTCAAAGTTAAAAAACGGAGCAAGTAAGTTACCAGTTAGTGTCTATGCTCTCCTCAATTTGTGACCTAATTCTGAGAGTAACCTTTCCTTAACTTATTTTAACGCGTGATAACGGAACCAAAAGGTTTAAAATTTTCCTATCTATCATACGGAATTTTACTGTCTACAATATAGGTCCTCTCTATCATATGAAGACCTTTACCGTTACGTAACATGTTAAAAAAAACCTTATTATTATTAATTATTATTATTATTACTAGAATGTTTTTAATATAAATGTTGTGAAAGGAAAAGTTGAAACAGAACATCTGTTTCGAGAATACATAATGAAGACAAAAAGCTTTTGGCGTAAGTCAGATGCTCATTCTAGCGAGTTTAATTAATGGTGAATGTAATTATGAAGGTAAAATAAAAATTTAATTAACCACACACACAAAGATAAAATTTCGTTATTGTTGGTTGCGTGCGCAATCTAAAGGATTGCGTCATACCAATCTAAAAGATTGCGTCATATCAATGACTCATACCGAAGATCGCGTGAATACGAGAAAAAGTGATGTAATAATGCTAATTTTGTCGGTAGGAAATTCTACCAATGGGCACTAATGGGTTAACGTACGTACGTGCGCATGCAACCAACAATAACGAAATTTTATCTTTAAGTTATGCTTACAGCTTTACTGCAAAAATTTTAAAGTCGAAGTAAATGTTGTTGAAGGATGGATGTAAAGATGCTAAACTGGTTGCTTATTTACTGCAAAGCTTTGGAAGTGAGCGAGGAGTAAATGTTAGAAACTTATAAGAAGTTTAGTGGCAAAACTATTTCTTCTGAGAGAGAACATCCCCCCCCCCCACCTGCTATGAGCTATTCGGTTGTACGCTTATTTAACTGCCCTGGGTGTTCCCAGGGGCAGGGCCGCCGAGAGGGCGGGGAAGCCGGGGTAAATTCCCGGGGCCCGAAAGAGGGGGAATAAAATCTAAAAATATTAATAAAGAAATTGGTTAAATAACAGAGAGGAAATATAATTAATGAACATACATTTTATAGAGATTATCATAGTCAAACTGAAACAGATAAAATATTATCCGCGGTCCACCAATACCCAAGACCGACTGACAGATCTGGGAACCATTGTAATTGAAAGCCAGTTAGCCCGTATTTTAAATTTCATCAGAATCATTTACCACTTTGCTAGAGAGGAAAGAAGGCAAAGAAAGTACAATTCTAATTATGAAAATCTTGCCTGCATGGACTGGTACTGCATTTGTAAATTGTTTGGTGATAGAATTAATATAATTGATTCGAAAAATAAAATGGTCATTTTCTTCTGAGTTGTTTATTCATACTGTATGTTTTGAATAGTGCCTTGGACATGTAATTAGTTTGCTCGTTATGTACACAAAAAACATTCATAATAAAATACTGACTAAGCAGGGGGCCCATATAACAATCCTTCCCCGGGGCTCGGGGCAGCTCTCGTCGGCCATGCCCAGGGGACATGTTGGAAGCACCGTCCGTTCGCTGCAGGTTAGATTCTGTTCACGCATGGGTATTAGCCACAGAACTGGCAAAGTTGTCTCCAAGAAGGAATTCTCTGCCGTTAGGAATCACTCCATCAGTCTCAAAGTGGATGTAGCTATAGATGATTTTAAAATATTAAAGTCTTTTAACCGTTTATCCTCCCTCCGTATTTAGGAATCCCTTTCTATAAAATATTTAAACCCCAGTCTTAATCTTGATTCTAGCCGTTTCTCCCTCTATATTAATTAGTTTACAACCAACTGAGTTTTCCTTCTGCACCGTTTTCCTGTCCTGTCAAGTTTCTTTAGGTCATGTGTCTGATACAGGTACGTTTCTGCGTTTTTACTGGCTTTTACTGTTTTTTTATCTTTTACTGATTTTTTATCTTTTATTGATTTTATTTTATATTGATTTTTTCTTTTACTTATTTTTTATCTTTTTATGATAGTGTTAGGTTAGGTCTTACCATTTATATCTAATTTTACTGTGACATTATATCTTTAATGGCATTTTCTCACCCCTTTATTTTGTTCTTAGGGCATACCTTTTCTTTTTAAAACTTTTAATTTTTGCCTAGCCTACGTTTTACCAGTTTTCATTTGCTTATGTTTGTGTTATTTATTAATTTTAGTTTATTCTTTCTGATAAGCCTAATGATGGGTGAGGTAAACCGAAACGTTGTCGATTGGACTTAAATTAAACATGCTTTCAGTATTCTACGTCTTTACCCTCATCTTGAATATTAAACTACGTCTCTTTAAGAGGAACCCTATCTCCTATATATATATGTTACAGTCAAAGTGTGTAACCAGCCATTTCGCGTAATGGCTGAAACTTTTAGTCATTTCGCGAAATGGCTGTTTCACTTGGTCATTTCGCGAAATGACTAAAATCTTCAGCCATTACGCGAAATGGCTGAAATTCCACCTTGGTCATTTCGTGAAATGGCTAAAATGACTTTTGTCATGAATTCATAGAAATAACAAACATCACAATAAAATTGGAAACCTTTATTTAACTAACTAAATCTGCTAAAACATACCTACATCCACAGGTCTGTTCAAATAAGTGAGAAACATTCTTCAAATACACATTTGAACACATTTAAACACATTTGAATTTGAATTTTCAATATAGAGGTTTTCAAATATTAACTGGGCCTTCAAAGGCCCGGTTAGGTCAACTGTATGCCCTTGACAATTGGTTAGGTTAAGTCGTTAGTTTCGTTAAAACTAACGAAAATAACACAACTTACAAGATTATTTGCCCGGTTAGGTCAATTGTATGCCCTTGACAATTGGTTAGGTTAAGTCGTGTTATTTTCGTTAAAACTAACAAAAATAACACAACTTACAAGAGATCATTTGCCCGGTTAGATCAACTGTATGCCCTTGACAATTGGTTAGATTAAGTCGTGTTATTTTCGTTAAAACTAACTAAAATAACACGACTTAACCTGACCAATTGTCAAGGGCATACAGTTGACCTAACCGGGCCTTCGATGGCGGACATCGGAATAACATTGAAGGTCCGGTTAGTATTTGAAAACCTCTATATTGAAAATTCAAATGTGTTCAAATGTGTATTTGAAGTGTGTTTCTCACTTATTTGAACAGACGTCTGGATGTATGTATGTTTTAGCAGATTTAGTTAGTTAAATAAAGGTTTCCAATTTTATTGTGATGTTTGTTATTTCTATGAATTCATAACAAGTCATTTTAGCCATTTCACGAAATGATCAAGGTGGAATTTCAGCCATTTCGCGTAATGGCTGAAGATTTTAGTCATTTCGCGAAATGACCAAGTGAAACAGCCATTTCGCGAAATGACCAAGTGAAACAGCCATTTCGCGAAATGACTAAAAGTTTCAGCCATTACGCGAAATGGCTGGTTACACACTTTGACTGTAGCATATATATATATATATATATATATATATATATATATATAGGTTCAAAGGATAAATGTACCAATATGTTGTCGGTCCACGCTCGCATTATAACATGCAAAAAAAAATCCTTTGCAAAAGCTTTTGGACAGAAATTTTTGGAGCATAACATTTACATTAACTCACGAGCCACTTTAAGAGCAGCGTCACAGATTTGGTCTCACTACACTGGCTTTGGATGTGAAGCTCAAAATTTTGATGGTTGTAATATTTTTGTACATGGACTGATTGGAGTTTTATCGATTTCACAAAATAGTACGAAATTTTGTACGGGCGTGGTCTGACTAGATAGGGGTAGGTTTTGATGAGCCCATAAAAAATATAAAATAAAGATACACTACGGATGAATATTAATGTGAATGAATCATGGACCATTCGTTTTACGAAAAAATTGTTCCATAATCGGCCCATGCAGCAAATGGAGAAATTAAATTTTTAGAAATTGTTTTACATGAAACAACTTTCCTTTCTGAACCGATTTAGAACCAATTATATTTGCATTACAAAAAAAACTGATTCAAAATTGTTTCATATTCGGTCAAATGGGAACTATTAATTTTTGAGAAACGATGGTCTCTGTACTTTACAAGGTATATACGTTTTTTATTCTACAGTATTCTATTCCATTTTATCTTATTCTATTTTCAATTCTTTAGTAATAATTCAGAGCTTTGTCTTTCAATGACACTCAAGATTTCAGATACAATTTCCGAAAATTCATTTTTTTAATTCTTGAATTCTTTTTTTAACATTGATAAAATTAAAAAATTAAAGTTTACAAATCGTGTGACTTAAAATAATATTTTATATACGGAAATCATTATTTAGATTCCAAAACTTCTCATGCATATTTTTACTTCCATAAATTTTAAGTAATACTATTATTTTTTTTTAAAATAAAAACATTAATATAACAGTTACCAACATCTGTAATTTTATTACGCTCAAGTTAAAATTTCTTCCGCAAAAAATGCGTTTCTCAAAATTCATTTTGGCCTTGTCTGCAAACTCTAAAATGAAAGTTTTTAGTCATTGTACTGAAAAAATACCTGCTCTTGAGAGGGTCTCACACACACACACACACACACACACGAAAATTAATACTGTCCAGAACAGACATGTAATTGTAATCAGGAATTGTAATCATTGGAATCGATTCCACATTTTTGAGGAATCGTAATCGTACTCGATTCCATTTGTCCTGGAAAACCAAGGAATCGTAATCGATTCCACGACAAAAGGAATCGTAATCGTGATTACATGCCATGATTACAACATATCAATGAATACGAGATCTGGGGAATCGCGTTGCGGTCGCCGCAGTGTGCGGGGCTCCCATTCTGTCAATGTAAAATCACGCGCGACTCGAGTCGTCAGTCGTGAGTCGCGAAACGATCCTGGGTACGGCCGGCCTCAGTACTTCGCGAGTAGAAACGAGTATAGAGCTCATCCGTATCTATAAATGGCTGAATGCAAATAAATTATCGTTAAATATACCACGAAAGACCTCAAATATGATTATAACAAATAGAAAACAGAATATAAATAAATATATAAAATAATTATCATTAACCGAATATCAGAGATAAAAGTATTAGATGTAATTTTAGATAATAAAAAAAAAACCTAACTTTCAAAGGGCACATCTAACACATTAAATAAACTGTCAAAGTTCACTTCACATCCTGCATAAATTAAATGAAAACATTTCAAAATATATATATATATATTGCTCAATCTGTATTGCGTCCAATATAACATATAGCAGTTTAGGGAAGTACGAATCATTATATTGTTTATCCATCAAAGTCCAGTGGTTCGCAAACTTTTTGAGTCATTAACCTATTTTCGCGTGGATACTTTCGTAATGACCCCCACCCTACCTCTACCCCGAGTAAAGCCAGTCCCAGTGTTGCCACGTCGTTTATTTATGCACTTTTTGTACTTTAGAAGTACTCGCAGAGTACCAAATTACCACATAGAAAAAGCCAAATTACCCCACTGGGTAATTTACCCATAATTTGGGAAACGCTACATTAAACGTATTCCATAAAAAAATCGTCAATCATACAAGGTGTCAAAACCAGTAGCGTATCCAGGGGGGGGGGGGGGGGAATGGGGCATTTGTCCCCCCCTTGGAGGTGAAGAGGATGTATCTAAGGATAAGTAAATTTCCGTAACATTCAGCAAGCTAAGACAGGTAACTAGGTTTATTTTGTCGTTAATTAATTGTGTGATGAAGTTAAATGATTCAGTACTTTTCACCGTTTTTAGTCCATGATTTATGCACTTTAAAAGAAAAATATGGTAAAAATTACCCCGCTAGGGGAGCTCACAGCGCTCCCCCCGACCCCCTAGCTGTATTGCCGCGCTACGCTCGGCAGCACTACTTTGCATTTTGCCCCCCCTTTCGGAAATCCTGGATACGCGCCTGGTCAAAACCAACCGAGAACGCGCAAGCCCTAGTTCAAAGTCATAAAATTCCTTAAGCTAATGAATATCTGTTTGCATATTCATAAAATATTGTTTAAGGAAGCTTCTTCGTTACCAAATTATGGAAATCATATGAAAGAAGCGAATAAACCATTCAGTGAATCTAAATCACAATAACAACTAGTATTATTACTGCCAAAAAACTAACTTCAAACGTCAAAGAGATTCCTCTCATACGAATGAGTTCATATTATTACGAGTTCATATATGAAGAATAATCTGGAAACAAATTTAATTTTTATACAAACTTTTGTATTCGGTTGAAAAGAAAAATCTTTGATGGGTATCAGCTTCTCTCTCTCTCTCTCTTTTTACCCTTCTCCCCATACCCTATTCTTTCATTTCTCCTAAAACCTTTAAAAATATTGAATTCTAGAATTCAATATTTTCTTTAAAATAAACATATTTACCTAAACTGAGTTCACGCAAATCGTCACTTAGCAATAACTGAATAATTATTTCAATAATGAATCCAAATTAGTGTATAAAAATGTCATGATTCCGCGTTAGGGTACGAGAACCTTTTACAACTTGACACCCATATTTGGTCATATAAAAGAAATTATCATGAATAAAAAAAAAGAGTCGCGGATAATAACATTGTTTTTTATTATTTTATAATTATAAATCGATAGACACGCTTACTTTATATGGACAGACGATAAATACATAATTAAAATTAGGTACTTACGTATTAACGAGGGGCCACCACATATTGATGATTGGTTAGGTTAAGTTGTAATATTTTCGTTAGTTGAAAATTTCTAATACATCATATTTTTTAAATAGCAATATTTTTTTAAATATTTACAATGATTTATATTTGGCTTGCAAAAAAGAGACCGCAAATTTTCATCATCAATAAGCCTAAAAAAATTAATTTTTTTCAGAAAATTGTATAAAAAAATATTTAAAAAAATATTGCTATTTAAAAAATATGATGTATTAGAAATTTTCAACTAACGAAAATATTACAACTTAACCTAACCAATCATCAATATGTGGTGGCCCCCCGTTAATACGTAAATACCTTAAATGAATATGAGGAATTTGTCTATTTTGTATTAATGATAATAAAAAATAAAAACAATACTAATAATAACGATTATATTACAATAATATTAATATTTGAAACAAACATAGTGTATTGTATTATTTATACGTGTTTCATTTCTTGTTTTTTAAACTTTATTTCTCGTGAAGTACAAATATATACTCGTATTTGTAATTGAAGATCCACAAAAATGGGTCTTCGGAGCTGCACGTTCTCGACCTTTGTATATAAATTGTTTATAATGTAAACAATTATTGCCATGAAAGGTAACTCTCATTGTCTCATATTTGGCGGTTCCTAATATGTACTCCTTAAAATTGAATGTCTTTTATACTAAAAAAAATGCTTTTATTCTCTCTACTGTCTTTTGAACAATGAGCACCGAATTATTATTATTATTATTATTATTAACCTATTTACTAGTGTTGAGTTTGCTAAAATGAGAGGCTTATTAAGAGAGGAAAGTACATATTTTGATAGCAAATTGGGCGAAAAACTTGAGTTACTGTAATAGGATCGCCGGAAGTGGGTTGTGTTAATTGACCCGCACATCTTCCTTTTAACATCTACAAAATATTTATGAGGTAAGTAGTTTGCCTTGTACCATTTATAGTTAATTTTTATTTCTATTGAACCAGTTGTAGGTATGGAAGTATTACAACTTGCTTTACTTATTTATGTGTAAACAACGTCGTGTCATAGATTTTATACGACAGAAATCTTACCCCCACTGACAATATGGCGGGTACAATAATATGGAATACCTAAAGGAACACAAATATGGAATAGTATTCCATATTTACTTCGTTTCTGTTCGAGTTTCATGGAGAAGAAAATAAGGTTTTGATGCTTGTATTTTGTAAATGGATTCAGTCACAGGAATTTATCCTCTAAAGTCTAAATCCATCGATTTTTCGTGAATCCGATTTTGTTGCAGAAGAAATCCAGGGATAAAAAGATCATGGCAGCAGCAGCACCATTGATTTACTATCACCCGCAACATAAACTTCTACCAGCACATTTACACCTCAGGACATCTCTCCAGTTCCTGCAATTCAACATAACCATAGCAATCGTGGGCGAAAAGCTGGAACTGCAACTGTGGTTACTTCTACACCATGCAACACTATCTTAAAAATTATACAGGCCTGCGAATGAGAACTTTGTAAGAGTTGTTTTCTTACTAATAACTGATTTTATATAATTCAACTACGCTCATTTCGAATAAGGTGTCCATTTTTTTCTATCACGTTAGGATTTTCTGCAAATTGGAACGGAAAAAACAACATAAATAAATATTATTTATTTCAATTTACATTAGGTACCTATTTCGCTTTGTTATACTAATTACAAATGCAAAAAACTTTAAAAAGAAAGAAGACTATTAATGTCAATTACATATTCATCTTTATTTGTTCTGAGTTTTCTCGTGAGATCTATGCCTTTTAGTCTCGAATGTACGCGCTGTTCCTTTTCTTTTATGTAATAATTCTGGAGTATCCCGTTTCAACATCCAGCAGTAATCAGACATCATGCTGATGTCCCACCTTCCCTGATATCTCTTCTCCATTTCTTTGATGTCTTGGTGAAACCGTTCTCCTTGTTCTTCGCTGAGTGCTCCGAGATTCTCAGGGAAGTAATCCAAGTGTGAATGTAAGAAATGTAATTTTAAACTCGTATTACAACCGAACTCTTTGAACTTATTTAGCATGTTGTTCACAATGTTTTAGTAATTTGGGTTCTTGTTGTTCCCCAAAAATTTGCTGATAACATCCTTAAAAGTAATCCACGCTTCTTTTTCAAGATTGTTCATTGTTCTTTCAAAGTGTTCATCCAAAGTCAGTTTTCTAACCTGAGGACCAACGAAAATTCCTTCTTTCAATTTTGCTTCCGAAAGAGTTGGGAATTTACCACACAGATACTTAAAACAATCTCCATCTTCGTCCAAGGCCTTAACAAATTGCTTCATCAAGCCCAATTTTATGTGAAGCGGAGGTAAAAGGATTTTCTTCGTGTCAATCAAACTTTCACGTTGAATGTTTTTAGAACCAGGTGTCAGGTTGACTCTGCGTGGCCATTCCTTTTTTATCCAGTGCTGAGTTCTTGCTCAGCTATCTCATTCACACAAAAAACATGGAAACTTCGTATAACCTGGTTGTTGACCTACCAAAACAACATACAAATCACTTTTAAGTCTCCACAAAGTAGCCAACCGTGTTCTTTGTATTTAACCTTAGCTAGAAGCTCAAGATTTTCGTACGTTTCCTTCAAGTGAACCGGGTGAGCCACAGGAGCGGATGCATACAAGTCACCGTTGTGAAGGAAGACGCCTAAATTTAGACTTCTTTTGGAGGAATCAATGAAAAGCCTCCACTCATTTGGGTCATAGACTGCAGTGCCTAGCTTAAGTATTAGTTCCGAAACATTGTTGCAATATACCAGTGAATTTTCTTGAGAAAAATATTGGATGAATTCTTTTTCTCGATTTCTGTACCAGTAAAATGACGTCCCGAGAGAAAGCAAGTTCTTTGCACGAAGTCTGGGTCCCAAAATCTCTGAAGAATCCTTCGGGAGACACAAATCTCTTACCAAATCATTAAATTCACTTTCTGTAAACAATTGGGGTTCACCAGATGTTTCGGCTTGAAAAAAATCAATATCATCGTTTCCAGCGTCATCAGACACCGAATCAGATGAAGTTATATCAAGAGTATTTGGTTTAGTAGGTACAGGTATACAAGGTCCATGAGCAACAGGTCTTATAGCAGACTAAAAGTTTGGATAAGAAATTTCCTTTTTATTTTTAGCATTGTAGCCTTCCACGTTACATGAAGAAAATAGCAGTCATTGCTGTGATTTCTAGGCTCACGCCAGACCATTGGAATCCCAAAAGGTAAAGAATCCTTTTTACCTTTACTCCACAGTCTAAGTTGTTCAACACAAACACTGCAAACTTTATATGGAACCCATGATTTGCCTTGATCCCCAAGTTTCATTCCGAAGTATGCATAGTATGCCTTCTTGACGAAGTCTGTAATATCTCGCCTTTGTTTTTTCACAGTAAATTTTCCACAAATATAACAGAAAATGTTTGGGCTATTTACACACCCTCTGGTTGCCATAGCGACAAATAAACAAAATTCAAGAGAGAAATATAGTCACCGCGCACCTTTGAATAATAAAGAACTATAACCTCGCACGCACTAAATAGACTGACTCATCTCGTGGCTTGTCAATCACTTGTATACTAGTGGTGCGTTTCTCGAATGTTCTAGAAGACGCTATGACGTCATTCTGATCTGGAAGCATTTATAGGCAGTAGTTTTTAATAAAAATTTAATTGAGTCAATTTTAATGAAAATTACTTCCATATGTAATATGATATTTTGTGAAAAATATGTACGTGATGGCGAAAAATTAATATTATTTCAGGAAACAGCATGCAAAAATTACAATATAAGTGATAAAATATTTCGGACAACAAAACCATCGCTGGCCTGAGTTATTCCCAAGCTAGACCTACCAGAGGAAGAGGACAAAAGAAAAATTTGTGTGATCGAGTGAGGCCTACGACCCGTCAGCTCTTCCAGAGAGATACGGAAAGTTCAACATCTGAAAGTGATTTTAGCCCGAGACGATTCTAGCTGTTACAATGTAGTTACCTAAAAATAAACCTACAAATCATGAAAATGCAGTTTGTTTGGTAGAGGGAATTGTGTGACGATTGTAGAGGTAAACAATGGGTTTTGTGTATGATATGTGAGCAGTGGTGTCACGCAGAATGTGCAGGCTATGATTCAGGTTCCTATGTATGTGATTTTTGTAAGTAAAGCAAGAAAAGTACTAAAGTTATCTTTTTGGTTTTGTATTCCATATTTGAACCCTTTTTTGTATGTCATGGAAAACGCGCGTTTTGTTTGTTTTTCTTTTTTTCTTTAAACTATCGTGTCATAAGTGCATTGTGTTTGTTATGAGAGGTAACCGGTATTATTTCAAAAACAATTCTACAGTTTCAGTATTCGTCGTTGCATTATACATAAGGTGACCAGAGTCCCGATTTTGGGCGGGACAGTCCCGAATTTATGACATGTGTCCCTCTTTTCAAAATGTCCCGCATTTGGAGCAAATTTTCATAAATGTCCCGCTTTATTAAAATTACTGTTACATTAGACATTAGATGTCCTTTATGAATTAATAGAATTATGCCACATTTCGAATTCCAAATCTAAATACTAACTTGCAAACTGAACTGGTACGATACATGTCGCCGTGCGGCAGTGCCGTGATTCCCGACTAGCGTTTCAGTGTTTCATTAGCGGCCTCTGTGTAAAGTTTTGTTGTAGTGTAACGCTTTTATGTTTTTATGTTTGCTTAATTAATAACCTTAATTAATTTTTATCCCTGGATCTTTTTTTTTTCTTTTGCAGCTAGGTTAAACTTTTTCGTTTGAAGGATAAGGAAAGTTATGAATTGTATCGTACGTAAGGTCGTAGGCCTAGTTTGACAACACAAAATGTCTAAAACTAAAAGGAAGTGTACATTTAATGCACATCTGCAGTCTAAATATCCATTTATTACAAAAACAACAACAGAAAGTGATGTACGGTGTGAGAAATGTAGAAGTGACTTCAGCATTGGACATGGTGGGATTAATGATATTACTAAGCATCTTGGCTCAAAAAGACACAAATCGGTTGATATCGGTGCTTCATCTACTAAGATAGTGAGTGATTATTTTAAAAGTGTGACGCCTAGTAATAAGGATTTAGAAGTAGATGCTGCTGAGGGTTTGCGGGCTCACCATACAGTCAGGGAAAATCAAAGCTTCAGATCTACTGACTGTGCAACAAAAATTTTGAAAACATGCTTTGAACCAAAATTTTCATGTGCCAGAACAAAGTGCGAAGCGATTGTTTCAAATGTATTTGCACCATATGCTGAAACAGAATTAAAAAACAATTAAAGGATGCTCATTGCATAACATTGCTAACTGATGCAAGCAACCATGGAAACATCAAGCTGTTTCCTGTTTTAATTCGCTTTTTTCAGCCATATGAAGGTGCTCAAGTGAAGCTTATTGACTTTAAATCTCAGCCGGGAGAAACCTCAGATATTGTGGTGAAATATTTAACTGATATTATTGAAGAGCATGACCTGGACAGAAAATTAGTTGCTTTCTGTGGTGATAACACTGACTGTAATTTTGGTGGTGCTGCAAGAAAAGGAGTGAATAACATTTTCAGGAAGCTAAATGACTATATTGGTAGAGAACTAATTGGGATTGGTTGTTTTGCACATATTGTACATAATGCTGTTCAGTCTGCCAGTGACTGTCTGCCAATTGATGTGGAAACAGTGGTTGTAAAAATATATATTTCTACATCTATACTGTTCGAGTAGAAGAGCTGAAAGAGTTTTGTGATTTTGTGGACATTGAATATAAACAGTTACTGGGATATAGTAAAACAAGGTGGTTGGCATTAATGCCTGCAGTTGAAAGAATACTCAAGTTGTTTCCTGGTCTAAGATCATACTTTCTGAGCCAAAGCAAGTGTCCAGTGATACTGAAAAACTTTTATGAAAACCCACAATCAGAGATCTGGCTCAACTTTGTGCACTGTCAAGCAGCCACCTTTCATCAAGTGGTTTTAAAGATTGAGGGTGAACATATATCAGTTGTGGAAGTGATGAGTGCAATTTTTGATCTGAAGGATAATTTGCAATCAAAGAAAGATAATGTGTTTGTGGCACTCTCAGTCAGGAGTCTTGTAAACAAACTTGAACAAGATGGGTTGATTGATTCTATTGATTCCTTATCTGTAAAGAAAATATTAGTTGAGTTTTATGACACATACACTTATGACACATACACATACACATACACTTGCCAAACGTTGAGTGTATGCAGTGGGCTTCATTAAAACAAGTTCCAAAGTGATCAGTTGTTGAGAAAACAATGGATTTTGCCGCTGAAAAACAACTATTTGACCCCAAATTTGACACTGAATTATTTGATGAGTTCACGTGTTTTGCAAAGTACATTAGTGATGAGAAAGTAGCAGGCAGAGTGGAATGCATCTAAATTATCAACAGACCAGCGCTGGGTGGAAGTATTCACTCATTTCAAGGCCAGAGATGTCAATCATCAACGAATGTCAGCATTAGTTCAGTTCATACTCTGTCTTCCAGGAACTAATGCTTCGACTGAACGTGCTTTCTCTCAAATGAATAAGACGTGGACATCTGAGAAAGCACAACTGAAAGTCTCAACTCTAAAAGCTTTACTTTTAACTAAAATAAACTTCAATCAAACCTGTATGGAGTTCTGCACTATGTTGAAATCAACTCCGGAGTTACTTCAGAAGATTTCATCTACTGAAAAGTACAGGAATTGATTGAAAAATTGAAAAGCAAGTATGATAATATTGTGTATTGGTATGTCATAGATATAAGCCATTCTCAGTTGAGTTAATTTTTTTCATAATTATGTACTCAAGAGAAAAATACAAGCAGTGAAGTAATAATTATGTTTCATATATATATATATATATATATATACTGTGTGTGTATATATGAGGTAGAGAAGTGTCCCCCTTTTGGCTCCTGAAAATGTAGTCATTTTAGTTTATAACTCCAAAAATAGAAAAATGTCCCGCTTTTTGCTCCTAAAAATATGGTCACTTTAATTATACACTGGGCAACACGTATTTTATTGAATGATATCTGACACTTGATTCTAGGTAATTTGGGTGCGCTGAATACGAATTTCAACTCGGTTTGGCTCTATCAGGTCCTGATTCTTGTCGACAGCCTATGTGCCATTTTCCAGATTTTTCAAATTAGGACTAAAAAATTAAGTCATGTGTTAAATTTTTTTTTCAAGTTTCATGAATACAAGCAGTTCAAACTACAGTAAAATTACATTATAACGATAGAAATGACTTAAAATAAAAAAACAAACAGATATGAAGCTTTCACTGTGGCAAAAATTTTCTTTTGTAAGACTTTCTAGCGTATTTGCTTGTTGATGGCAGGTCTCTTTTCAAGCACCAGCAGTAATCAGCCATCATGTGGGAATCCCAGCGGCCTTGGTACCGTTCCTCCATAATTTTGATATCTTGGTGGAATCTCTCCCCTTGTTCGTCACTTACATCACCTAAATTACTTGGAAATTGGTCAAGATGGCTATTCAAAAAATGCATTTTTATGCTCATATTGCAACCTAACTCTTTGTAGTCCCTTAAAAGTTTTTTTATGATTTCTTCGTAGTTATCTGCCCTATAATTGCCTAAAAAGTTTTCTATCAAGTCCACGAATGAGAACCAGCCATTTTTTTCGCGTTCATTCATGACATTAGGAAAATTGCTGTCTTTAATCATTGTTCTTATTTGTGGACCGTCGAAAATTCCCGCCTTGATTTTTTCATAACTTAAACTTGGAAATTTTGAAGTTATGTATTTGAAACACTCGCCGTTCGTATCTAAAGCTTTTACATATTGTTTAATGAGGCCTAGTTTTATATGCAGAGGAGGAAATATGATTTTATCTCTGCTCACTAAAGGTGGATTAATTACGTTTTTTTCTCCGACAGTAAGTGATGTTCGTGCTGGCCAGATTTGTTTGAAATAATGTTCTTCCTTGGCTCTGCTGTCCCATAAGCAAAGGAAGCAGGGATATTTAGTATACCCTCCTTGTTGTCCTAGCAGAAAATTAACCATTTTTAAGTCAACACATATGATCCACTCGTGCTCCCTATATTTGATAAGATTTAAAACCTTTTATATATGTTCATACTTTTCTTTTAATTTTGTTGAGTGCCCAATCGGTATCGAGCCGTATAGATTGCCATTATGCAACAACACACACTTAAGACTTCTTTTCGAACTGTCTAAAAACAAGCGCCAATCATTTGCATCGTAAGACTCAACCCCCATCTTCTTTAACAAACCAACTATGTCGCAGCAATATACTAAACTATCCTCTGTTATAAAATATTTAACAAGTTCTTCTTCTCTTTTTCTGTAAAATGAAATGTATGTGTTTGAAGTAAGCAAGTTTTTCTCTTTAAGTCTTGAAGCTAAAATTTCCGCAGCCTTTTTTGGCAAATTTAGATCCCTTACAAGATCATTCAACTCGGCCTGGTTAAACTTTTGCGGATCGTTTTGACTTTCAAATACGCTGGGGTCAAAATCGGTGTCTGACTCCTCAAAGTGCATAACAATATTTTCAGGAACATCTTCAACTAATTCTTGAGTTGGCAGACCCTTAAATTTTGGAATGGGGATCTCATTTGAATGTAGCACAGGCCGTATCGCGGTGTCGAAATTTGGGTACTCGATACAATGTTTATTTTTCTTAGTGAAGCCCGAAGTCTTGACAAAGCAAAGGTAGCAATCGGTCTCGTGGTTAGTAGGCTCTCGCCACACCTGATATGGAAAAAAAATTGTAAAGCGTTAACAAAAGCGACGAGAGACTTGTTTTTATGAATTTTATCAAAAGTTATCACCCAAACATTTAACATTTCTATGTGTTTCAACCTTATGCAATATTTGAGATTCTTATAAACATTTTCTGTAAATTTTTGTTTATGTACCTAAGTTACAATTACATTTAGGTAAGTTACAGTATACTAGTGATTAAATTACGTAGTTTTATGAAATCATAAACTTACCATCGGAACTCCAAAAGGTATTTTTGAATCCGAACCCTTCGTCCAATGTCGCAGTCTTTCAATGCATATAGTGCAGGCTTTATGTGGAGCCCACGATTTATCTTGGTCCCCCAGTTTTATGCCAAAATAAGCTAATTAAGCTCTTTTTACGAAGTCAGTTATATTTGCTCGTTGATGTGGAAGTGTAAAATTTCCACATATATAACAGAAGGAATCAGGGTTGTTTTTGCATTTGAACTTTCTAGTGCTTGATGACATATTGCTTGATTGTTCTGCCAATTTGTAAAGGTATTTAAAGCCCTTAATTCATATAAATTTAAGAAAATCTGAAATATAAACACAAAAATTAGTTTAAATAGGTACTTATTATGAAATAGGTACTTACAATCTATGAAATTAAACTAGAAACACGGATGAGTAGGTACAATATAAATTACGTCTAATTAAATCAACTATATTAAATCACGATGACAAAATTACTCACTAAATCATATGCCAATTCAAAATTATGTTAATGCCCAAACTTAATTAACTAACTCAACTGACTGACTGACTGACTGACTGATTGAATTGACTGATTAACTCTGGAAACGAGTCGCTTTTATATATTTTAGTTGTCCCTCTAGAATACTCTACAGAGAACAGGAACGCTCGAGAAAATTTTAGAATTCTATGATATTTTTAGCTTAATTTACTAATATTAAAATGGGTTAAAAATGACAAAATTAAAAATATTTTTAGGGTGTTACATATAAAAATATACATAATACAACAATACCATAACAATAGGTACAAATACCTAGATAAAAACCTAGTTGCATAATGTGTAACTGCAAAAAGACAGCGAGTATTGAGAAAAAAACCTTTTTATGAATACGACGAAAGAGGAGGGGTGTTGAGCAAAATCAGGACCTGATAGAGCAAAACCGAGTAAAAATTCGTGCTCAGCGCACCCAAATTACCTAGAACTAACTGTCAAATCTAATTCAATAGACAAAAAGTTGAAATTTGTTCCCCAGTGAATTATACAAATAAATTTTTCACAAAAACAAAATAGTATTCCATATTTGTCGCCCTTCCTCTGATGTAAAATATTATAGAATTTTGACATAAATGAAAAACATAAGTTCGGTATGATCTAAATTCCAAGTAGGCCTCAAGTAAATCCCAGAAAAGGATACGTGACTTCCTGCACGTAAACATCCGAACAGATCTCTTGTGCTTACTGGAACACGTGTTTTTTTTTATTTAACCAATCGGGTGTGAGAATACGTCACGTGATGCCACACCATGAGTTCATCCAATTTGTAAATATTCGTCAATCAATTCGTAAATAGTCTTAAGTCTTCAAATAGTGCCTTAAATAAATATCAAAATAATTTAATTTTGTCAAATAGGTCAAATACGTTAGTTAAATAATATAAAACAGTTAGGGATTTTGTAAAACTCATAAAATAATGTATTTAAAGTTGTTTGTAAGTTCTACGACCATGGTAATGAAAGCCCCAAAAACATTCAGGCGGGGGGCGCAATCACAGATGGGAAACCACGAACGAGACGAAACAAGAGCGTGAAGAAGACTGGAGGCAGTCGATAAAGACCGTCTGAAGTCATAGAATGGCAAAGAGACTCTCCAAAAGTTAACGTGTGGCTTGGAATGACCAAATCCAAAATTTATGGCCCATTCTTCTTTTCGGAAGCAACTGTAACAGGTACCGTCTACCTTGATATGCTTCAGCAGTTTCTCGAACCACAGCTTCTTGATGATGGCATTCTTGATAATGTTGTGTTTCAACAAGATGGAGCACCATAAATTTTGAATTTGGTCATTCCAAGCCACACGTTAACTTTTGGAGAGTCTCTTTGCCATTCTATGACTTCAGACGGTCTTTCATTGGACCAGATAATGAAAAAATTATGAAAATAAAATTATGAAAAAAATTTAGAAATTTATACATTTTTAACACATATTAAACATGATAAACATAAATAAAAGTGTGTTTTTAAAAAATTTGTCCGATTTCATTGAAATAGATAGTTAATTCTGGGACACCCTGTACAGATTTACAGTTTGAGAAGAGAGCTGTATATTGTATAAGATCAGATTTATAGTCTAAAACAAATGTCGATTTTAGAAGAATGTTTAGTTTAAATGATAATTCAACTCACAACAATGGTTGGAAGTTGGATTTGAAACGGTTTAGGACTAGTGTTTGTGTGTGTGTGTGTGTGAATTACTTTACCTGTAAGATCTGTAACACGTGGAACAGGTTACCTTAAGAAGTTGTGAACAGTTTCTCTGTGGATCAGTTCAAGAAAAGGTCAGACCGAATCTTGCACACTCTTTGAGGGTGTAGGAATTTTTTCCTGGCACCCATTGCCATTGCTACCTCCTCGGTATGGGCCGCAAGGCCTTTTGAAGTACTCTCTCTCTCTCTCTCTCTCTCTCTCTCTCTCTCTCCGCATCTCCTCCTCGAGGAGGATACAGCCCTGTACACCGAACTCAGTAGCCTGCTAGGGGATAGGGTGTGTGTAGTTTTAGGAGACTTCAACTGTCGCGGCATAAAGTGGGAAAACAGGACTGCCGATGCTGAAGGGAGGAGGCTAGTTGACTTTGCTGATGAGAACTTCCTCACTCAGTGGGTCAACGAGCCTACACGAGGCGAAAGCGTTCTAGACTTAGTATTCACGACCGAAGACAACCTCGTCACTGGCCTCACCGTTGACAAATCATTGGGCGGGAGTGATCACGGTCTTATTAGGTTCCATGTGTGCGTCCCTCGGGTGAAGCGTAGTAACTAGAGAGGCAGTAAGCTCGATCTACGGCGGGCAAACTTTGTTAGCCTCAGGGATAGCGTAGGAGAGATGGGGTTAGAGGTTGGCGGCGATGTTGAGGGAGTGTGGAGTGCATTCCGGGACGAGTTTATGGTGCTGCAGTCTGCTGCCATACCCTCAAAACCGGTCACCCCTGCTTCAACGCAGCCTAAGTGGTTCAATCGTGACATCGCTTCGGCTATCCGAAATAGGAAAGTAGCGTATAGGAGGGCGAAGGCCAATCGTTCCCACGAGAACACTGAAGCGTATGTCTGCCTGTGTAGGGAAGTGAAGGCGAAGGTTAGGCTAGCGAAACGTAACGAAGAACTACGGGTGGCAAGCCTCTGTAAGGGGAACCCTAAGGAGTTCTTCAGTTATGTTAATAGTAGAAAGCCCATTAGAAGCGGCGTTCTGCGGACCTCCGATGCGGACATCTCTAATGTGCTTAATGAGTACTTTGCAGGAGTGTTCACCAGGGAGGACACCCGCGTCATCCCCGAGCCAGGCGTCAGGCACGAAGGTGCTGGCCTGGATAGTGTTCGATGTACCGCGACAGTTGTTGCCGATAGAGTAGACAAACTAAGCGCGTTTAAGGCTCCTGGGCCAGACCAGTTTCTCCCCAGAGTGTTGCGGGAGGTGCGGGACCAGGTGGCTCCCCACCTGGCTACAGTCTTCAACAAATCGTTGGAGACGGACCAGGTGCCTGGTGACTGGAGGGAAGCCAACGTGACCCCTATCTTTAAGAAAGGGGATCACGAAAGTCCAGGGAACTATCGTCCCATTAGTCTCACTTCAGTTGTAGGTAAATTATTAGAAGGGATAATAGCTGATAGGATCGTTGACCATTTGGATTCCTACAAGCTGCTTGGGGGCTCCCAACATGGGTTTAGACGGCATAGGTCGTGTTTCACCAACTTGCTCGAGTTTTTCCACGTCATGTTGAGTGAGTATGATAAGAGTAGGGCGATTGATATACTTTATCTCGACTTTCAGAAAGCCTTTGATAAGGTACCTCACCGCCGGCTAATGGCGAAAGTGCGCTCGCTGGGTATCGGTGGGGAAATAGGTAGGTGGATTGAAAACTGGCTGAGGAATAGGCGGCAGAGGGTGGTAATTAAAGGGGCTAGTTCGGGTTGGGCCTCGGTCACTAGTGGGGTTCCTCAGGGTTCCGTTTTGGGGCCACTGTTGTTTATCATTTACATAAATGATATCGACGGTGGCATCGTCAGTCGGATCGCCAAATTCGCTGATGACACCAAGCTTGGGGCCAATGTTGGGACGCCCGAAGCGATCGAGCAACTGCGTGCGGACCTAGGTAGGATAGGAGAGTGGTCCGAAAAATGGCAAATGCCGTTTAACTTGGGTAAATGCAAAGTGATGCACATTGGCTACGCCAATCCCAAGTCGGACTACTCGATGTTGGGTAGTAATATCGAGGTGACTGATTTAGAAAAGGACTTGGGTGTGCTAATTAGCAGCGACCTTAAGTTTACGAAACAGTGTGTAGAGGTGGAAAAGAAAGCCCAGAAACTATTGGGTTATATCAGGAGGCAATTTCAGTTTCGGAACAAGGAGATTGTGCTCTCACTGTACAATTCCCTTGTTCGGCCGCACCTAGAGTATGCTGTGCAGTTCTGGTCGCCCACCCTCAGGAAAGATATTGAGAGGCTGGAGCGAGTGCAGGCGAGGGCCACAAAGTTAATCCCTTCCGTTAGGCATATGGGCTACAATCGACGGTTACGCGCCCTGAACTTGTTTTCGCTTGAAACTCGGAGGCTGCGCGGTCAACTGATCGAGGTTTTCAAGCTCTTACGCGGGTTCAACGATGTCGATTTTATAAGTATGTTTAGTTTAAATGATAACCCAACTCGCAACAATGGTTGGAAGTTGGATTTGAAACGGTTTAGGACTAGTGTGTGTGGGAATTACTTTACGTATAAGATCTGTGACACATGGAAGAGGTTACCTTCGGAAGTTGTGAACAGTTCCTCTGTGGATCAGTTCAAGAAAAGGTTAGACCAAATCTTGCACACTATTTGTGTGTGTACAAAATTTTCCCTGGCACCCGTTGCTATTGGTATCTCCTCGGTATGGGCCGCAAGGCCTTTTGAGGTACTTCTTTTCCTTGTAACTCCTTGTAACTCTCTATCTCGACTTAGTATTCACGACCGAAGACAACCTCGTCACTGGCCTTACCGGTGACGAATCGTTGGGCGGGAGTGATCACGTTCTGATTAGGTTCCGTGTCTGCGTCCCTCGGGTGAAGCGTAGTAACTCGAGAGGCAGTAAGCTCGATCTACGGCGGGCGGACTTTGTTAGCCTCCGGGATAGCGTAGGTGAGATGGGGTTAGAGGTCGGCAGCGATGCTGAGTAAGTGTGGAGTGCATTCCGGGACGAGTTTATGGTGCTGCAGTCTGCTGCCATACCCTCAAAACCGGTCACTCCTGCTTCAACGCAGTCTAAGTGGTTCAGTCGTGACATCGCTTCGGCTATCCGAAATAGGAACGTAGCAAGTAGGAGGGCGAAGGCCAATCGTTCCCACGAGAACACTGAAGCGTATGTCCGCCTGTGTAGGGAAGTGAAGGCGAAGGTTAGGCTAGCGAAACGTAACGAAGAACTACGGGTGGCAAGCCTCTGCAAGGGGAACCCTAAGGAGTTCTTCAGTTATGTTAATAGTAGAAAGCCCATTAGAAGCGGCGTTCTGCGGACCTCCGATGCGGACATCTCTAATGTGCTTAATGAGTACTTTGCAGGTGTTCACCAGGGAGGACACCCGCGTCATCCCCGAGCCAGGCGTCAGGCACGAAGGTGCTGGCCTGGATAGTGTTCGATGTACCGCGACAGTTGTTGCCGATAGAGTAGACAAACTAAGCGCGTTTAAGGCTCCTGGGCCAGACCAGTTTCTCCCCAGAGTGTTGCGGGAGGTGCGGGACCAGGTGGCTCCCCACCTGGCTACAGTCTTCAACAAATCGTTGGAGACGGACCAGGTGCCTGGAGGGAAGCCAACGTGACCCCTATCTTTAAGAAAGGGGATCACGAAAATCCAGGGAACTATCGTCTCATCAGTCTCATTTCAGTTGTAGGTAAAATATAGAGGGGATAATAGTGGATAGGATCGTTGACCATTTGGATTCCTACAAACTGCTTGGGGGACTCCCAACATGGGTTTAGACGGCATAGGTTGTGTCTCACCAACTTGCTTGAGTTTTTCCACGTCATGTTGAGTGAGTATGATAAGATTAGGGCGATTGATATACTTTATCTCGACTTTCAGAAAGCCTTTGATAAGGTACGTCACCGCCGGCTAATGGCGAAAGTCCGCGCGCTGGGTATCGGTGGGGAAGTAGGTAGGTGGATTGAAAACTGGCTGAAGAATAGGCGGCAGAGGGTTGTAATTAAAGGGGTTAGTTCGGGTTGGGCCTCGGTCACTAGTGGGGTTCCTCAGGGTTTAACTTGGGTAAGTGCAAGGTGATGCACATTGGCTACGCCAATCCCAAGTCGGACTACTCAATGTTGGGGAGTAATATCGAGGCCACTGATTTGGAAAAGGACTTGGGTGTGCTAATTAGCACCGATCTTAAGTTTACGAAACAGTGCGTAGAGGTGGAAAAGAAAGCCCAGAAGTTGTTGGGTTATATCAGGAGGCAATTTCGATTTCGGAACAAGGAGACAGTGCTCTCGCTGTGCAATTCTCTGGTTCGGCCGCACCTGGAGTATGTGGATTATGCAGTGCAGTTCTGGTCGCCCACCCTCAGGAAAGATATTGAGAGGCTGGAGCGAGTGCAGGCGAGGGCCACAAAGTTAATCCCTTCCGTTAGGCATATGGGCTACAATCGACGCTTACGCGCCCTGAACTTGTTTTCGCTGGGAACTCGGAAGCTGCGCGGTCAACTCATCGAGGTTTTCAAGCTCTTACGCGAGTTCAACGATGTCGATTTTAGAAGCATGTTTAGTTTAAATCAGTGCTGTCCAACTTCTATAAAGCGCGGCCAAGATGTTGCCTATAATCATACACTGTTCGTTAATACGACTTTGGAACCCGCTGAATGTTGTTCTCCCTACTAGAAGTGACAAAATAGGGAAGAAAATTCAGAAATGAAATTTGGCAAAATTCCATTCCGCGGGCCGCCAGTTGGACAGCGCTGGTTTAAATGATAACCCAACTCGCAACAATGGTTGGAAGTTGGATTTGAAACGGTTTAGGACTAGTGTGTATGGGAATTACTTTACCTATAAGATCTGTGACACGTGGAACAGGTTACTCTCTCTCTCTCTCTCTCTGGTATAATGTCAATGGATGTTAAAAAAAATACTAAATGTAATTACATTCCAACCACAACCTCATTAATTTTTGAAGATTTTTCCCCACGATAGATAAAATGCAATTAAAAAAAATTACGACACCCTGTTATATACTACATATATAAATAATGTTTTTATCCTTTTATGAAAACTGTAAATTATGAAATAAATAAAGTTGAAACCTGTTGCATTTTCATTTCAATAATAAAGAACTCCTCGAATTCGAAGGTAACCTTTAACTTTTTCATTTCAATAATGAAATATTATTTTTTCCCCTTAAAAATATTTTCACAATCCACAATTTTGTTACTGTATTTGACGGGAAAATAAATTTAGCATTTTTTTACTTTACTTTTTTACTTACTTTTACTTTTTTTACTTTTTTACTTCAAAAGTAGAATTAAACTTTTATATTCTTATTTAATTCGTTGAAGAAACAGAATTTTAAAATACTAAATTAATTTAAGTAAATTAAATGATTGTTTTCAAAATAACTAAATAAGTCGTAAGTTACAGTAATTAACTTTTGTCGGGCCTAAACTTCGTGCGTGTGCGTGCGTGTGTGTGTGTGTGTGTGTGTGTGTGTGTTCCATAAGTCTATTCTCATAGGAAAATTTATTTTAAATTAAATTTACAAAAGAAACACATTAGAACTAAAACAAATATTCAAACTGATGTCTTCTTTTGGGACCTTTTTTCTTTTGTTACAGATAGAACAACAAGCAATGGCTAATATAGAAGTGAGTTACACTCCTGAGGAAAAGGCCTCCGGAGGCATACCTGCAACAAAAAAAAAAAAGGTCCCAAAACAAGACGTCAATTTGAACACTTGTTTTAGTTCTAATGTATTACTTTTGTAAATTTAATTTAAAATAATTTTTCCTATAAAATCAGACTTATGGGACACCGTGTGTGTGTGTGTGTGTGTGTGTGTGTGTGTGTGTGTGTGTGTGTGTGTGTGTGTATTCGATAAGGAACGGCTTCTCCCTGACCATTTGAGGAATTTAATATGCATTATAAATGTCTCATTTGGCTCGTTCTCAAGGATGCTAATTTTCAAAAAAAGCACAGATAGATAGGTAGATAGCCAAATTAAGGACATATTTCTTCTGGTAAAGCGTGATGCTCTTCAAAACGTTCTCTTCGTCAAGAGCGAATCCTGTCAAAGCGAGCACCCGCCTCATGTTTGATCGTTGTTACTTGTAGTTTCAAAGCATTGTCTAAGACTCTAAGTCAACGCTTTTATTAGGCTTTTCACTTTTATATATATATATATTAGGGTGGTCCAAATCCATAGGGGAAATTTCAAAATTGTCTTAGATAGTCTCCACAAGTGTGGTTTTTGTCCATTTAGTGTCGACATGGTCTGTGCAAAATTGCAGCGTGATTGGTGAATATTTAGAGGTCGCCCCACTCTGAATATATATATTATATAATGTACTTTTTCTTCCGTAGGTCCGATGGCTCAAACTCGATCAATTCCAAAAGTTTGGCTTCTAGGGATGGCAACTGGAACTTTATCCACGTCAAGGCTCCCTACATGCCTTGACGCCCTCCTCTTGGGGCAATACCACCACATCAATCAAAAGCAAACCACCTCCGACAGTCTGAACCAGGCATGCCAGAGGGTGATTGAAGTCTGGACCCGAGCGCGGATCCCAACTCAACGGATCGACTCCTGTGTCCGTAAGCTTTCAAAGCTTTTAGACCGCTACAAAACACTCAAGAAGCACAGGACCAGGCAACGTGCCAGCGATAGAATGAATGAAGACATCTTCAAAGCGGACATCCAGGAACTGTTTGACATCGCAACCAGTGATGCCATGAGCACAATCGTCAACGTTGAGGACCGAAATTTCCTGTCCATGCAGCGCAAGGACGTCAATTCTTGCAGCATGGCTGGCATTGATAAGGAAACGACTACACAAGAGGACAGAAAGCGATCCAGAATGGAGAAGGAAGCCAAGAGGAAGGCAAGGCATGAAGCAACACAGAAAGATTTGGAAGAAGCAGGAGTGTCATCAATTGATCTTTCCTCTTCTTCTTCTTCCCTTTTTTCGCAAGACGACGACGACTATAGACCATCGGTTCCGATTCCTTCTTCGTCTGAAGCTCCGGCACCAAAGCGTCCCAAGAACAAGGTTACGAACATTTTCCAATCTCCAGAAGTCTGGAGCAATGGATCGCACCAATCTTTCTGACCGGAATGCTGTTTTCGTAACTGGAGCTGTATTACAGGCCGCGGGGCATGATCTGTCTGGGATGACGTGCTCTCGGAGCTCTATTCATCGCTACAGAGAAAGTGGGCGAGAACAGGCAGCTCGAGAAGACCTAGAATCATTCTCTCTAGAAGACCCTGTCCTTCTCCATTGGGACGGAAAGCTTCTCCCCGGCATTGAAGGGAAGAAGACGAATGTGCATCGGATAGCAATCCTTATAACATTCAATGGACAGGAGAAGCTGCTTGGTGTCCCAAAGATGAAACAAGGAACTGGAGAAGCACAGGCCCAGGCATGCCTTCAAACTATGAAATTATGGAACGTGGAACAGCATGTGAGAGGTCTCGTCTTCGATACCACTGCGTCAAACACGGGTTTACATCGCGGAGCCTGTGTCAGGATTGAAGAAGCATTGGGTCACGAGCTAGTTTGGATCGGTTGTCGACATCATATACTTGAAGTCGTACTTGCTGATGTCTTTGCCTCAATATTTGGCTCAACAGGAAGTCCTGAAACAGGCCTTTTTAAGCGATTTCAAAAGGAATGGCCATCTCTCTCCCACGAAGCATTTGTCTCAGCATCGGACAGCTTGTTCGAGAACCCTCAACTCCAAGAGATGAGAAAAGAGATGCTCACTTACTTACCTAACGCTCTTCAGGCAAGCCAACCTCGTGACGACTACAAGGAGTTCCTTGAACTATCTTTGCTCTTCCTGGGGGGAAAGACTGGTGGTCAACTCTTTATCCGAGCTCCGGGTCCCATGCACCACGCGAGATGGATGGCGAAGGCGATTAATGCGCTCAAAATCTACCTCTTTCACTATCAATTCAAGCTCACAGCACGCGAAGAACGAAACGTGACTCAGCTGGCTTTATTTGTCAGTCTGATTTACGTCAAGTACTGGCATGAAGCGCCAATGGGGACACAAGCTCTTCTCAATGATCTCAAAATGCTGCATCTTCTGGAAAAATATCCACACGGAGGAGCTGCACAAGCGGCGAAGACAGCTCTAAGACGCCACCTGTGGTACTTGTCGGAGCATCTGATTGGACTGGCCTTCTTCGATAACACTAGGCAACAAATTTCAACTTTTTTTTTGTTACAGACACGTGAACTACTGATTCCTACTAAAGCGCTGATGCTGATTTCAGATCTGATATCAAAATTTCTCTATCACGTCCAGATTTTGTGTAACCGAAAACCCCTATTTTTCATTTTTTTTCTCACCCGCTTCTATTACGAAAGCCGTCAGCTACTTTTCCGTGCCACATTTTATGTTAAGCATACTTAAATAACACTAGGCAACAAATTTCAACTTTTTTTTTGTTACAGACACGTGAACTACTGATTCCTACTAAAGCGCTGATGCTGATTTCAGATCTGATATCAAAATTTCTCTATCACGTCCAGATTTTGTGTAACCGAAAACCCCTATTTTTCATTTTTTTCTCACCCGCTTCTATTACGAAAGCCGTCTAAGCTACTTTTCCGTGCCACGTTTTATGTTAAGCATACTTAAATAATTAGTGAACAGGGATGTCTTTCCTCCTTTATTCTGGCTTAAGACAGACAGCGGAATTCCGCTGGCGGAGTTACCACCCCTGCGCCCAACCATCCACCCAAAGCGCGTTAGTATTTTGTTGTTACTACTGAAAGGCAAATTCCTGTTCTTAAGTGAAACTTTGGTGTGTCCTCTTCCTTTGTTGCTTGTAGGATGACGAGCTCTCCTTCTGCAGGAACCAACAATAATCTCCCATCATATTTGGGTTGAAATTACCTTGGTATCTGTTTTCCATAACTGAGATCTGTTGGTGGAAGCGCTCACCATGCTCGTCACTTACAGCCCCAAGGTTGGCCGGGAAGAAGTCAAGATGAGAATGTAAAAAATGAATTTTCAAAGACATTCTGCATCCCATTATTTTATAAGATTTAAGCATGTTTTCTACGAGTTTACGGTGGTTTTCAGCTTTGTGGTTTCCAAGAAAATTTTTGACAACTTCAACGAAAGATGTCCATGCTCCTAGTTCATTCTCATTTAGGTTAGATGGAAACGATGAGTCGTGGATGACACTGCGGATCTGTGGTCCAGTGAAAACTCCAGCTTCTAGCTTAGCATCTGTCAATATTCCTTTGAATTTATCCTTTAAATATTGGAAACCACTACCTTGATGATCCATACCCTTCACGAAATTTTTCATAAGGCCAAGTTTAATGTGAAGTGGTGGAAGATGTACTTTCTGAGGGTCAATAAGTGCTGGGTGTTTCACATTGTATTTACCAACAACATGTTCAGTTCTAGATGGCCAATCATGTTTTTTGTAGTGGTTCTTGTCATCTCTGCTGTTCCATAGACACAAAAAGCACATATGCTTTGTGTAGCCCAACTGTAACCCAAGAAGTAATGATACAACTTTAAGGTCGCCACAAATATTCCATGTGTGGTCCTTATATTTGATGAGTCTTAGCAGCAGTTTCATCGATTCATAAGTCTCATTAAGGCCAGTGGCATGTGCTACAGGTATTGAAGGTTTTTCATTGCCGTTGTGCAGTAATACAGCTTTAAGGCTAGCTTTACTAGAGTCAATGAACAGTCTCCATTCTTTTGGATCATAGCGACAGCCAATCCCTTGCATCAGACCACTGATATCGTGGCAGAAACAAACGTTTTCTTCCTGTAAGTAAAATGATGAAAACTGCAAATGGCGATGGCGGAAATGGGAAACTTTGGTGTTTGGTTGGAGAAGATTAAATTCTTGAAGTCTTGAACCAAGCAACTCTGCCTTTTCTTTTGGTAATTCCAAATCGCGCACTAAGTCATTTAACTCCGCTTGACTTAACAAATGTGGGGAAATATTTGCATCTGGAACATATATGCCATCTTTCCCTGTTTCTATATCACTAGCAGAATCTTCAGATGAACTGCTGTCTGTTATCGTTGCTGGTGGAACTGGTGGTGGATTTGTTTCATCATGTGGTACTGGTTTCATTGCTGATTCGCAGTTTGGGTACGTGATCTTTGATTTGTTTTTCTTTGTGAAACCAGCAATCTTTGTCAAACAAAAATAACAATCATTGAAGTGATTTTTCGGCTCACGCCAAACCATGGGGACTGAGAACGGCATAGCTTTTCTTTTACCATTCATCCAAGCTATTAACATTGCATTGCACTGTGCACAGCAAATATGTGGTGCCCAGTCCCTCTGTTGGTCTCCTAACTTACAGTCAAAATAACACTTGTAGGCAAGTTTAATCTTTGTTGTTATGTTTCTACGTTGTGGCTTAGGTGTATATTGTCCACAGACAAAGCAGAAGTTGTCTGGGTGATTTACACAAGCACGTCTATTTGATGCCATTTTGAATTACCATACAATATCTGAAAAAACGTAGAAAGTAATTATTACGATGTGCAAAATAAAAAGAAATACACACCGTAGTACAAAACAAATACTATAAAAACACACAAGTCACCACAACCTGTCACTTGCTCATCAGCAGAGAGCTTCAACAACCGTTCTGCTTGACTGTCACGTAGCGACTCGGGATAAATTTTATTTATCAAAATTGTTCGAATTTGTATATAGTTGGCAAAAAAAATTGCTTTAACCTTGAAAAGCAAGTTTCATATTACTGGCATTAAGCCGATTAAAACCAAAATCTGGACGTGGTAGAAAATTTTACTAAAAGTGATTTGCATTTTACACAAAATCTAGACGTGATAGAAAAAATCTAATTATAGATTTGAAATCAGCATACCGAAATTAGCTAGGAGCACCTATTTGGTCTTCTGTAACAAAATCTTTGTTGCCTAGTGATAATAGGATCGATCCTGATACCAAAAGGAGAATGGTTCAACACCTCCAACATCCCCAAAAGAATGGCTGCCCCCGACGAATCGACATGGCGGAAGCTGGTGTTGAAAATGATGTGGCATCCTTCGTCACGAAAAGGACATTGACCCTCTTTGATGCCTTGAAAGTTGGAGGTAAGGAGGAAGCGCGCCAGTTACTTCAAAAAGATCCACGGGAATGGCCAAATGACAAGAACTACAGGGAACTTAGAGATCGCGCCTTAAAGATGAAAGTCGTCAATGATGCTGCCGAGCGAGGTATTGCTCTCGCACAACGCTACAATGACACTTTGACACGAAACGAGGACCAGAAGCAGTACCTCCTACAACTCGTAGCCGCCCACCGAAAACAGATACCAATACCATCCAAGGCGACTCTGATGCAGAAGAAATAATGAAGATACACCCATTATCATGTCCTATTGTCTTACTGTTTTCTTTCATATTCTTTGAGAACCAAAAAAAAATTTAGTTATTCAGTTGTCTATATATTTTCCCAAATTTTCAAAAAGGGGGCAAGTGGGGCGACCCCTAAATATTAACCGAATAACGTGAAACTTTGCACAAATACTGTCCACACCAAGAGGCATAAAACCAACCTTGTGGAGAGAACTTAGTCGATGCTTTAACTTTTTGGACCACCCTAATACATATATATATATATATACACAAACTCAGAATGGTCCCCTGAGAAACTTATATGTTAAACACAGACCGTGCATGGAACAAGGAACTCTTCTGGGAAAATTAAATCCACTATAGTCCGAATAAGTAATGGTAAATGACAAATATCATAGTTTTTCTTTTTCATGATGCAAGCCCGACGTGGGCAACGGGTCTCTCGCAAAGAGGTCCCATCAATATGGCTTCCCTCACCAGCTATCTGCAAAGCAGACAGGATCTAGCTTTGGGACATGG
>JAJOZX010002619.1:0-210000 GCA_023014485.1 Bathynomus jamesi | reverse complement strand
GTGTATCATCTTTACATAATGAAAAGGGGAAAGCAACACACAATTCTAAATATATTGATTCAATAAATTTGTTATTATTTATTAACTTTAATTATCAAATCAAAAACTATGAAAAAAAAAAACCGAAGGTGTCTATTTACTTTTGTCAACCCTTTGTCCATAGACTAACGAGGTTCTCAAACGTATGTACATCCGAGTTTACGAATAAAGTTTAACTTTACTTTTGAGAAAGTTGAGATTTCTCCAAATTATAAAAGAAGGATTGAGAATAAGTATACAAACGTTATCACAAACATGCCTATTTTGACAGACATGAGGTCTACGAGGCTTACCAATCTGCTTCAGAGAGGCGATAATCCTACAAAAATAATTATCATGTCACACTTTAGTCTTTAAAACCATAATTAAGTATATTAACAATATATTATTTAGTTTTTATACATAATATTAAGTTACTATATATATAATTTTATTGGCACAGGACGAAATCGGGTTGGTAAAATAGGGAAAGGATACGTGAATAGTACGAGTAAATTCTGGCTTTCGTAAGTAACTGTACCTTTTTCTATATGAAAAATTTGAACACGAAACAGAGGTAATTTTAAACGAGAAACCTGGTTGGTTGGTTGGTTGGTTGGTTCGTTCGTTCGTTTTTGTTTAGGCTCCGGGTCAGCCAGGAAGGTTACATACTTCGGGGGAGACCTACAACTCAGCGTGAAATTCGAACACGGGTCGTTATATCTAATGGACGCAAAGGACCGTCACTCTTCCAACTACGACCCTAACCAATGTCGATTATAACCAAATGTTAAAAAATTCCAGAGCGAGTAGATGAAGGATTTAGTTAGTTGGTGGATTCTCCAAATATCTAAACTGGTCTGTGATTAGATTAGGATTAGATTACTAAAAGACAGACGTAAATCCAGCAGCTGTGGACTGCAGGAAACTACTGGTGTCAGAGTTGATATAACTATAAAACCACAATCAGACACAAATTATTGCATTATAATGTTATATAATGTTATAATGTTTCAGACCAACAAAGACCCTAGGATCCACTCATGGCTGGTCTACCTAACTGTGTTCGTAATCGTGTATTGTGTATGTCCTCCGTGGTGGCGGAGGGGACCTACAATTTTACGTGGGTTCCGAACCACAAGAACATAAGAAATTTATGTAAAAACTGCCGGTAAATTGGCAACGACCAATTTTTACGAAACTAAATAATTATCAATTTAAAACTAATTAATTATCGATTTAAAACTAAAGATAGAATCTCTGGATCCAGAGGATCAAGTCATAATAGACTACTATCCACAAATGTTACACTCTATATCTATTTATAACGGACATGCAAATATATCAGATCCAAAGAATCCAGTCAATTTCATTACGGTATCCATCAAGTCACGGTCCATATCGATTGCGGACCAAGTCAAAATTTACAACCATATACATTACAATATATACACTTACGAGGAAAAGTGTAGGTGTGGCTGTAAAGACTGTACAGTAATGTAGAAATGTGTGTGCACCCATTATGGGTCTCCCATTTAAAGGTGTTTGTGGGGCAAGTGAAGATCATGAGTTTTTCAATACCTCACAGTACTATGGGGGGCACCGCTCGGCAGAGGAATCTCTTTAAATGGGGTGTGTAAGGACAGAGAGTATCCCCTAACCCAAGACGCTGCCTCCCTATATCCCACAACACTTGTGTTGAGCTGTGGGATCTATCCCCACAAAGCCTTAATTTTACTACCTTAAACTATACCCTTTCTATCAACATGCGCGTCTAATCGATTTTTAAACATGTTTATAGACGTGCTACTAATTACTTCTACCGGCAAACTATTCCAGCTATTTACTATTCTATGCGTAAAAAAGTTTTTCGCAACTGCTGTCTCGAACCTTCTACTTGTCAACTTACACCCGTTATTTCTAGTCCTATTATATTGAGATATTTCGAAAAAGCTATCTCTATCTACGTTATCAAACCCATTCATAATTTTGAAAACCTGGATTAGATCACCCCTTAACCTCCTAGTCTCGAGAGTAGTCAATTTTAACTCCTTAAGCCTATCCTCGTACGACTTTGACCTAAGAGACGGAATCATCTTAGTTGCTCGTCTTTGAACTCTTTCGATTTTGTCTATATCTTTGCGCATATGCGGATTCCAAAATTGGACCGCGTACTCCAAATGGGGTCTAACTAATGATTTATAAAGAGGAACTATAATATCGCGCGATTTGTACTCAAAATTTCGAGCTATAAAACCTAACACTTTGTTCGCCTTATTGACCGCTGCTGTACTTTGTTTCGCTACTTTTAAATCACCAGTGACTATAACTCCTAAATCTTTTTCCTGCTCTACGCTTGTTAAATCTTTCCCTGACATACTATACGCAAAATTACCGTTACGCGAACCTATATGCAAAATTTTGCACTTATCCACGTTAAATCTCATTTGCCATGTGACTGACCAATCAACGATTTTATTCAGATCTTCCTGAATTTTACCTCTATCTTCGTCATTAATCGCCCTACCACCCAGCTTCGTGTCATCCGCAAACTTTGAAACTGTACTGACTAGGCCGACATCTAAATCGTTAATATATATAAGAAAAAGCAAGGGGCCCAATACAGAACCCTGAGGAACGCCACTCGCTACATTAGCCCAACACGACTCCGCTCCATCAACGACCACCCTCTGTTTCCTGCCTCGCAACCACTCTTCTAGCCAATTTATTACTACACCCCTGATTCCATGAGCCTTAGTTTTTTCAATGAGTCTTTTGTGCGGCACGGTGTCAAACGCTTTTTGAAAATCTAAATACACTACATCAACCGCCCGATGTCTATCGTAAACGTCAACCACGCTTTGGAAAAATTCTAAAAGATTAGTTAAGCAAGATTTGTTTCGCCTAAAACCGTGCTGCGTATTTCTAACCAGATTATGCACTTCTAAGTGTTCGACTATACGATCCCTAATTATTGATTCCAGTAGCTTACCTACAACAGACGTTAAACTGATTGGCCTATAATTTCCCGCCGCACCTTTATCGCCTTTCTTAAAGATAGGTGTTACGTTTGCTAACTTGAAATTATCTGGTACGCACCCCTCAGAAATAGACGCATTAAAAATCTTTGTTAGCGGCACAACAATGCTATCTTTTAATTCTTTTAGTTGTATGGGATATATGGAATCCGGACCCGGTGATTTACGCGTTTTCATTTTATCAATATAGCGCATTACTTCCCCTTCACTAACGACAATATTATCCAAAATATTACCATTATCAAAAGGTATTATGTCTATGACCGTAGGGATATTCGTTACATCTTCTATAGTAAAAACTGACGTAAAAAATTCGTTTAGCAAGGTAGCCATTTCCTTGTTTTCAGAGACTAGATCTCCATTTACATTTTTCAATGGACCTAAGACACTTTTTACTGGATTTCTATTATTGACGTATTGAAAGAATCGCTTGGGGTTTTCTTTACCGTCACGAGCTATGGAGATTTCAAATTCGCGCTTGGACTTTTTTATTACACTTTTCGCTTCACGCCTCAGAGATATGTAGTTGTTTCGTAACAACAAATTGTCTTTATCGCACTTATGTGCCTATAAGCCCTATCTCTACTCTTTATAATGTCTCGTACTCTAGAAGTAAACCACAAGGGCTTGTTGTTTACTTTCGCACGCTTAATTTTGTACGGTACACATTCCTCATTTATAGTCCTAAATACCGTTACGAACGATTCCCACATTAGTTTTGCGTTGGAGTTCCCCATTACGTTTTCCCAATTGACGTGTGAAAATTTATTTCGAAATTTACTAAAGTCTGCGTGCTGGAAGTTAGGAATTTTAGTCGAGTTAGTTGGTTTCGAGTGACTTACTGAGAGGACAAACTCTACCATATTGTGATCGCTATTGCTCAACGGTTCTATTACTTGAAGATCAGTAATTAGCCTATCATCCGTAGTTATTACTATCTAAAATACGTCCAACCTCGTAGTTCCCGAACCTTTTGATAAGAAAGCTATCCTCGAGAAATTAACTAACGATTACCTTCCGCGTCTCCCTGCATTGTATCGTAATTCACGTTGGCGCAATTAAAGTCACCCATAACTAAAGCCTGCTCACTACCGATTATTCTCTTTAGTTCACGATATAACGCTTCGTCCGTATCAGCTGTTTGATTTGGGGGCCTATATATAACCGCAACAAGAAGTTTGAAATCGTTCAATTTAAGTTCTGCTATAGTCGAATCTATCGGTTCTGGAATTGAGTGGTTTACTTCTATAACGTTCGCAATATTATCTTTGATATACAACATAACACCGCCTCCTCGCCTACCTATTCTGTTTTTAACAAAAAGTCTATAACCTTTAATTTGATACTCCCCTACAAAGTCACGTGTTTCAGTGCTAAGCCACGATTCATTTATCGCAATTAAATCATAGTCTTTACAAGCAGTTAAAGAAAAAAATTCGTTTATTTTATTTCGTAGGCTACGAGCATTTAAGGATAGAACCTTCAAATTGTTTGTAATTGCGACACCTTCGCGAGCGCGGGGGAAATTTGTGGAATTTACGCTGGGACCGTTCGGGTTACGGCAGCCTGAAAAGAAGAGACAGTATTATGAAATAGTCTTCCTAAACGCGCAGCTCCAACTTCATTAAGATGAAGTCCATCTTCGAGGAACAAGTCCCTCCTGCCGTAGAAACTGTTCCAAAAATTTGCAAATTGCACTCCTTCCTGTTGGCAAAGAGACTTTAGGTTATTGTTAATATAGGTCGCCTTGCTGTAGAAATCGCTTCGTTGGATAATTCGAGGAAGTACAGTATACCTGTTAAAACAATCTTATTAGTTTTCTCCTTTAATCGCTCTAATAAGTCCCTGTACCTAGCCAGCAGTTCTTCCGATCTAGAATTTAAAACGTTATTAGTACCGACACGAATAACATACGTTGTGTCCTCGGTGGTAGAATTTCCTACCGACAAAATTGTTTGTCATTATTGCATCACTTTTTTTTTTTCTAAAATTTAAACCAAATATTTAAGTCAAAGATTGCGTCATATCAATGACTCATACCGAAGATCACGTGAATACAAGAAAAAGTGATGCAATAATGACAAACAATTTTGTCGGTACGAAATTCTACCAATAGACACTAATAGATTAAGGACTAACAGGGTTCAATGCAGTTAATTTTAGTAAATGTTCATCTTTTCCGTTCGTATGATTTTTTTTCTTTTTTTACTGTAACATTCTCTTTTTAGCCCTTTTCGACGTTAATTTACGTCTGAAGGTGGCTGGGTCAACTTTGACTTTTGAACAGTGATTTGTGTAAAGCGGTGAAACTTTTCTTTCCACTTACAGACGGTTGACAAAAGTAAATAGACACCTGTGGGGGGGTCCAAATTTTTTTTATTTGATTATAAAAGTCAATAACGAATTCAATGAATCAATTTGTTTAGAATCGTGTTCCTTTCCCATTTTCATTTAATGATTCAATAAATATAATTAATATAAAGAACGACGCTTGTGTAAAAGAGCGTCCGCACAAGATGAGGAGAGAGAACGAGCAAATGAAAAAAATGAGGCATCTCCCAGGAATCGAACCCGGGATCATCCAGTTGCCGGTCGGATATGCTAACCACTGCACCAAGGTCCCCGATCAATCAGAACTCGTAATTTTCCTACATACGAGCGGAATGCCGTACATATATACATTTTAACTGCAAACAACACACAGTATAATTAAATTAATTAATTATTATTAATTATACTGTGTTGTTTGCAGTTAAAATGTATATATGTACGGCATGAGAAGGTGCCCCCTCAGGGCATTCGATTCCGCTCGTATGTAGGAGAATTACGACTTCTGACTGATCGGGGACCTTGGTGCAGTGGTTAGCATATCCGACCGGCAATTTGATGATCCCGGGTTCGATTCCTAGGAGGTGCCTCATTTTTTATTTGCTCGTTCTCTCTCCTCATCTTGTGCGGATGCTCTTCTACACAAGCGTCGTTCTTTACTATATATATATATATATATATATATATATATATATATATATATATATATTGCGCGTGTGTGTGTGTGAATTACGCAAGACCGGTTTTTTATACATTTCCTATTACTGTTTTTCTATTATTATTATTATTGTTATTATTAGAAGAAGAAGAAAGAGACTCGAAAGATTCATCTGAATGAAAATTTGACCTCAAAAGTTCATGAGAAAATGTTGTGATACAACTCGGGAGCTTCATAAAAGGAAAAGAATGTTGCGTTGTTTTACACACACACACACACACACACACACACACGCGATAAAAATCTCGAAAATGCCTGCAGGAGACACGAGATAATGCTTTTCGCCACAGAACGCAAACTACTGTGTGACAACTTAAAAGTGTTCATTCTGGCAAACCCCGAGACACGTGCCATTTGCCTTATCCGTTCGGCCCCTTCCTTGGCGTACCTCGGCGTACGCTAAGAATCTAAAACATCTGACCATGTCCATCATCGTGTTCTAAGAGGTTATAGTGGACACTTCCAGCGAATTCTATCGGCGTTGACATTCAAGAATTTGCTGATAAACTGTAAATTTTAAATTCTTACAATATAATAACCTCTTTGCTCTCGCAGCGATTATATTGCACGCTCTCGTCTCCTACCGACGTTTCCCAGATTTTTAGAGCATCCTTTTGTGCAATGTTCATAAAAGCGCTATCATCTGCATAAGTTTCTGCCGCACGATGCTATATATGATAAAGGTTTTAAACACACACACACACATAATGGTGTCATATAATATATATATGCTTTAGACTTTAGAGCTATCACAACGTTCCTTGAGGCAGGTTTCGCGTTTAGACTTTTCTCATTTAGTTTTTTTTATCTCCTGTTTGACTTGAAGAGAGACCGCGGAGTCGGTTTGAAACTGATTTTTTTTCCTTTCGAGTTTTAAGTATTTTATGACTCATAACTTACGTTATTAACCCTTTCGCTGCTGTGGCCGATATACGGTTTCAAAATTCGTAGCGTTACGAAATTTTCCGCAACAAAAGGGTTAATGCTGGGGTATAGAGTTTTCCAAGAGGTATATACATTTTTTTTCCCCCGATGGAAATGTCAGAAAGAAACAATTGTTTTTCCTCATTTGCGCAAGAAATGAATATCAGATCTGAATAAAACTAAAAACTAGGGTAAAGTTGCCAGTGGTCGCGCATTTAACTTAAAAAAACTCCCCACAAAATACTGTTACACTGAAGGAAATAAAATTGATGTGAAACATTACTTCTAGTAACTTCGTCACTAGAAGTAATGTTTGACATTAATTTTATTTCCTTCACTATAACAGTATTTTGTGGGGAGTTTTTTTAAGTCAAATGCGCGACATTAGGACCATTGAGTGACCACTGGCAACTTTACCCCAGTAGAAAAATATATTTTAGTGTTCAAGATGAGGTGGTCAGTTGTTTTGAATATTTACCTTTTGATTTCTACAGTTCATAACATATAACCTTTTACCTACTATTATTGCCCATTTGAGACCTCTAAATGCCTTTCCATTCCCCTTCTTCTCCTTTCCTTTCTCTTTTCTACTTCCTTTGCCTCCCCGCTATTTCCCACAGGTACATTTTCTTCCCCACTTCCCAAAAAGGTACATTTTTTCCCCCGGTGAATATCGGCGCAAAGTGAAGAATATACACCCTGTATTAATGTCAGTAGTATAGCCGCAAAAGGGGAGAGTGCAAGAATGTTGCAGGTTATTATGTAATGTTGCAAAGGGGGGTAGGGGTTGTTGCAAAGTGGGGGTGGGGGTGTTGCAAAGGGGGGTGGGGGAAACTTGGAAGCGGCGTTATCCCCCAAGAGAAAGGAGAGAAAGGAGGAGGAGAGGTGTTCACCTGGCAGGAGCCAAGTGCACATTAAGACTTCAGCCGAGTAGGCGTTGTTTTATAGGCTCCTAATCAGCCAGTTGGCGTAAATGGCTTGAGTTGCCAGATACCGCGATACCATTGTATACATTATTATAGACTCCTAATCAGCCAGTTGGCTGTAAATGGCTTGAGTTGTCAGATACCTCTTTTTAGCAGTATTATTGTATACATTATTATATACGCCTAATCAGCCAGTTGGCTGTAAATGGCTTGAGTTGCCAGATAGCGCCATGTATTCATTTAATCGAAGACAGAGTTGCCAGATACCATTGTATACACTATTATAGACTCCTAATCAGCCAGTTGGCTTAGAAGGCTTAAATATTGCCAGATACCGCAATACCATTGTATACACTATTATAGACTCCTAATCAGCCAGTTGGCTTAGAAGGCTTAAATATTGCCAGATACCGCAATACCACTGTATACATTATTATATTTCGAATACCGGTAGTAGAAGGCATAACAATTAAGTAAAACAACATTGCATCATTCTGTTTATTATAAATATATAGAAAATAAATATACATTTGAAGAATATGCATAAAACAGTACAGGAAATATATACACACAATTA
Organism: Bathynomus jamesi; assembly: GCA_023014485.1. NCBI lineage: Eukaryota > Metazoa > Arthropoda > Malacostraca > Isopoda > Cirolanidae > Bathynomus > Bathynomus jamesi. The sequence goes on along the minus strand of JAJOZX010002619.1, from coordinate 201,471 downwards.
TGGATATAAATAAAATAAAATATACATTTCAAATAAATATACACTTCAATAGAAATATGTACATAACAGTACAGGAGAAATATACACACACACACAATTATGGAGATATATTTTATAAAATAAATATACTTTTCAAATAGAAATAAATATACATTTCAATAGAAATATGCGTATAATCAGTACAGGAGAAATGTCAAGCAAAATATAAATACAATTCACTTTTTTTTCAAAATACTAAACTCGGTCTTAATCGAGTTTACAATTACATCATTATTGCTCTGCATTACGCAGTATATGCGGCTTAATAATATTTCACCGCTTAAAGTATAGGGAAACCTGTATTCGATATGAAGGGCTTTCATATCGTTCAGTACTATTTTTGTTCCTACTTTACAACCGGTTGGTAAGTCATCTTTAAATACGTCTAGAATACAATCAAAAGCACGCACAAAGAGTTCATCGTTAGCTACATTATTAAACACAAGTTTATAAGAACGCTTTTCCAATCGAGGGTTTATTTCTACCGACTCGAGCTTTTCAATCGTGAACTCACTCAACATAGCGGCAATTGAAATAATCTTCTAAATCGTTACGACAACTGCGTGTTATATAAAGAAATAGTTCTTCAGGGTGAACGGTGTAGGTGAGCTCAGCCTTGTACCGATCAATTGCTTTGTACCAAAGTTCATGGTATTTCAAAGTCTAAACTTTTTAAATAAACATCCAGCACTAGACCATTCAAACCAGCCCTACACTCGGTAAACCCATCGAGCAGAGCGGTGTATGCGTATTCAAGTACTGTATCAAAATAAAACATATCCGTAACACGCGCGTCTAATATAGGTTTCAGTTTACGGAATCCGACGATTTCAAACATTCTGTCGAGGATGAAACGGTTTCGCGTAGGAATAAGAGCATTATTATCAGAAGCATTCTTCCACATCAGCCTTATATCAATGCACGGCCGATCGTTATTTATACACAACGTACATACTACGGCGTATGAGGGTGCGTCACTAATCTGCTCTCTTATTGTACCTACGTTAGCAGGTATTTTATAACGATCTTCACTCCACTTCTCAACTATCACAAAGATTCTATTCATCTCCTCGATACTTAAATAAACCCGTTTGTTTGTCGGTCTACATTCCGTTTCCAGTACATAGCTAATGGTACCGGAATTACGCCTGAACACGCGCAACGATTTCGTCACGGACACATCGTACGAGGCGTTGAGAATGCTGCTCAAAGGAAGTTCCATCGTATTCGAGGAGCGCACGTCCACTCGGCTCAAGCTCTGAGATAACTATGAGCCGTGTGAGGCACGCAGGTAGGCAGGAATGGTTCGACGGGCGGCTGACTCGATGATACGTGAATGGGCTTGTTCCGCGAGTCGAATTGTTGTACCGGTACAAGAATATCACTACCAGCCTACGCACCAGACATTTTGGAGAAGAACTAGGAACATTTTGTTTTACTAAACATCTCCACACTCCGGCGCACTATTTGAGAGGAACATATGTTCATATTTTTCCTTTCTGCCCATCAAACGACACTCGTCTCTAAACTCTGTTAAAAATTCACGCAGGGCACTAGCCACAACCTCACTACGAACCTCATCATGATATACGTTAATATAGTGATAAAAATACTTAAGATTGTCCATGATCACGAGATTCACATTTCCAGTCGTAGGGTATGAGTAATCGACATGGTGTAGCATGACGTAATACCGCTTGTCACACCACCCATCAGCAAGACTCATTATCCATACCTGCTGCTTCTCTTCTGCACGCGTTGTTTCTTTTACTTCACGGTGTATGTGAGACTTTATAAAGTTTAGCTCTGCAGTATACTTCAGCACATCGTCTGTGCAACGAAAGCCTTCAACGGTCTCACCAGAACATCCGTAGAGTATTTGTACATCTTGGAACTTCGCACAATCCAATGTGTTTTTAAAAGAGGCATAGGAGGGAGGAATAGGAAGTTTTTCGGTATCCACCACATCCTGGCACTTTACTGAATACCATTTCGTAAACGTAGTACAAGCAATATTAAAGGTAGCCATTTGAATACACGTCTGATCTGAATACACGTCTGATCTCTCGGGCTTACTGCGGTCGACTGACCACGCAGGGACTCCCAGATAGTAGCATGACTCACGCTTACAGTGGGCGGAGCTTAGAACTTTCACCTACACACACACACACACACAAAGGAGAAAGTGAAACGCTATTTGAAACATGATTTATTTAATAAACGAGATATTCAAGTTATATATATTTACAAATACGATTTAATAAACGAGATAGTCAAGTTATATATATATATATATATATATTTACAAATAGATACGATTATATACAAGACGTGAGTTAGAAGCATCATTGGTATCCAAAGGGTACGGTATCATAGGTACCAGGTAACTGGTAACGTTTCCTATAGGTGTTACGGCACACCATCGTACCCCTAAGTTCCTTCACGCCCCCAGCTTCTGCGCCCGAAAATTGTGGGTGCCTACAATTAGTTGGGGAGGTTGTTCATCCAAACATACTAGATCCTTCAACGACTCAAAGTTAACAACCTCCCGATTCGCATGGTTGAGCGTAATACCCTTTGCCTTCACGATATATTTCATTTCCTCCCCCACCCTGACCCGTACCCCATAAGTCTTAGGTCCTGTTGAGGCAAAAGAGTCGGCGTATGCGTTGTCCCCATACTCATCCTTGATCTCATCAGTGAGCTCGCCGAGGAACTCCCCAATAGTGGGCATGTATTCACCCTCCCTCTGTGAATATCACGCTATCTGTATCGGCATACAATACTCTCCGCCCAAGAGAATGCAATAGACCCCAAAGTTTTATACGGGCGTAGGCTGTTGTGAAGCTGGCCACAGGTATGTTTGTAACCCTTGAGGTATCTGTGGCAAATTCAGTGTTGTTGTACTTTATTACGTAAGTATTACCTACATTTACGATCTCCATGACCTCTTTATCGGGGGCATTGGCATAATCCCAGACATCGCTATAACTTTGTGCCAAATGAATGCTCCCTCTGCCGGTATTCTGCGCAAATTTTCCCCATAGACTGTTCAGACACAACTTTGCACTAAAGCGCTTGCCAGGATTCTTTACAATTTGGACACGATCAAGTTGTATACCTTCGCGGTCGCGGTAACGTTGAATATAGGCAGACTTTTCATCTTCGGTATCAACTCCTCGCGGATACCCTGATGCCTCAACCTTATCCTTCAAAAAGGTGTTTATATATGGTGTGAAAAGGTTGGGTAGCTTCTGAAACCTCCACACCTCATGTATCTTCAGTATTCTATAACCATGGCGCACGGCTAGGGCCACTCAGGCTTGTATATACGCCTCTGATCTTACGCTGGTGGGGTATATGGTTACATTCGCCGTTATCCTCTTCCGCGCACTTCACGCACAGGGGAAACATGAGCTTGTCGTCGATAACGACAGGTAAGATCGGCATCCATAAATTGCGTGGGGGGAGTACGTCTACGAAAGAGAGCCCAAAGTAACGATCATTCAAATTTTTTGAAAATTCATTGATGGAGGGTAGGCTAGGTCACCAGTTTCTCAGGAGCGCCCACGGGGTACGGATGGCTCTTCATCACGTATGGGTATAAAGAACAGAAATCGTAGTAATGGAGCTTCACGCCCTCCGTAGGTGGGAAGTATAGTCTGAAAGGATTTGTACGTCCTCCAAACAAGCTATCACCACATTTGAGAGGATCCAGCACCATTGAACGCTTGATTGTTTTTATTTCCTCACGGTACACCTCGTCTGTCTCCATCCGTGCATCATATTCATGCTCCCACAAGACTTTGTGAGTGAACTGTGATCCTATAAGTTGATCGCGGGTGCGAGTCGAGGCAAGACAGTCGGCAGGAGACCTACCGTGGATATCACCGGTGATTCCGCACTCAGGACGGGGGCATCCATGCCACCAGCAACCGTTAAAGGAGTACACAGTCTTCACACCAGTGACACGGTTTTCACTTAACCCATCAACCCAAAAAACACGTCCATTAATCTTAATGGGTACTTCACCCGTATTGCGGGCGTGCTTTATGTATACACCTGTCTGTTGCTGTAGATGTATGAGCCAGTAAATAGCCTTGTGCCCGTAACTGCGGGGATTGTTTCGGTGAATAATGGCTAAGGTGTCTTTCGGCATGAAGTTATTCTTGAACACCGTAAAACATAATGATGCGATGGTGGTTGCGACTTGCAGTGGATCGCATTTGAAACGGGCTATGTACATCCTTCTAAAGGCCTGGAAACATACTCTAAGCACGCGCACATCATTCACGCAATAACGCTCACATTCATCAGCTATATTATAAGGGTTACTTTCATTAAAACTGTCGTAGTATCGATCAAAGTCTTCACGTTCATCCATACAGTCAAAATAATGTTTGGGGGGTGGTGGGCCTACGTAGTTTAAAGTCTCGCTGGTGAGGAAAGTGTAAGGGAAGTATCCTTTGGAAACTTCAGCTGCTACTCCCATCACCTTGGGTAGCTTTGCTAATTTACAAGGTGTGAATAATAAAGTATCTTTAAATTGTACATTGCCTCTTATCTGCATCTGTATTAATTTGTTGCCTCTTTTCAATGGATCACCTGTAAATATCTCAGAGGATTCGTGTTCAAGCAACTTCTTATAAAGGAACTGCGTGTCAAACTTTGCCCCGTTATGGGCGAGAATATACACAGTCATTTTTTTGAACTTGTCGGCTAACTTGACAATATAGGACACAAATAGTTTCACAGGACTATCGCTGACATTCGTTTTAAAAACGTTTGTCCGTTTACCACATTTGGGGCACTCGTCACATTCGATATCCATACACTCATCACAGATAGTCTGGCTCACAAGTAAATGTGGAATTACCTCTTTGGTTTCAGCGTTCGTATATGTTTCTATATCGTAGTATACAGTTATACAAGGGTTATTTTTAGGCTTAGCATCTTTCATATAACATACATGCTTTACTCCATCCGCCTTATATTCCTCCTGGCATGTAGGACAGTGAATTACGTCACACTTGTGCTTAAATTTTCCCCAATTATCCATTGTGTGAAACATACCACATTCACAGATACTCATTTTCCTACACGTGCCAATTGATTTATGGAAATCAAAACGGCTATTATTGAAAAATGTGCGTCTACACACATCACAGTCTCTCTTCTCAGCTTCAACTACACGGCTTTCACATTTGGTGCTTTTACACTGCTCACATACCATGTGACATTCTTTACAATGTCTCACTATATCATCCGCAAACTCGAGGCACCCCTTACACAAATCATGATTTCTCCCATATTTTCGACTTTTGTCATAACTCGCGTAAAGCCACCTTATATTACGGATGGGGAGATACGTTGTCCCTGACAATCCTAAAATAAGTAGGGGCCTTGTACGATCTCTCACACAGCTTTTAAAAACATACACAGTCCTACGACGATCATCCAACCCAAACACAACTATGCGGACATTCATTTCCTGTTCTACCCTTCTCAGCTCTTCAGGACCCATATTACAGTCAAATTCAAGTTCACAGTCTACAGCTAGTTTACGGGCACGCTCCACGACTGTAGGCAACCAAATTTTTTGAGTTCGTGTATTTTGTACAGTAAACATACGTGCTAAGAGTACTGCTATAAAGCCGCAACCACGATCGACGTTTATATGCCGTCTATAAATAGCTTGAGAATTGAAGTTAAGAGTATACGGTATGGCACTATGACCCGCAACACGGTATACATGGTCAATGTTTACCGTGAAGTTGTCCATATTGAAGGCTATACTACTTTGGGCGGCTTGCATTATACGCCCTAATATATATTCTACATCTTCAGCCGCCAAACGTCTAAATGGCACTATCACCCAATAATCGTCTACATCGTCATCTGACCCGAATCCAAAGGACAGACTCGTCCTGACTTCACGCTCGTCACGATTCTGAAGAGCAAACTCTATAATATGCTCTACAACCCGGCGTAGTCCGCGCTCAATTCCACTGCTATACATGACTCTAGGGTCGACCCTGACTCTATACCGATTTCTAGTCAAGGCTGGGGTGGGGGCTGCGGATCGCACCAATTCCAGCGTTATACCATCCTCAACAGAACGTGGGGCGGCGGATGAATTAGTGGATATATTAGCTGAAGGTGCTGCTGATGGGGGCCGTGTTGCGTAGGAGGTTGATGGTTGGGGCTCTATTATTGTAGACTTAACAGAACGGGGGGCGGCGGATGAATAAGGGGATATATTAGGTGCTGCTGGGGGTGTTGTTGCGTAAGAGGTTGAGGGTTGGAGATCTATTACCGCTGCAACAGACGCGTATTTCGGTCGCTTTATATCTGACGCGGGGGTTTCATACCTCCGCTTTGGATGTGTTACCGGTATCGCTGGTGAGGGTTCAGGGGAGGAGATCACAACTACACTGTCGTCGAGGTCATCCGTAATGATGGGCTGCTCTACCTCATCGTCATTCACGGTTCTGTGGGAGAAGAAATATAAGGAACAGCACTCAAAATTTGTAATATTTTGTAAATGACTCACTTAGGAGTGTGACGTGTTAAAATGGACTGTAGAAAAATTCAGATTCACGAGCCCATCCACATGTATTATATCTGGACCTACAGGATGTGGTAAAACTGTGTTTATGCTTAAAATCATTAAAGAAAAGGGGGAGATGTTCTCGAAATTTGTGCATAAAGTTATATGGTGCTATTCGACGTATCAATCAGTGTTCAACGAGTACCAAGATGATATTTTGTTCCACAAAGGCGTATATGACGTTAATTCGTTAAAGGGAAATGAACATACAATCATTGTAATTGACGACCTCATGTTGAAGGTGGATAAAACGTTTGCCGAGACATTTACAGTATTCTCCCACCATCTTAACATAAGCGTGTTCTTCATCAATCAGAATCTATTTTTCAAAAATAGATACATGCGCGATGTGTCGTTAAATACGCAATATCTAGTCTTATTCGCGCAACGTAGAGATGTATCACAAATTGGGGTATTAGCCAATCAAATGTTCCCGAATCAGCGTAAGGAGTTTTTGGAAGTTTATAAAGAAGCTACAAGCACGCATGACTCCAGATTCCTGGGATCTTGGGAGCATTGCTCCAGTAAATTTGACCATGAGAAAAAGTAAATTTGGGTTTGGGTTTTGTTCATCCGCTAGACGTTATGCAATTTTTTTGCGTGTACGTTCTTGTACAAACCAATTTTTTTAAATTACAAATTTAGTTATTTTAAGTTTAGTTGGTAATTCTATATTTAACAATTATTTTTATTTTTTGTTAAGCTTCAATGTTTTGATAATTAAAATTTTATTAAAACGTATATTTTTTTAATATAAAATTATCAGGATTGGACTATGTTCCATTGATCTCGGCCAGGTTTGATAAATTGGCCAGATAATTACTTGTGCGGTTTTAAGTAATCCACCATGACTCTAGAATTGAAAAGTTTAGTTAAGTTTAAACTTACTTTTACTTACTTTAACTTACATACTTTTACTTACTCTTCCTTACTTTTACTAAGTTTAAAGCACTTACTTTTACTTACTTTCATTGTACTATATTTACTTACTTTTACTCACTTTTACCATACTATATTTACTAACTTTTACTTATTTTGTATTTTTTCAGGTAGTCAATAATCAATAATGGATCCTAATATTGATGAAGTTGGAGAGAAAAGTGAGGGTGTTAAAAGGGGTTACTTTTGTGGTCAATGCAAGAACAAATATTCAAAGAAGCAAAACTGGGAGGAACATTTTAATTCCAAAAAAAATATTTGTTACAATACAAAGGTCCCAGAGTTTGGGCCCACAGCTTAGATATTGCAGTAAAGAAATACCAGGATGAAGTGCAGCAAAGAGATACGGCAAAGCAGTCATTTAGTTTGTTCACAAAATGTGCTAGTGCTAGACCTCAGAAAAATGAACCAACTTCATCAACTGCTAATCTAGAAAATGAAACTTTTTCACTAGATGTTTCACAGTCTGAAGAAAGTGCTTCTCCTCCACCTAAGAAACAAAAGGTAAGTGAGGAATCTGCGCATCAGACTAACAAAACTGCTTTAGAGGAATTTGAAAATTCCCAAATCCAGAAGACATTGAATGCAATTTTGCGCCTAACAAAAGAAACTCACCAAGCTGTTGTGGTTAATAAAGAGAAGAGTCAAAATATGCCTTCAAGTTCAAGTGTTGCATCCAAATCTAATAAAGCAAAAAGCAACAAATTTGACATTTCCATAGCCCATTTAAGCAAGTGTAAATCAATACATTGCTGCTGCAATGAATAAATAAACTTAAGGTGAGTTATAAACTGTACATTATTGTATTATTATGTTTAGCTAAAACAATTTGTAATTGGTATGTCGTCAATTCAAGAGTTTACTATCATTAACCTATCTAGTGGTGTAAGGGGAAAAAAAGTAAATTCAGAGCTGTGCTCCAGTAAATTTTTTCAAATCTGGAGTCATGCAAGCACGCGTTACGGATATTTGCTTTGCGACCTTCATCCGCGAAACACGTTTAGAGTGCTTCTGCGAACGAACATATTTCCAAACGAGCCTGAAACGGTGTATATTCCAGAATGACAAAGAGACTAAAGAAATACCGTGAATTAATAAAAATATATCATCGACTGCCCCGGGCAATGCAGCAGATGTTTATTAAAAATATCGATGCCGACTTTTTAAAATGCATCGGTGAAATCTGTCTTAACGTTATAAATTGCAATGTATCAATGAAAACCCATCAGAAGGCTCGCCTACGCCGCTACAAGAACATAATACGTGCACTCGCTCGTAAAAGCCAAACTGTAGCGAAGAAAAAACGAATTATTGTACAAACAGGAGGGTCATTTCTCCCCATCTTATTTTCAGTTTTGGGTCCTTTACTAACTAGATTAATATAATGAAGAAAGTGGTAGTGATTCCCCACGAGGTGTACGCCTCACTGCAAAGGAATCCAGACACGTATCTAGATCCCCGTAAAAGCAGACTTAAAAGAATGGAAAGCGAATTGTTAGCCCTATTAAACAGTGAAAAAACACCTGATGAGAAAAGAATCTTATACCAAGAAGCTCTGCAGAAATTTCTTCACGAGTACGAAAATTATAAGAGCCCTACAGAGATTCCTGTGGTTATTAGGCACAGCACGGGGGACGATGGCGACATAGGATCTGTGCCCGACGACACAGCTGACCAACCAAAAAGATTAGCCACACAACATATCGAACATGTATTAAAAAATACCCTCCCACTTACATTGAGGAGTAAAGGCTTAAGTCTTTATAATCTATTGAATGAGGATCCCGCCATACAATGGACCGATACAGGGGAGATCATTGTGGAAGGATGAAAGGTACAGGGATCGAATATCGTAGACATTGTCCATTAGGGTGGTCCACTCTTATAGGGGTGGAATTTTTTTTTGTGATTTGTTTTTATTGCTGGGTTGTAACTTATGAGGATGGATGAGAAAACACCTCTGGGAAAGTTTTATTTGAATCAGTTAATTTGTAGGGGTAGCACATGACACGAAGTTTTGGTATAATCTAAAAATCACAGCAAAGTTAATCTTGGTGACAGTACATGACTATTAGGGTAACTAACAATTCCGAAATGAATTGACTAACAATTCCCTCTGCACCTCATTTGATCTTTGTTTTCTCGCCCAGTTGCCAGGCTGACCAGTGGTTGAGGAAACTGCTTCCTGTAGTTAGCAAGAACTTGCAGGAGATACTGCAGTTGTTCCTCATTCCTGGTGTGGCAGCCGTTGTATTCATTAATGAGAGCAACCCCCCTCTCTGCATGATCGTTCACGACAGAGAGGTTTGCCACTGATTTCTTTGCTATTTGGTAATCAGGATCACTGTCCCAATCCCGCACCTCCTTCCTCAGGTATCCCACACCTGACCACAGAGACAACAGCAGTCTTTTTGAGTTTGCTGTTGCTAGTGACTCGATTGAAGCCCCCTCAGCGACACCTTTCCTTCTCTTCTGGCAATCAGGCTTTCCTTCAACTTCCTCCATCGCCTTCACCATTGCTGTTTTAGTCTCTTCAGACACCTCAGGATCGAAAATCGCGAGGCCCACCATCTCCTCCGAAAGATACCAAAGATGACCGCTGAGTTTTTTTAATGCCACTTCCGAAATTTTGGGGTCATGGTATTCCCGAAGACTCTGCAGAAGACTGAGGTCGCTGCGAGGCGCAGCAGCAGCTATTGGCGCTGTCATCCATGCCTGCAGGTAGATGGAAACAGCGAAGACTGACATCCTTAAGACACTTTTGCTCTCGTGGAGTGAGGGCTGGGATTTGTCCCCTGAACAGCCACATCTTCAATGAATAGATCACCTTAGATAACCATCTGGCTTGGTGCATGGGGCCAGGTCGCTTGAAGGTGTAGTTGTCAATGCTCCCTCCCAAGAAAATGATGGACAGATCGAGGAATTCCTGATAGTCATCTCGAAAGGATTTTGAGGAGTGTTTTTCCTCAGCAAAGCGGAGAATCCAATCTCTAATGGGGGCCAAGAGTCGATGCACCTCTTCATCATCCCATCCGGTGCCGTATGTTCCTGTGTCGATGAAGGTCCATTTGCTCTGAAACCTGCTGAACAATGGAACATCAGGTCCACTCGTTGGGCCATAGCAAGCAGTGAAAACTCCACCGATCATCACTTCCATGATGTGATGACGGCAGGCAAAATGGCGAAGGTCTTTCTTCAACTTCTGCTCCAACAACACACACGCTCCATTCAAACGACCAGCATTGGAGGCAGTGGTGTCGAAACATCCCCACGACAGATTCTTCGAGGCCCCAATCAGTCAATAATTCAAAAACTGCGCTGGCTTGGTGTTCTCCTGATCCAGTTGGTATTTTGGGGACTCCAAGGAGCTGAGATTGACCCGAAAAGGAGGAAATGAGCACAGGCAGCTGATCCACATGCGCATGGTCTCTGGTGTTGAGGAGGTCTAGAATAAGTTTTCCATCCCAGTGGATGATTGCAGGACCGGACTGAAAGGAAGCTTTTAGGCTACTGCAGATCATGATCCGATGTCGTTCTCTCTGCCGTTTGATGGAGGTCCGGGTGATGTTAAAATTCATTGGGCTGTGGCCAAGGCTCAATGCAGTCTCTGCTATTATGTAGGTTGCCATCCTGTCCGTAGTGTGTGTCCGATCTAGGGCAGCAGCTAGATTTGATGTTATCACATTCTTGAATCTCTTCACTTGTTTTGGAGGTCGCTTTCCACCTTTTGCCCACTCATCTTCGGTGGAGGATGACTCGTCAGTGACTGAGGATTCTGTTGAGGACACCAATACTGCTGTACCCGACGTTGATGCACCTTCATTGACTGCCTGCAATACAATCGAAGAAAATGGACAATTAGTGTTAACGAACAACCTAATCATTGCAATCAAATGAAAGTAGGAATTTGAAGAACAATCTCACCTTTCTCTTTCGCATCTCCTCCTCCATCTTCCTGTGGGCAGCTTGTTTTTCTTTTTCTGCTGTTTTTCTGTCTACTCCCACCATGCATCCCCGTCTTCCAGGCTCTCGCTGGGCCAGCAAGAAGGCCTTGTCTTCTGGGTTTTTGATTAGAGACAAGGCATCAGCATGTGCCATATCAAATAGGTTCCGAAGTGTCTCCTTGAATCCCTCTTCGTTGTACACCTAAATATAAATAATAAATATATATAATATATATATGATAAATGTATTGACTATTGTACAGTATAATATGTCATACTCTCGAGAAACTATTTTATTTATCATTGATCATCCAACTCACCTGCTTCTGGCTCCTCCTCATTCGTCCTTTTTTTATTTTGATCCAATCTTGGTGAAGGTCCAAGATCTTTTGGATTCCTCTGTATTTTTCCCTTGTCGGGATTCGAGCTTTGTTCCAAAATATTTCAAGTTGACCCCACACTACTTGAGCACTTTCCTTCAACTCCTCCTTGAGATTAGTGTAGTGATGAAGGAAGCATGACAATACTTCTCCACGTGATGGTAATTTGCTTCCAAGAAGCTTGTCCTTCACTTTATCTCCTTCAAGGGGAGAAAAGCAAGAGCTTCGAACTTGAGTCATCATATATCCAACCACTAAACACAACCAATGAACACTACACCAATAATCTGTCAAGGAAAAGATGTATTACTGGAACTGGAACATAATATACAAGTAAATCTACTAGGTAGTGCAAAAGTGCAAAAATGAAGTACTGTGTGCTACCCCTAAAAAGTGATTGATTTGGGAAAAAATTGGCCAGAGGTGTTTTCTCATTCATCCTCACAAGTTACCGCCCGGCAATAACAAAAAATCAAAACTTCAATTTTATGGACCACCCTATTGTCCATGATCTGGTGAGAAAGTGGGATAGGCCATCACCATCAGGATGGAAGCATATTAAAGCAAGACTACAACAAATAAATGTCCCTAAAACGTTGATAGGAAATCTGAACAGGTTAAAAGACTTGGAACATGCAACGCCTGTGACACAATTGAAGGCGCCGTCACCCCCGGCGGTAACACCTTTGAAAAGGAGCAAGAAGAGGTTAAACCAACCCTACCCACGTGCCTCTAAAATACGCAAATGGCTAACGTATTAACTAAACGCTATTATGACATTTCTACCCCATCCTCTTACGGCGGCGTAGATAGACTGTACAGAAGTGTTTACGGAGTAGGAAAAAAAGATGTTGAAAGATTTTTGAGGGAGCAGGACGCTTATACGCTTCATAAGCCTGAGAAAAAGGTTTAAAACAGCCAAGACAACGGCTTCCTCGATTGATTCTATTTGGCAAGCAGATTTAACAGACATGCAAAGATATTCTGTGTATAACGATGGTTACCGCTACATTCTATTCATAATAGACGTATTCTCTAGATATCTGTGGCTAGTTCCTCTGAAAAATAAATCACCTGAAAAGTTGCTAAAGCCACCAAAACGCTAATGTTAAAAGAAAACAGGGTTCCTGGCTATTTTTGTACGGATATGGGGAAGGAATTTATAGGCCGTGCTTTTCAGAATATGTTGACAGAGTTTAATATCAGCTATTACACAACCAATTCTATACATAAGGCTTCTTTAGCTGAAAGAGTTCAGCGCACCATAAAGGAACGCATGCACCGTTATTTTACACATAAAAACACATACAGATTTCTAGACATTCTGGAATCATTGGCATCATCCTACAACCGCTCACACCATCGCACGATTGGGGCAACACCTAACGAAGTTTTAGAAAGAGGTACGCTCCCGAGAAGAGATGGACCACCACCACCACCACCACCACCACCACCTCTGCGCGCTTCAAAATCAATGATTATGTAAGGCTGTCGCGTTCGGGGAATAAATTCGCAAAGGGTTTTGAGCAAGGATGGACACGCGAGATTTTTAAAGTTAGGGCTGTGAGACCTAAAGGTGAGATAATGATGTATTACATTGAAAATTTGAATGGGGAAGAAATCTCAGGAGGCTTTTACCGCGAGGAATTGCAGAAAGTTGCGTTTAATTTAGAAAAAAATGTTTAAAATTGAGAAAATTTTAGGAAGCAAAGGTTCAGGAAGGAGAAAAATGTACCTGGTGAAATGGCTAGGGTACCCAGAAAGCTTCAACACCTATATAAAAGCTGATGCAATAATGAAGCTTAAATAGTATGCAACATGGCTCCTAACCATTTCTACGTCACACTCCCGTCCTCCTCATCCCTGTCTGTACACCCTAACAACACACTAGCCAACTTTGTAACAGAACTCCATGGGCACATTCAATTGGGTCGTGATTCGTATGAGGTGGGGATATGCGAAATTCAGCTGGACACCGTCTTTTTAAATATTGAACATAAAGAAACCGTTTTTACGATTCTTAGAGACATTGACGAGTGTGAAAAAGCTGGGGTAGCTATGGATGAAACTATGCGCATCGCTCGGACTAAGATTGCACGGTATTACAGTACAGAAGTAAGACTAGGGCCGGGTCAATATGGTTCGGCCGAGGATGTTGTGAGAGGCTTAAACGTAAGTTTAAGAAACTCAAACGTTACGAATGATTTAGTATATGAAATCGTAAACAACCCTACACATACACTAATCCTAAAATCAAAGACTAACAGACGTCTTAAAGAACATAGAAAGTTCAAAATTCTAACCAACGGCCGATATAACGCAGCCTTCCAAAGAGACACAGTATAACTTGTCCAGATTAATGTATCAATTGAAGATGGAGAAATTGGCTGAAAGGTCCCCAGACATGTGCTATATTTACAGTAATATAGTGGAGCACCAGTTTGTTGGGGATACCCAGGCACGCCTGCTGCGCATTGCTCACATCCCCAACCATAGAGGAAGGAGTTTGAGTATTACATATGACAGACCCCATTATGTGAATGTCGCAACTAATTTAATAACCAATATCACAATATATATAAGAACGATTGAGGGCGAAAACTTCCCATTCGGTAACGGGAGCTTAACAGTGAAGCTACACTTTCGACGCACTGAGTTATAATGGATAGAAAGCCTTTCACCGTCTATCGAGGGATGCGATACCAGCGCGGTAGTGGACTTGGATCCATTTTTTCATCCATACTACGTACGGCTGTTCCTTTGCTGAAGAGGGGTGCCAGATACCTTGGAAGGAAAGCGCTACAATCAGGCCTTAACACTGCAGAAGACATATTGGCCGGGGCTAAACCTAAAGAAGCTCTAAAAAAACATTTAAAGCGTACACGGAACGAAATCATCAAAGATGCAGAGAAAAATGCGTGGTGGCGGGAAGAAGAGGACTCCCCGGAAGAAGGGGTCACGTGGTATTAAACGTAAAAGGCTATCAAAAAAGAAATGCTGTAAGCGAATGAAACCTATGGTTGACCACTTTTTTGACTGATATAAGCTAAGGATATTGATCTCATGAATCATAGTTTGTTTACCACTTGTCGAGAGAGGAGTCACTATTTCGCCATGGCACGCTTCATCCACCCATGTAGTTCACAATGCTGTAAATCGGAGCTGTCCTTTTTTGAGCTCCCGCCAACCCAAGTTTCTATTGAGCACTGTGACTTTATTACAATTAACCCTTTAAACACAATTAGTTCCCCGAGTGCACCTATAGAATTCGTGATACCCAGCTCAGGTCCTTACTTTTTTGATCCAAGCTGTGTGCACATGTACGCTAAGCTACGTGTAGCCCATTCTGATGGAACGGTCTGCGATGACAAATATGCTGCATACCCTGAAACAAACTTTCTGCACGCCATATTCAACCAGTGTGACGTATATTTAAATCAGACCAACATATCGGCAGGCACGGGGTACTATCATCTACGAGCCTATTTGGAAAATGTCCTCAACTTTTCCAAAGAAGCGAAGGCTACCTTTTTAAGTGCGGAGGGATATTAATTATCAAACTAAAGATGAAAATAGTATAAAGGACAAATTTAAAAATTCTAAAAAGAAAATATACGTGTTTTGGACGGTTGCACACAGATTTCACTTTCCAGGAGAAGTTGCTTGTGAACAGGGTGGATATGAAAATAAAGCTCACCCGCACGAGTCCTGAGATCTGCTTAAATCTGGATGTGAATCAAGAAGAGGGTGCAAAGTCCGTTGTGGTTCACATTATGGACACATACCTCCGCGTACGGCGAGTGAAATTAAGTTCACCAAAACAACTAGAAATTGAGAAAAATTTACTAAACGCTAGTGAAATATCCTATTAACAGAGTGCAGATCAAACTATATACGGTTCCTGCAGGGTTGGCATCGAAGCAGATAGAAAACATTGCCCTGGGAAATCTTCCTAAAAGGATATTAATCGGCATGCAGGACCACGCTTCGGTGAATGGAAAATATAAAAAGAGTGCCTTTAAATTCGAGAATTTCGGACTTAAAAATATAACTCTATACGTTAATGGCACTGCTTTGGGTGGAACAATGGGTACGGACTATTCATCAGACGCTGTGTTACCTCTTTGTGCCAGAGCCTATAGTAATCTGACCCATATTGCAGGTGATTGTGATGAGCTTGGTAATGGGGTAACGCAGGAAGAATTCATTGATCAATTTAACCTTTACCCATTTGACATTACACCTGACTTATCTGCTAGCGTAAATACCCATTTAACCCCACAGCAGAGCGGAAACATCTCAGTGCGGCTGGAATTCGCCAAGCCTATAGACGCTCCTATTAGTGTACTAGTATATCTCGAATCGCAAGCCCTAATAGAAGTAGATAGATTTAGAAGCGTTATCACTGACTTTTAAAATGGATGCTAATACACTTCAGAAAGTAATGGAGCGAGTCACACGTTCCAAATTTATCGGCGTGTTTGCGAAGAATGAAACATTGAGTTTGCCAAGTACGCGAGAATGCGGTAGTCTTATTGTGAACACAGACATCATCGGTAATGAAGGGATTCACTGGATCGCTGTCTATTTTAAAAATAGACAGCGCCTGTACTATTTTGATTCACTCGGTACTCAACCCTGGAGTGACCCTATTATTGGAAAATTTCTCGCTCAGTTACATATTCCCGAAGTTGTGTGGACCCCATTTCGCATGCAAGGATATTTTACTAATGTTTGCGGAATGTACTGCGTCTCATTTCTCATGCATATGTCAAATTATAAAGAATTTATAATTTTTTTAAATTTATTTGACCCGTGTCACACTCGCCGAAACGATGAAATGGTATGCAGACAGATAAAAAACCGTTTTCCAATTGTACGTACTCGTTGTATATTATAATGTTTTTGTTCGTATATTTGTAACGATATATTCTGTGGTTGTTTATTGTACTGATTTCTTTCATTTAATAAATTTATGAAAATATAGTCTTCTTATCCCAAAAAGATCGAAAAACACTTACATTATTTCGGTGTGACATTGTTGACTGATCAGTATATCCTTCCTATTCCGAGATTCTTCAAAAGATTGTATAACACGTGTCAAATCCTCATCGGACCTTAAAGGAATAATGCTTTTAAAACATATACAGAGTATACAGACAGATCCCCATTATGTGAAGATATCTTTGGTTCGAGGAATGAATGCCATAAAAATTTCGATTTTAGCATAATGGGGATAACCAAATAACATTGATTGACATTTTTGGCGAGTATCTATTTGACGAGATACTACACCCCATCCATATATAAAAACGAATTATAGACACTTACATTTCTATGGTAGCCCCCTGCGTCGGGTTGTAAGGAGCGTCACTGCAAATATCTTCTACGGTTTGCGTTGAAAATAATTCGCCACGGTCAATCGCATTGAAAAGACTAATTGCGGTTAATGCTGCAGTATCACGTTCTTCATACAATTCCGGGGAGACGTACAGGTCCATGTTGGAGGATGTGTGACATTGTTGACTGTTCAGTGTATCCCCCGTATTCCGAGATTCTTCAAAAGATTGTATAACACGTGTCAAATCCTCATCGGACCTTAAAGGAATAATGCTTTTAAAACATATACAGAGTATACAGACAGTTCCCCATTATGTGAAGATATCTTTGGTTCGAGGAATGAATGCCATAAAATTTCGATTTTAGCATAATGGGGTAACAAAATAACATTGATTGACATTTTTGGCGAGTATCTATTTGACGAGATACTACACCCCATCCATATATATAAATTCTAATTATAGACACTTACATTTCTATGGTAGTCCCTTGCGTCGGATTGTAAGGAGCGTCACTGCACATGTCTTCTACGGTTTGCGTTGTAAATAATTCATCACGGTCAACCGCATTAAAAAGGCTAATTGTCGTTAATGCTGCAGTATCACTCTCTTCATACAAGTCTGGGGAGACGTACAGGTCCATGGTGGAGGGAATGATTATTCACTGACGCGAAAATAGCTACTGTTACTCCAAACTGAAAAATATCCCCTTTTATAGGCACAATCGCCAAGCTCCGCCCCAAAAGACCAGATGTTCGTAGTGATTGGCTGCTGATGTAGCTGGGTGGAGCTATGACGTGTAACAATCCGCTATAACGGGACCGGACGAGTAACATATATTTTCACCAATAGATTTAATGTTCTTATTCTCCTTTGAAAATTATTTGGTGATTCGTATAGAACTTTTGATACTGATTCCAAATATGGTTTCAGAATCTTTCTATCACCCATAGTTTTCGAGAAAATATTTACTCAGATTTTCCCGCATCATTAGTCACTAATGTAATCGAGAGGAATTATATTTTAAAAGAACATTCGGTTTCAACGTTAAACTGTGGGTCTAAGGTGGGGTGAAAACCTTTCCAACTGCGCTAGGGGACAATTATTTGGTGTTTCTTATAAAACTTTGGTACAAAGCAATTGATCGGTACAAGGCTGAGCTCACCTACACCGTTCACCCTGAAGAACTATTTCTTTATATAACGCGCAGTTGTCGTAACGATTTAGAAGATTATTTCAATTGCCGCTATGTTGAGTGAGTTCACGATTGAAAAGCTCGAGTCGGTAGAAATAAACCCTCGATTGGAAAAGCGTGTTTATAAACTTGTGTTTAATAATGTAGCTAACGATGAACTCTGTGCGTGCTTTTGATTGTATTCTATGGATATGGGGAAGGAAATTATAAGCCGTGCTTTCAGAACATGTTAAAAGTTTAATATCAGCTATTACACAACCACGAAATAAACTAGTTAACCATAAAATTAATTATTTTCTATTATGACGTTTTCGAAGGTAAACTATGTTATTTGTTTCGAAAAGTTTAAGTTCAATGAAGTTAATGTTAAATTTGCTTCTAAACTAAAATTAAATGTTATAAAATAAATAATATACAGGGTGTCCCGTAAGTCTGGACCCATAGGGAAAAATAATAAAATTACAAAATAGTCCAAAAATTTATTACATAATCTGTTCAAAGTGTCCGCCGTTGTGTCGCACACAGTTGAAGACGCAATCTCCACTGCGACAGCACTTTCTGAATCACAGTCGCAGAAATTTCTTGACACGCCTCCACAATGCGTGCTTTAAGGTGGAAAATGTTCTGAAGTTTGACCTCGTACACTTTGGCTTTCAAGTGGCCCCACAAATAAAACTCCAGCGGAGTAAGATCATAATAAAAAAATAATAAAAATAATAATAAAAAAAAAAAAAATATATTATAAATAAATTTTTGGACTATTTTGTAATTTTATTATTTTTCCCTATGGGTCCAGACTTACGGGACACCCTGTATATATATATATATATATATATATATATATATATATATATATACACTATATGATCAAAAGTATTCGGACACCCCGGAAAATCCGCATTTCTGCAAATATCACCTTCGCCGAAAGGTATGTGGGAAAAAGCGTGGCGAAACTATAATGCTGAGGTGTTCTGTTAAGTTATCAGTAACTGTTGTGAAGCCATGCCGCGCCGACGTGAACTCTCCGAGTTCCAACGTGGACTCGTCATCGGATGTTATTTAAGTAACGTTTCTATACGAAACATTGCAGCCAAACAGGATATACCAAAGTCGACTGTAGCGGATGTTATCATGAGATGGAAGCAAGACGGTGCAACTAACGCGAAAAAACGTTCCGGACGACCACGCAAACTGACGGAACGTGATAGAAGAAGTCTGGTACGACATGTCAAGAAGTCCCGCACGTCCTCTGCCGCTTCCATCGCTGAGGAGGTAGGAAGAGCATCCGGTACCTCCGTTAGTACTGTAACTATCCGCAGAGAGATGCACAGACTCGGTTATTATGGTAGAGCAGCTGTACACAAGCCACTGATTACAAAAGTTAATGCCACGCGTCGTTTGGCCTGGTGTGTCTCCCGTCGTTCCTGGACCGTGGAGGACTGGAAAACTGTTCTTTGGAGCGACGAGTCGCGGTATTCACTCTTCCAGTCTGATGGGCGTGTTTGGGTGTGGCGACAGCCCGGAGAACGGCTTCTTCCTGACTGTGTACGTCCAACGGTGAAGTTCGGTGGAGGGTCCATCATGGTATGGGGTTGTTTTTCCTGGCTAGGGCTCGGCCCGTTGGTTGTTATACCCACTACCATGAACGCTGACGTTTATCTCGACGTTCTGGACAATTCGGCCCTCCCTACACTGTGGCAATACTACGGAGATGGCCATTGTTTGTTTCAACAGGATCGAGCTCCCTGCCATACTGCAAGGCGTGTGCAGGACTGGTTTCGTGAAAATAAGGTGGATTTGTTAGACTGGCCTGCTCAGAGCCCCGATCTCAACCCAATCGAGCACATGCGGGACGAACTGGAGCGACGGATACGAAACCGCACACCACGCCTGGCTTCACTTGCATCTCTTGCATCAGCTCTGCAAGAGGAATGGCGAGCCATTCCTGCACAGACTTACCGAAAATTGGTGGAAAGTATGCCTCGACGTGTTGACGCTGTAATAAAAGCAAAGGGTGGACCTACTGGTTACTAAATGCCATAATAAAACCATTTTTCCCAAAACCATGCGGTGTCCGAATACTTTTGATCATATACTGGTGTATATATATAATATATATCTAGCAATCCGATCATTGCAAAAAAAAAACTGGAAAGGCATGCAATTAATAAAGGTGTATTTAAACAGAATTTAATTGGAATAACTATCGTCATATTGTTACACAATGGCTGATTAATATTTCTGGAATACATGGCGCTATCTGATGGTGCGGTTTAATATCAGCTATTACACAACCAATTCTATACATAAGGCTTCTTTAGCTGAAAGAGTTCAGATATATGTATATATATATATATATATATATATATATATAGTATCATAAGCTGCTTAAAAAACTATATATAATTATAGTAAACGAAATAAACTAGTTAACCATAAAATTAATTATTTTCTATTATGACGTTTTCGAAGGTAAACTGTTATTTGTTTCGAAAAGTTTAAGTTCATTGAAGTTAATGTTAAATTTGCTTCTAAACTAAAATTAAATGTTATAAAATAAATATATATATATATATATATATATATATATATATATATATATATATATATACTAGCAATCCGATCATTGCAAAAAAAAAAACTGGAAAGGCATGCAATTAATAAAGGTGTATTTAAACAGAATTTAATTGGAATAACTATCGTCATATTGTTACGCAATGGATGATTAATATTTCTGGAATACATGGCGCTATCTGATGGTGCGAAGTTTAATATCAGCTATTACACAACCAATTCTATACATAAGGCTTCTTTAGCTGAAAGAGTTCAGATATATGTATATATATATATATATATATATATATATGTATCATAAGCTGCTTAAAAAACTATATATAATTATAGTAAACGAAATAAACTAGTTAACCATAAAATTAATTATTTTCTATTATGACGTTTTCGAAGGTAAACTATGTTATTTGTTTCGAAAAGTTCAATGAAGTTAATGTTAAATTTGCTTCTAAACTAAAATTAAATGTTATAAAATAAATAATATATATATATATATTTACCTAACATAAGAAATGTGTATATATATATATATGTATAATAATATATATCTAGCAATCCTATCATTGCAAAAAAAAACTGGAGGCATGCAATTAATAAAGGCGTATTTAAACAGAATTTAATTGGAATAACTATCGTCATATTGTTATACAATGGATGATTAATATTTCTGGAATACATGGCGCTATCTGATGGTGCGATCTGGCACATCAGCACCCGATTACATGGCTTGATGTAGCAACTCTGCATCTGCATACATGGAGCGATCTGACAACTGAACACATTGCGCTATCTGGCAATTCAGCCAGAATAGAGGCTTATAAAAGACCGCGAAGTTGGTGAAAGACTCATTCCACCTCGGCTCCCAGCCGAGGAAGGACCTCTGGTCCTTCTCTTTCAGGCCCTTTGGTAAAACCCCTTAGTGGCCTCTTAGGTTAGGAAAACGAAAATAACTTGGGGGAGAACTCCTCTCTCCTTCAGGTGTCTCTCTCTCTCCTTCAGGTGTCTCTCTCTCTCCTTCAGGTGTCTCTCTCTCTCCTTCAGGTGTCTCTCTCTCTCCTACAGGCCTCTCTCTCTCTCTCCTACAGGCCTCTCTCTCTCCTACAGGCGTCTCTCTCTCTCCTTCAGGCGTCTCTCTCTCTCTCCTTCAGGTGTGCCCCTCCCCCCTTGGCTCAGTCAACTGGCTGATTCTGGCTGATTAGGAGCCTATAAAACAACGCCTACTCGGCTGAAGTCTTAATGTGCACTTGGCTCCTGCCAGGTGAACACCTCTCCTCCTTTCTCTCTGGCCCTTTGGGGGGAATAGCTTGGGGGAGGCCTCCAAGTTGCATGCCCCTTGCAACCTAGGTTGGTGCATGACCCTTGCAACCTAGGTTGGCAACAAAGGCCAGTACTCTTTTTTCTTTCTTTTTTTTTCTTTTTTTTGCAACCCCCACCCCCTCCCCCCTTTGCAACACCCCTCCCCCTTTGCAACAACCCCCACCCCTTTTGCAACATTACATAATAACCTGCAACATTCTTGCACTCTCCCCTTTTGCGGCTATACTACTAATGTCGTCTTAAAAAGGATGTTGGATGGGTATTAGCTTCTCTCCCTATTCATTCTTCTTTTATTTCTCGTAAAACATTTAAAAAATATCGAATTTCATGCGTAAGTTATTGCTTTCTTTACATTAAAAAAATATTTGCTTAATTTAGGTTCATACAAATCCACATTAACCAGTGGACACAAATGCATTATTATTTGATTTTCTGACCACAAAATACAAAGTATTTGTAAATGGAGTGAAATCTGAAAACTCAAAAGTCATCAGCCCCGTTCCACAAGGTACAGTCTTATCTCCATCGGTGTTTGTAAGAATGATTGCAGACACGGATGCAGATATTAAAAACAGTGTCTTATCGTATTTCGTGAACGAGACAAAGATTAGCGAGGAAATGTGGAATGAAGGTAACATTAAAAAGTTACAAAAGGACAATGAAGCACTATTCAGGTTGGCAGAACGCAACACCATGAAGTTCAACGAAGAAAAATTCCAACTCAAAAGATATGGTAACAAAATGGAACTACATGATATAAGACACAAATCCCACAAGTTAGGGATCTTGGAATTATAATGTCATCGGATGTAAAATTGGGAGAACAATATATAACATTAAAATAACGACAGCTAGAAAAATACTATGAATTATCTGGAGGAGCTTCCACAACGGAAAAGGAAATATGCTGAAGGAAGAGTTTAGTCCTACCAGCACTTGAGTATCGCTTTGTACTCACAAGCTCATACAGAGAAAAGAGAGACATTAGAAACAAAGAAGCCACCCACACGACTTTAACGTCTAAAATACGGAAACGAAAGATGAAGACTACCAGTCACGACTACAATCCCTAAAACTCTATTCCCTGGAAAGAAGACACAAGCGGTAGACAATAATATATGTATGGAAAATACTCGAATCGTGTCTCTAATCTTAGATATGAAATAGATAACACTGGAATGTAAGAAAATGTAGATTCTGTACCATTCTAGGTACTGTGGAACAGGGGGCCGCGAAAACGGTTCCAGATGGAAAATATTCAGAATACGAGATCCCAGTACACCAACATTCAAACACCAGCTCGACCGAGTCCTTTGTAAAATCCATGATCAACCATGCGTAGGACAGAATAAAAGTAGAAAGACACTCTCTCCTTCATCAAATCCCCTAAATGAGGCAGAAAGCTACAAAGGGGATTCGAACACAGGCCGACCATGAACAGTTGTTCAAACCATACTGAAGTAAAATATATATATATATATATATATATATCTTTCAAATATTCCGTGCAATAATTCATCATTTCACGAAGGTCAAGTTTGTCGCCTCTCCTCTCGAGTTGGCCTGGTGAAGTAGAGAGTTGGTTTCTTGTACTCTCCACCTCACATAGCCAGGTACGCCCGGCTCATCGGGGATTGTTCTGAGCCAGGCGTCTAATCTTCTTTGAAAATGTCCACCGCAGCACCACTCGCGTTCATTAGTTCTTTGGGCAGCTGATTAAACAGTTTTGGTCCTCTCACAACAAAACTATTTTCTTTCAGGGCTAAGGATGTTCCCTGTCTCGTCTTTAATTTGGGAACACGACACAGTCTTCCTTTTCTACTTTCCACTGTTGTTTGGGGAGTTACAGGGTTTAGAGTAAGATTAGGGACTACTTTCTCCATTATTTTCCAAGTGTAAATAATGGTGTGTGTGTGTCTTCTCCTTTCCAGTGAATATAGGTTTAATTCGCGTAACCTTTCCCAGTAATTTAGTTCTCTGCACCCATTTGATCTTGGCTTGAAGTTTCTCTGAATTCCTTCCAGTTGTTTGTTTTCTTTTTTATATGGGCATGTTAGGACCGAGCAGCATTCCAATTTGGGTATGATCAGTGTTTTCAGTAGAGGAATCATTATATTCCTATCCCTTCGTTTAAAGGTTCTCAGTATCTGCCCAGTTCTCTTTGCTCTGTTTACTGCTATCTTATTTTGTATTTCAAATTTCGCATCATCAGTCATTACAACCCCTAAATCTTTTGCTTTAGAATTTCTCTGAATTTCCTGTCCATTTGGGGTATATATTCCATGGATTTTAGGTCCTCCCTTTTTCCATACCATAACAGTTGAAGTTTCTCAGTATTAAACTTCATATGGAGCAAGTGTAGTTTACGTCCCCCTGTGGTGCCTAGTGTAGTTTACGTTCCCCTACATTATCCAAGTGTAGTTTACGTTCCCCTACATTATCCTAGTGTAGTTTGCGTTTCCCAACTTTGTCCGCGTATATCTAATCAAATAGAACGTTAAAACTAACGAAAATATTACGACTTAACCCAACCAATCGTCAATTTATTTATATATATATATAAGCAATCAAAATATATAAGCAATCAAAATATATAAAACCAATCGTCAATTTATATATATATATATATATATATGGGTGGCCCAAAAATTAACTGAAAAAATAAGTGTGAATTGCTATTCTCCACAAGGCTATTTCTGTTTCATATCACAAAAGAAGCCTTCATGCAAAAAATCAGGAAGATCGGCCAATATTTAGAGGTCGCGACCTCAAGGTAAAAATATCTAAATTCTGTAATTTCAGTAATTTTGGGTCACCATTATGTTCTACAGTAAATATTTGCCGAGCAACGCCACTGTAGACTGTAAACCTATATCCAAAGAATCACTATATGATAGCAATGCACTCTTCCCACTAGCTCAATTGGTCGCCAAGTCTCGGCAGGTGTAGACGTGTTTTTGTTGTGTTCCTGCCATCTGGGTTACGCCGCGCAGTGAATCACACCAATAAGGCAAGTTAAACTTTTCACCAGTGAGTGGCGAACACTATGCTTAGTTTTTCTGTCATTCATTTACTGCACTGACCTTGATAAGCAATTTGGAACAATGAATTGTTTATTAAAATTGTTAAAAATTTAAAAAAAAAAAAAATTTATAAACGTTCATTAAAATTGTTAAAATTGTTTGTTTTATATTCTACATAAAACATATGTATAGGTTCTTTAACTCTAATTTCCACTTTATCTTCCATTCCACAGGCGAAGACCATGACAACGACAAGGAGCAGTCCGAAAGTTTGGCTCCTGGGTAAGCCGGACCCGGACATCTTGGGATCTGGCCTGCCAACAAACGGGGCTATTCTCAGGAACTTCATGTTTCACCACCAGAAGGGATCCACAATCGGTGACAGTGCTAAGGCCACCATAGACAGAGCGCTGACAATCTGGGACAAGGCACGAATTCCGACCCAGCGAGTGGACTCCGGCGTGTGCAAGCTTCGGAAGCTCTATGAAGAATATTGTGGGTTGAAGAAAAACTGATTGAAACCGAAAGACGGGTGCCGAATCAAGGAATGAAAATTCAAGGAGAATCTCACCAAACTATTTGACATCTCACGAAAAGACGCCCTCAGTATTATGACGGACGAAGAAGACAAACAGTTCCTGCGGATGCAACAGCAGGATCCCTCGAGCGCGAGTATGTCCGGGATCGACAAGACCTTGACGAACAAGGAGACTCGCAAGCGCCTCAGGAGTGATCAGGCCAGTGCTCGAAAGAAAAAAAAGCATGTTGAGCGCCCAACAGGCGAATACGGCTGTTCCGTCTAGTTCCACCATTGCTGACATCTGTAGCTCCTCCACATCGACGGAGTCCGAAGATGATTTCCAAGCTCCGTCAACATCCAGTCAAGATCCGCCAAAGAATAAGAAATCGAAGCAGACCATTGTGACCAAGGAAGTAGCCGCCGAGCTCGACCGAGTGAAACTCCCTGACCGCGCTGCCATGTTCGTCGTAGGAGCCGTCACGCAAGCGCTCGGTCATGGCCTGGAGTCTGTGGCGCTATCCCGGAACACCATTCAGCGAGCGCGGGTCACCACTCGTGAGGCGGTAGCAACTGCTCAACAGGCTGTTTTCTCGCCGGACAGCCCACTGCTTCTCCACTGGGACGGTAAACTGCTTCCAGATATCGCCGGCAATAAAAAGCTTGTGGATCGCGTCGCCATCTTGGTGACTGGTGGTGAAACAGAGCAACTTCTTGCCGTCCCTAAGATCGGCCGCGGCACGGGAGAGGAGCAGTGCAATGCATGTGTCCAAACGCTGGAGGAATGGAACCTCAAACTCATGATCCAGGGACTAGTCTTCGACACGACGGCAACCAATACTGGGCTGAATATGGGCGCGTGCACCCTAATTGAGAAGGCTCTGGACAAGAAGCTCATCTGGATCGCGTGCCGTCATCACGTGTTCGAGGTAATGTTGTCGGCCGTATTTTCTGTCGCCCTGACATCAACCGGTGGGCCTGAAGTGGGAATCTTCAAACGCTTCCAGAAGACCTGGTCTGATATTAATATAGTTGATTTCCGTTCTGCTGGAGACGAGCTCTTCGTTGGCATGCCGGATGGCCTACGAGAGATGATGTCATTTTACTCGGAGGCAGTCAAGAGCCAGCTCCCGCGGGATGACTATGGAGAGTTGCTTCAGCTGTCATATATTCCTAGGGGGATCCTCCGACGGAGAACCGTCCTTTCGTGCGCCAGGCGCTATGCACAACGCGCGGTGGATGGCTAAGGCAATATACTCGCTGAAGATCTTCCTTTTCAGGAGCCAGATTAAGTTGACGGCCCACGAGACAGCTGGCGTCACAAAGATTTGCCTCTTCGTTTCTCTTATTTACGCTCGCTACTGGCACGAGGCCCCTGTCCCAGAGAGGGGCCCCCCTCAACGACTTAAACCTAATTGCTCTCCTCCATGAATATCCTGACCGTGCCATCAGGGAGGCGGCTGTTAAGGCCTTCTATCGCCATTTGTGGTACTTCTCTGAGCATCTCGCGCCTCTCGCCCTCTTCGACGATCGCGTCGACGAGATCACCAAAGCAGCTATGGTTGACAACTTCTTACGTCCCTCAAACCAAAAACTTTTGAGACGTCTGGACGGGACTGTGTTCGATCATCGTTCTTCATTGGCGTCGTACATCACGAGCCGGTCTTTGAAGATAGATATACTCTCCATGAAAGGACAAGATGAAGCCAAGACATTCTTGTCAAAACCTCCCTCCCTCTAGCTGACAGACCCCATTTACCAGCTACTTAAGGCTAAGTGCAGGCTCCTCAAGGTCGTCAACGACTGTGCCGAACGAGGAGTCGCTCTTAATCAGTCCTACAATACCGCGCTGACGAAAGACGAGACCTAGAAACAATACCTACTGCGACTCGTCGCCAGCCACCGAAAAATATTGCCAGTTCCGACGAAGATGGCTTTGACGAAGAAAAAGTAATGGGTGTGACGTTGTTTGTTTGATATACAAGGATTTAGTGCAGTCGTATTAACCGCTATGACATGTGCGTTCTAGTATATTTTTGCATAACATGTGCTCTGTGCTGTTGACTTTAAATTTTGAAATAAACATTGATATTGTATTTTTGTTTTAAATCCTAAAAATATAGGAACGGTCGCGACCTCTAAATATTGTATGATCTGTCTAATTTTTGGCATGAGTTCTTACATTTTGATATGGAACACGGATGGCCTTGTGGAGAAAGATATTTTCAACTTTCATTTTTTGGGGCCACCCTAATATATATATATATATATATATATTATATATATATAAGCTCACATAAATAACGATAACAACAAATTTTGGAAATTTGTTAAGAGTCAAACGGGTGTCAAAAGTGTCCTCCCTCCGACAATCGATGGGGTGTCGGGGGAGGATGAAATTGCAAACCTGTGGAAAAACCACCTCTAACATTCTTAACAGTGTGAGTAGAGATAATCTTAAAATAGATTGCAGCAAAACGCCTGTGGGAGGGACAAGGGAAAATGGAAATTACTTTGATGTCAGTTCCTAAAGAAAAGAGGTTAATTAAAGAGTTAAAGACTGGTTCTGCGTCAGGGGTAGATGACCTATCAAATAAGCACTTAAAATATGCCAATGACGTGGTATATCTACATATATCATTGCTCTTATCAGCCATGCTTGCTCATAGCTATATCCCTGTAGAGTTCATGAGGGTATATATCTTGCCCCTGGTCAAAAATAAGTATGGAGACATTCTGTCTAGCAATAATTACAGGCCTCTTGCTGTCGCTTCCTGCTTCTCGAAACTACTAGAAAAACTCTTGTTACTCCGATTAAATGATTACCTATGGACATCTAATTAGTTTGGTTTTAAAAGGTCCCACTCAACTGACCTGTGTATCTATGTACTTAAAGAAATAATATCTAAATACACTGACAGTAATTCAACTATTTAAGCTGTTTCCTAGATATAAGTAAGGCATATGATAGAGTGAACCACAATATTTTACTTAAAAAACTAGAAGACAGGAAGGTTCCCATGTACATATTAAATTTATTGAAATTTTGATATTCCCACCAATCTTTTACCGTTAGATGGGGCAATGTACTATCCGAATGTTTTGGCTCCTCTTGCGGGGTGAGACAAGGCTCATTGCTCTCTCCTATGCTGTTTAATGTGTATATTGACGGATTAATTGCTTCACATAATGAGGCAACAGTGGGATATTGTATAGATAACACAAGGATAAATAACTTAGTTTATACCGATGATATGGTGTTAATAAGTCCCTTTGTTAAAGGTCTGGATCGGCTACTAAAAGTCTGCGAAGTGTATTCGCAGAAACATGATATTCTGTTTAATGTTACAAAAACTAAGGTTATGCAATTTCATCCTAAAAGCTGTAATCAGCCAGCTGATATTAAGTTTAAAATGAAAGGTGAAGTAATTGAGGAAGTACAAAAGTTTAAGTATTTGGGTCAAACTATCACCAGCTCCTTGAGTGATGACTCGGATATAAGAAAACAATCTCGAAGCCTTTGTGCTAAGGCGAATGTGACTATAAGGAACTTTCTGTTCTGTACAAGTGAAGCTAAAGACTCTCTTTCGTACTTTCTGCAGTAATATATACGGACAGCAACTCCGGGTGAATTATAAAAAAGATTCTGGCAGAACTCTAAATTTGCTGTACAACAGGTCTTTTAGACTCTTACATAAACTACCCCCGAGATGCTCAGCTTCGCAAATGTTTGCTACCCGCAATGTCCCGAGCTTCCCGGAGGTAACAAGACGTGCTCAATAGTCTAATGTAAAGAATTAAAAAGTCAACCAACCCGATTATCCAAGCTATCCATGAGTCCTGTCGTTTATCCTCTAAAGTCTAAGCTATGGAATTTTTGGTAGAAAACGTGTCTGTAGCTCCACTTAACTTTGACATTACTGTATTATTTCTAATCAACTGTATATATTTCTATCCTTAGTATGTGAACTGTCATTGTATTAATAATATTTGTCATATGGACTAATAGTCTGCCAATAAACCTTTTCATTTTCATGTATACAAATTGACGATTTGTTAGGTTAAGTCGTAATATTTTCGTCAGTTTTAACGGTTTATTTGATGGATTCCTTTAAAAAATGTCTCCTAAAGATCCTAGTGTACTTTACGTTCCTCAACTTTCACCTAGTGTAGTTTGTGTCCCCTTTTGCGTCAGGGGAACGTAAACTACACTTGGTCCTTAAATGTTAATACAATCTTAAAATATTTTGCAAGATCATTTTCACATCATAATTTTCCATGTTAACATAAATACTTGAACTATTGTGGGTCTATTAAAGTGAGAAATAAAAACTGCATGAAATGAGAAATAAAAAGTTATTGGGCTAATGTATGGTGCCCAGGAAATCTGGCAACTGTGTCTGACTGTGTGACCTGGCAAGTGTAAACACAGCCTATCGGTATTGTGGTGTGGCCGCGGGTGATAGATGAACGTGTTTAATGCTTAATAATTCCCTTTTATTAGATAAATGAAGTGACTTGTGTCTTTGTTTATTAATTTTGAGTAGAATCTTGCTTTTCCTTATGGATTTCAAAAAAAGAAGAAATACAGGCTAGTGTGAGGATACGGTAGGTTACCTTTGAAAGAGCTTTAGGCCTAGGCTAGATTGTTGCTTCCCAAAGCATGGAGGAGCTTATTCGTAAAAGATTTCGGAGTATCTGCGCTAGGCCGGGTCGAAAAATTAAATTTGTGAATTTCCACATACCTGTGTCCAAGAAATTTGTAGATGCACTGTAAATGCTCAACAATGATTAAAAAACTAAATTGATCAAGTTTTAGATGTTCCGCAAGTCCTCTGAAGATTGCAAGTAAAACGTAAAACATTACAAAAACTTTAAAACTTTTCTTAAATACGTAAACTTTATTAATTATTTGGCAATTATGATTTTTTATTAAGATTTTCTTGTATTTTTTGTATTCTTGTTGCTATTAAGTTAAGATCTGAGCGTAAAGAACAAGAAAGAGCACGATTTTCTAAAAACATTGAAGATGGAGATATCAATAACCCATCCACTTCCAGGGAAGAGCCAATGGACTGGGATAACTTTCATACAATTCCTGATTCTGACGCATCAACAGATACAGATGAAGAGCGTGATGATGATGATCACATTGAGGAAGGTATAAAGAAATCAGGTGAAGCACATAAGCTCACTCGCAAATTGCCTTCATTAGCAAAAACTTGTGACCGATTCGGAATATCAGACAGAGCTGGTGCAGCCGTTGCCTCTGCTGTTCTGGAAGATTTTGGTCTCATTACCTCTGAACATTATCACAATGTTGTAGATAAGAATAAGGTGAGACGGCAGAGAAAGAAGATCAGAGAGGAGTTGAGTAAATCAAGTGAAGAAAGTATAGAAACACTGTATTTTGATGGAAGAAAGGATTTAACTAAAGCAAATCTCTGTAAGGATGGGAGGTACTACAGAACAACAATTACTGAGGAACACATCACGCTTATAGCTGAACCAGAATCAAAATATCTTGGGCACTTCACTCCTGTGACTGGAAATTCAACTAACATTTCTAAGGGAGTGATAAAGTTTCTTAACAGTAACAATATTAAGGTAGACAATCTGAAGGTCACTGGATGTGATGGAACCAATGTAAACACTGGCATACATAATGGTTATCAGGCAACTAGAGGTACACTACAATACTTCTTTTCATTGGTTCGTGTGTTTGCTGCATACCAATGAGCTACCTCTCCGCTATTTGTTTAATTATTTGGATGGTAAAATCAAAGGACCAAAAGCCCTTGCTGGAAATGTTGGCAAAAGTCTTACTGCGTGCGAAAAGATGCCAGTTGTCAAGTTTGAAGCAATCAAATCAAGTAATATGCCTTCTATTCCGGGGGATCTCGATCTAAGCCAAGATCAAAAGTATCTCATGGAAATTTGTAATGCAGTCATTGAAGGTCAATGTTCCCAAAACCTTGAAAACCGCAACCCAGGTTCTTTGAACCATGCCAGATGGTTTATGACAGCCAACAGGATAGTTAGACTTTATGTTGCGACCAAAAAGCCGTCAGAAAACTTGAAAACTCTGACCGAATTCATTGTTCGCGTTTATGCCCCAACGTGGTTTAATATAAAACGAAATCCTTACTATTACCAGGGACCAAGGCACCTCTGGTTTATGATATCTAGTTCAAGATACCTATCTGATGAGCTTAAGGCAGTCATTGATCCTGTTATTGAAAGAGGGGCATATTTTGCTCACCCAGAAACTTTAGTGGTCTCGATGTTATTTGATGAAAGGCAAGTGATGAGAGAGTTAGCTTTCCGGCGCATTCTCTTAGCCAGGGAAAGTGTGTCCTCGGGCATTAGAGAATTTAGACGGCCTAAAACTAATTTCTTGGCAAGAGACTACACAGATTTAATTCGATTTGGAGACTACCCAAGATATGAACCACCTCTGACAAAAAGCTTGACAAACACCCAGTTAGAGCTTATCGTAAGGGGTGATGAAACTAACTCTCTATTGAAAAAGTATCCATGTCATTCACAAGCTGTGTAAAGACATGTCAAACTTGTAACAGAAGCATCAGCTTCTGTCTGTGGCCAGGAAAATAGAGATGGTTTTATAAAGGCAAGAATTACTTCAAGATCAAACATGCCTACATTTGAGTCAAAATGCGAATACAAATGTCAATAAACTACATGTAAAAACTAATGGAAGGGAGGTTGGGCTGGGCATGGTGTGGAATTCGACTTACAGTACAGCCACCTCCTCGTGGTGAATTCTGGGTGATTTGCCTTGTAAATTATCATGGCAAGTCAGCAAAGAGCTGTAGTTTACTATACGGAGTATCGGAAAAAAATCACCAAAACTTTGCAAAAAACTTCACTTTTTTTCTACGTGAAGGTCAAAATATGAAAATAAAAACCCACTCTAATAGACAGAGTTTATTTCCACGACAGTTTCGACGCCCACTGGCATCCTCCTCGGGTGGATACAGAAACACGAATGAACCAAAACAAGAGGGAAAAACAGTCCAGGGACCGACCGTTAAGAAATTCGCACCTAGGTTAGATCCCATTCTCCCGACACCGGAAGGGCATTTTCATTAAGTACATTCGCGCAAATTTAAAACTATCTTCCTCTTCTAAACATACAGATTCTATTATATTTTTTTACATAATTATTACATTTATTATTAAATTTATTACATTTAATATTGCATAATTATTTATTACAGAAATTATAAATTTATTATTACATTGGTTATTACATTATTGTTTATTATACAGAACTTATAAATCGAAAAACGAATGAAAAAAGCCGATTAGGAAACAATCCAGAAACCAATGAGAAATTCGCACCTAGGTTAGATACCGTTCTCCCGACACTGGAAGGGCATTTTATTACAGGGTCCGCTTATAAGTACATTCCCACAAATTAAAACTATCTTCTTGTTCTATACATACAGATTCTAATATTTTGACATAATTACTGCATTTATTATTACATTTACATTTTTTAACATTTATTATTATTACCTTTACCCTAATTATTAAATTTATAATATTACCTTTATTATTACATCTGTTGCATTTATATTTATTTCCACATTTATTACTTCCATTATTACATTTACTAAAGGCGAGTAAGGAAACATTCCAATCCAGAGACATTTAAGAAATTCACACTTAGGTTCGAACACGTTCCCACGACTCCGTAAGGGATTTTTTGACCAAGAATCTCATTAAAGGGTCTAACTTATAAGTACCTTCGCACAAATTAAAATTATCTACTTTTTCTATACACACAGATTCTATTATTTTTCTTTTGACATAATTATTACATTTATAAAGTACCTTACTTGATTCCCAATCTATAGCATGATTATTTTGGCTGGCGTGATAAAAAATGGCATTATTAGTATTACAACTTCTGAAGGCATATTTGTGATCTTTAATACGGGTTTCAATATTTCTTCCAGTTTCTCCCACGTATACTAAGTCACAACTTTTACAGGGAATGCTATAGACACAGGCTTGTTCCTCTTTTGCCACGTTATTCCTAACCAATTTACTTTTCACGGTAGACGAATATTTGAACGCCAAAGCAAACTTAAAATCTTTCGTCAACGGTTTTACTCTTTCTAAGCCGGCAATGTAAGGCAAACTCACATATTGTTTTTGGTTAACTGAAGGTTCCCGAGGGGCATAAAAAGATTTTCTGGCTTTAAAATACGCCTTTCTGATAAACCACTCGGGATATTTTAAATCCTTAAAAATGTTCCAAATCTTTGAATTTTCCGGGTCCAGCAAATGTGGGCTACAAATCCTGAGTGCTCTTAGAAACATGGAAGAAATAATTGAGCTTTTAACCCCTTCATCATGATATGAAAAATAATGAATGTACGAATTACAATGAGTAGGTTTTCTATAGACCGTGAAATTGGGCTTTCCGCTTTCGTTAATGACCAAAACATCTAGAAAAGGTAATTCTTTGCTATTGATTGGGAATCAAGTAAGGTACTTTATAAATGTAAATAATTATGTCAAAAGAAAAATAATAGAATCTGTGTGTATAGAAAAAGTAGATAATTTTAATTTGTGCAAAGGTACTTATAAGTTAGACCCTTTAATGAGATTCTTGGTCAAAAAATCCCTTACGGAGTCGTGGGAACGTGTTCGAACCTAAGTGTGAATTTCTTAAATGTCTCTGGATTGGAACGTTTCCTTACTCGCCTTTAGTAAATGTAATAATGGAAGTAATAAATGTGGAAATAAATATAAATGCAACAGATGTAATAATAAAGGTAATATTATAAATTTAATAATTAGGGTAAAGGTAATAATAATAAATGTTAAAAAATGTAAATGTAATAATAAATGCAGTAATTATGTCAAAATATTAGAATCTGTATGTATAGAACAAGAAGATAGTTTTAATTTGTGGGAATGTACTTATAAGCGGACCCTGTAATAAAATGCCCTTCCAGTGTCGGGAGAACGGTATCTAACCTAGGTGCGAATTTCTCATTGGTTTCTGGATTGTTTCCTAATCGGCTTTTTTCATTCGTTTTTCGGTTTATAAGTTCTGTATAATAAACAATAATGTAATAACCAATGTAATAATAAATTTATAATTTCTGTAATAAATAATTATGCAATATTAAATGTAATAAATTTAATAATAAATGTAATAATTATGTAAAAAAAATATAATAGAATCTGTATGTTTAGAAGAGGAAGATAGTTTTAAATTTGCGCGAATGTACTTAATGAAAATGCCCTTCCGGTGTCGGGAGAATGGGATCTAACCTAGGTGCGAATTTCTTAACGGTCGGTCCCTGGACTGTTTTTCCCTCTTGTTTTGGTTCATTCGTGTTTCTGTATCCACCCGAGGAGGATGCCAGTGGGCGTCGAAACTGTCGTGGAAATAAACTCTGTCTATTAGAGTGGGTTTTTATTTTCACCAAAACTTTAAGTGACTTGTGGAACCTCAAAATATTTATATAAAAACTTGAAACTTTCTCATGATACTTCCTATGTAGGTACACAAACTTTCGTAATACAGGGTAAATTAAACTTCCCCAAAAAAAAATTTCAAGCAAAAACGACCCGGCCTAATCTGCACCCAGAGGTGCAAATACCGCATTCGTTATTTGCATCCAAATATCACACCTCTGGGTGCAAATACCTTCAGCCTAACAATCTTCAGGCCTCCCCTAAAAAGGCCTCGGCCTCGAGGCCTGAGGCCAGGCCTTATCCCCATGCCTGATATATATACTGTATATATAACTTCGTTGCGGTTCCGTGCGTCAGTCTCTCTTCACATGAAGGTCAAGCTGGTGGCCCCGCCTCTAGGCCTGGCTTGGTGGAGGAGCGAGTTTCTCTCGCGCTATCCACCGCACATAGCCCAGTACCAGGGCCATATTTAGAGGGGGGCCGACTGGGCCATGGCCCAAGGCCCCGCGCCGCAGAGGGCCCCGCACCAGGGCAGTACTGTACTGTACTGACCCAGGTTGATATGCTAAGTTTATCCACAGATGAACTCAAAGAAGCTGCAAATGATCTAGTCAAATGCTGTCCCAATGATCTCAAGCAATGCTTTGAGTCAGAAATTGTGCAGTTTGTAGCTCTGTTCAACTCCGTTGTAACAGCAACAAAGCAGTCATCAGATGATTCAGATCAACAAATTCAGGAAAGTTCCGAACTTCAAATGTTCTTAACTATTCATGCTAACAACTGGACTGAATGCTTCCCAAATGTCGAGATTGCTCTACGTATGTATTTGTGCATGTTTGTCACAAACTGCACTGGAGAGCGCTCTTTCTCCAAACTTAAAATCATTAAAAACTACCTATGAAATACAATGGGGCATGAACGATTAAACTCTTTAACGCTTCTCAGTGTAGAACATGAAATTTTCAGGAAAATGGACTCCAATAATCTCATTAAAAACTTTTCAACTAGGAAAGCTCGGAAACGCCCATTCTGAAATATACAACTATCATTGCAATATTGTTATATTATTTGTTTGTCATTAACATTTCTCTGTTGTATCATCGTGTTATTTCATGCATTCAATTCTGATGTAAGATGCAAACTAAATAAATTTTGTTGTTGATCCAGCAGTTTCTTGAATATACAAACATGATTTGAAAACATAATTTGAAGAAAGGATTTGATAAAGGGTGAAAAAAGTTATTGTGTGTTGCAACATATCTCGTTGGTTCTTGCTTTACCTGTTATTGACGGCTATAAAGTATCATAAAATAATCAAGAATCACATTGTGACTAATATACTGACTACTGCTATTACGGATTATTATATTAAGGACTGATTGTTTAACAACCGGCTAGGTTGGGGGTTGTTTAGGTAAAAAAACAAAGGTGACTAGAGATATTAAAAAAGGGTGCATCCAGACAAACTTCACAATATTTTGGGTTGGGGCCCCACAGTTTCACCCGGCCGTAGGCCCCGCACACTCCAAATGCGCCCCTGCCCAGTACACCCGGATCATCTGGTACCGTCTTGAGCCATTTTATTTATATATGTATATTTATATATATAAATTCTCTGTTCTACAAATCTATGACTTTTCAGAAACTCAGAAAAAAATAAATGATAACCAACATGGATTTCGGTCAGGCAGATCATGCCTATCACAACTAATGGAACACTACAACAACATTATTGATGCACTGGAAAGTAACGAAAACTATGGTGTAATATATACAGACTTTGCCAAAGCGTTCGACAAGTGTGACCATGGAATCATAATACATAAACTGAAATATATGGGAATAACAGGAAAAGTAAGGAAATGGATATATAATTTCCTTAGTGAGCGGCGGCAAGTCGTTACAGTACAAGGAATATCTTCATCAGAATCAAAGGTCCTCAGCTCAACACCACACGGAACAGTATTAGCTCCACTACTCTTCATAATCATGTTAACTGACATTGATCAGGACGTTACTAGAGACAGCACACTAACACCCTTTGCCGATGACACAAAGATCAGTAGAAAAATAAGAAACCCAGAAGATATATAGGATCTCTACAAACAGACATGTACAGAATCTACAAGTGGATGGAAGACAACAATATGAAGGGAGTAAGTGTGGTTTACGTCCCCCTGACGCAAAAGGGGACAAATTACACTAGGTTAAAGTTGGGGAACCTAAAGTACTGTACACTAAGTTTAGGAGACATTTTTTAAATGAATCCATCAAATAAAACGTTAAAACTGACGAAAATATTACGACTTAACCTAACCAATCGTCAATTTATATATATATATATATATATATATATATATATATATATGATGAATAAAACCACGAAGGAAAGGAACACAAAATGGTGCTCAAGCGCTTTCGTCTAATGACATCCTCAGGAACACTGAAGTACATAAAAAGGTTAAGCCTATATATAGGTTACAGAAAGAAAAAAAGAAAAAATAAATAACATACATACACACACACACATACATATATATATATATATATACATACATATCTATATATACAAATACATACACACATACATACATACATATATATACAATAAACAGAGAAGTAAAAATAATAAAAATTATAAAAAAATTAAAAATTAAAACCTTAAAAGATTACCAGTGAGGCGTACAGATTTTGTAAGGAAAAATATCGATTTTTAGCACAAGATCAAATGGATTATAAAAATACAAATTTATACTATCGATTTTTAGCACAAGATCAAATGGATTATAAAAATACAAATTTATACTGTCCGGGTTTTAACACAATGCTGCCTATGGTCAGGTTTCGATATATATAAAAAAAATAATAAAAAAATAAAATGCAAATTAAAAGTTAATAAAGTAGAAAACAAGTTTACCAAAGATTTAATGTTTTACACTTCTTATCTATATCTGTTTTAAAGGAATTCAACATAACAGGATCGAGTTGAAAAAGACCTTTGCTTATGTTGAAGTTATTTGAAAGTTGGATAATGGCAGACTCAAGAATATTTCTATTAACAATGTTGCTTGAATGGAATAAAACTGAAGCATTATTCCAATCAATACAGTGGGCTAACTCTGACAAATGGACAAAAAGGGCACTGGACAACTGTCCTGTTCTAACGGAATATTGATGCTGTTTTATACGTATGTGCAAATCCTTTCCCGTCTGACCTATGTAAAAGGAATCACATTGTTTACAACCAATTTTGTAGATAATGCCTGAATTATTGGTAGGGCTATTTTTTACTATGATATTTTTCACAATATTGTTATATGAAAATACTACATTAATATCCAAAAGTTTAAGTACATTAGCAATGCCTAAAAAGCCCGGGAAAAATGGAAGTACTAAAATATTTTTTGACAAAGTACGAGTGTTAATATTGACACGATAGAAAGTTCGTTTTGCCTTGTTGAGACAAGATTCCATAAACGCAGATGGATAACACAAATCACTTCCAATACCGTTGATTTTTTCCAATTCGGCATCGATGTATTCCGGACTGGCGATCCTAAGGGCGCGGAGAAACATTGATGAAAATATGGCCTTCTTACTGGGGGTATCATGTCCCGAGTAAAAGTGTACGTAGGACAAATTGTTTGTCGTTTTCCGATAGATACTAAACTTAAAACCTGGGCTTTCCCTATGTACACGCACATCCAAAAATGGGATTGAATTGTCTTGCTCAACTTCTAAAGTAAACTTAATGGAGGGGACTTGATCATTTAACTGAAGGAGGAAGCTATCCAGGTCACGATTCATGGGCCAGATACACAAAATATCGTCGACGTACCGCAACCAAGGGATGCCAACCCCCAGGATTCTCGGAATATAGGTAATTTCGAAAAACTCCATATAAATATTGGAGAGGAGGGGCGATAAGGGGTTGCCCATTAGCCATCCCAAAAAAACTTGTTGATAATACTCGTTATTGAAAGTGAATTTACAGTCTTTGATGCAAAGCTTAATGAGTTCCAAAACAATGTGTGAAGGTAGCTGGCAGGTATCATACTTATGTAATTCTTGGGAGAGAAAGTCAAGCATATCGTCAATCGGCACTTTTGTAAACAATGAAACAAACATCAAAAACTAATCATTTATCGTTAGTTTCAGTACGTGCATTATTCAATTTTCCGTAAGATCCATGGAATTTTTACATGTGAATCAGAGATAGTTCCGAGAATGGGGACAAGACTTTGACAAGGCATTTGGAGAGTTTATAAGTATAGAGCCCACCGAGCTAATAATAGGGCGCATAGGGTACCAGGTTTTGTGTATCTGGCCCATGAATCGTGACCTGGATAGCTTCCTCCTTCAGTTAAATGATCAAGGTCCCCTCCATTAGTTTACTTTAGAGTTGAGCAAGACAATTCAATCCATTTTTGGATGTGCGTGTACATAGGGAAAGCCCAGGTTTTTAAGTTTAGTATCTATCGGAAAACGACAAAACAATTTGTCCTACGTACACTTTTACTCGGGACATGATACCCCACTAAGAAGGCCATATTTTCATCAATGTTTTCTCCGCGCCCTTAGGATTCGCCAGTCCGGAATACATCGATGCCGAATTGGAAAAAATCAACGGTATTGGAAGTGATTTGTGTTATCCATCTGCGTTTTGGAATCTTGTCTCAACAAGGCAAAACGAACTTTCTATCGTGTCAATATTAAACACTCGTATTTTGTCAAAAAAATATTTTAGTACTTCCATTTTTCCCCGGGCTTTTTTAGGCATTGCTATGTACTTAAACTTTTGGATATTAATGTAGTATTTTCCATATAACAATATTGTGAAAAAATATCATAGTAAAAAAATAGCCCTACCAATAATTCAGGCATTATCTACAAAATTGGTTGTACAACAATTGTGATTCCTTTTACATA
Organism: Bathynomus jamesi; assembly: GCA_023014485.1. Classification (NCBI taxonomy): domain Eukaryota; kingdom Metazoa; phylum Arthropoda; class Malacostraca; order Isopoda; family Cirolanidae; genus Bathynomus; species Bathynomus jamesi. Next base: position 161,206 of record JAJOZX010002619.1, on the reverse strand, counting down.
GGTCAGACGGGAAAGGATTTGCACATACGTATAAAACAGCATCAATATTCCGTTAGAACAGGACAGTTGTCCAGTGCCCTTTTTGTCCATTTGTCAGAGTTAGCCCACTGTATTGATTGGAATAATGCTTCAGTTTTATTCCATTCAAGCAACATTGTTAATAGAAATATTCTTGAGTCTGCCATTATCCAACTTTCAAATAACTTCAACATAAGCAAAGGTCTTTTTCAACTCGATCCTGTTATGTTGAATTCCTTTAAAACAGATATAGATAAGAAGTGTAAAACATTAAATCTTTGGTAAACTTGTTTTCTACTTTATTAACTTTTAATTTGCATTTTATTTTTTTATTATTTTTTTTATATATCGAAACCTGACCATAGGCAGCATTGTGTTAAAACCCGGACAGTATAAATTTGTATTTTTATAATCCATTTGATCTTGTGCTAAAAATCGATAGTATAAATTTGTATTTTTATAATCCATTTGATCTTGTGCTAAAAATCGATATTTTTCCTTACAAAATCTGTACGCCTCACTGGTAATCTTTTAAGGTTTTAATTTTTAATTTTTTTATAATTTTTTATTATTTTTACTTCTCTGTTTATTGTATATATATGTATGTATGTATGTGTGTATGTATTTGTATATATAGATATGTATGTATATATATATATATATATGTATGTGTGTGTGTGTGTATGTATGTTATTTATTTTTTCTTTTTTTCTTTCTGTAACCTATATATAGGCTTAACCTTTTTATGTACTTCAGTGTTCCTGAGGATGTCATTAGACGAAAGCGCTTGAGCACCATTTTGTGTTTCCTTTCCTTCGTGGTTTTATTCATCATAAATATTTTTCACGTGTTACCTTCGTGAAATAATTTTCATATATATATATATATATATACTGTGTGTGTCTGTGTGTGTGTGTATATATATTGACGATTGGTTAGGTTAAGTCGTAACATTTTCGTTAGTTTTAACGTTTTATTTGATTAGGTATACGTGGACAAAGTTGGGGAACGCAAACTACACTCGGATAATGTAGGGGAACGTAAACTACACTAGGATAATGTAGCGGAACCTAAACTACACTAGGCACCACAGGGTAACGTAAACTACACTTGCTCCAAAATTTTTGTTAATGTTTATCTCCTTTTGTCATAATTTTTAGTTGGTTTGTTTTTAAATGTATTACTGTTTGGTTTATCTTGCCGTTTATTACCCTCAAGAATACTGTACTATGTTACAGGATTTATATCCTGCCAATTTAAAGCTTATCATTATCATTTTATTATCGAAAAAACATTTGTCAGTCCTGATTAGATTAGGTTACGCTAGGTCAGGTTTGTTAAGGTTTGGTTTGGTTAGGTTAATAGGTTAGGCTAGATTAGCGAGTACTACACTATTTAATGACTTAACAGAAACCACTGTTCGACCTTTCAATTACGTTTGAAAAACTTATCACGCCCTTCTCGTTTCGATGGCACTAAGATTAGGTTAGGTTAAAATAAGTTTGGTTAATTATACATTTTAACTGCAAACGACACAGTGTGTATATATAATGCAAAGAACGACGCTTTTTAGAAGAGTATCCGCACAAGAGGAGAGAAAACGAGCAATGAAAAATGAGGCACCTCCCAGAAATCGAACCCAGGATCATCCGATTGCCGGGCAGATATGCTAACCATTGCACCAAGAGCCCCCACGTCTCAAAGCTCGTAATGGTGTAATTGGTTGAATGGTTAGCATATCTGACCGGCAATCGGATGAGCCCAGGTTCGATTCCTGGGAGGTGCCTCATTTTTCAATGCTCGTTTTCTCCTCTCCTCTCGTGCGGACACTCTTCTAAAAAGCGTCGTTCTTTGCATATATATATATATATATATATATATATATATATATATATAATATCCATGAGCCCGATCCTCTCTAGATGAAAGAATGAAATAATTGCGCGAAGGAACCAGTTTTTAATTAAGTGTTGCTATCAATTTCATTCAATTATAAAATTTTATTTTTCGGTTTCATTTTTCACGTTTGTAATCATTTCGCCATACCCGGACTGACGTCTCAACCGTCACGCCTAGTTTGACGTCATACAGTAAATGTGACGTCATTAGCATAAAACCCCAAGGATATGAACTTCGGGTTAACTTGAACCGAAGTATGAACGGGTAATGGAATTTAATATACGCTTGAAAAAGTGAAGCAATCAACTGCGCATGCGCCAGCTGTAAATTACTGTATTTATTTTACTGTATTATCCCTTTCACTAATTTAAAATTTTATTACAAAAGAATAATGTAGAACGTAAGCATGCATAATTCGTGTATATATATATATATATATATATATATATATATATATATATATATACAGAGCGTCCCAAAAAAATGTATACACACTTTAAATAATTATAAAGGCAGTGTTTATTAAAATACATTTCATTTTCAAAATGTAATAGAATCTACAGACATTATTTAATTGTTTTGTCAACGCCTGTTTTCAAACTGACGTCCGTTCTGGTCCAGGCACTGCTGATAACGCGAAGCAATGGAATCGCAAACATCACGAAACATTTCGTTGGTATTTGTGTGCATTCTCGTTCAATGGCTGCTCTCAATTCAGCGACTGTTGCAGGTTTTATAGCGTAGACTTTGTCTTTTAAGTATCCCCATAAAAAAAAGTCTAGTGGTGTGAGGTCTGGTGAACGCGGAGGGTATTCTACGAAACCCCTTCGTCCAATCCACATCCACATCGTGCCAAGTACCACTCGCAATACTCCACTCTTCGGTCCGGATCATCTTCATTAATAGCATGGACTAATCTTGGAATGTAACTTTTCCATTGACAGCGCTTCAAAATGCGTTGGACAGACGATTCTGAAATTCCTACCTCACGACTCGCTTGCCGCACAGATTTTCTTGGACTTTGGTGATACGTTTCCAGTACTCTTTCTTGCTTTGTGGGGCTTGTCGATGTCCGTGGTCTTCTGGAACGCTTCTTGTGGACATTCTGAACAGTTCCATCGGCTTCAAACTTATCTCTAATTCGAGTGATGGTAAGTCGCGTTGGTGGATCTGTTTGAAACTCCCTCCTAAACTGTCTTTGCACTTCAACTGCGTTTTCACACTTCCAGTAGCATTTTAGAATGAATTTCCTTTGTTCAAAGCTTAGTCTGACTGCCATTATTAATTCTAATGGGTTTAACTTGGAAAGAAAGAAACATCAATTGAGCTATCAGCTGTTAAAGTGTGTATACATTTTTTTGGGACGCCCTGTATATATACACTACTGTGCAAAAGTCTTAGACAGGTCTGAAAAAATGTTGTATTGATAAATTTTCTCAATTTCAAAGGTTAACATGCACGTGTTAGCTTCAAGATTTATCATTTATTAGAGAACCATCACCATAAGTACTGAAAAGTTACATACAATTGTCGAAAGTCAGTATTTTGTATGACCGCCCTTTTCCTGCAAAACTGCTGCGATTCGATTTGGAATGCTATCTTAGAGTTTTTGTAAGAAATCCGCTGGAATGTTGTTCCATGCATCAAAAAGGACCTGCCATCGCTCTTCTCTCGATTTTGGCTGCTTTTCTTGCTTCTTTCTGTCTAAATAATCCCAAACATTCTCAATAATATTTAATTCAGGGCTCTTGGGAGGCCACTCCATCAGTTGCGAGTCTCCACGTTCTTTTTTATTCTCCAAAGAGGTTTTGACTACATTGGCTACATTGTCGTGCTGAAATATAAAATTTTGCCCAATTAATCTCCGACCTGATGGCACAGCATGATGAATTAGGATCTGTCTGTATCTTTCTGCATTCAGTATTCCATCAATTTTGATAAAATCCCCAACGCCATTTGCTGAAATGCAGCCCCAAACTTGGATAGATCCTCCCCCATGCTTAGTTGTTGGCTGCAAACACATTGTTCTTCGTTTCTTCTTCTCACATACTGTCTTCTCTTTGTGCCAAAAATTTCAAATGACTCGTCACTCCAGAGGACCCTTTTCCACTGGTCAGCATTCCAATTCTTGTGCTTTTGAGCATATTTGAGCCTCTTTGACTTGTTTCCTTTCTTGAGAAATGGCTTTTTGATTGCCACTTGACCATTAAGACCATTTCTGATGAGTGATCGCCTCACGGTGGATGAGTGAACTTGTAATCCTGAGGTCTGGGCAAGTTCTGCCGAAAGTTCTGCACTGGATTTTCGTCTATTTCTGACAGATGTTAGCTTAAGGTGTCTCGCATCGTTTTTAGAAACTTTCCTTGGCCTTCCACTGCGTTTTCGATCTTCAACTTTGCCTGTTTCGCGCTGTTTCTTCAAAAGTGCTTGAATACCACATCTAAATACCCCAAGTAGCATGGGCGCAAAATGAGAGAGTGCAGGAGTTGCAATGCAATTGCAATGTTGCAAGATGTTGTAAAGAGATTATGCAACAAGGGGAGGGGTTATACAAAGGGGGAAAGGGTTATGCAACAAATCAATGCTGCAAAGGGGGAGGGAGAGATCTTCGGGGGGGGAAGAAGGGAGGATGACCTCCCCCCAAAGGGGTAGCCTTAACCTAAGAGAGGGAGAGAAAGGAGGAGGAGGAGATTTTTGGGGGAGAAGCTGGGATGTCCTCACCCCACAAAGGAAACCTAACCTAAGCAGGAGAGTTCTTTATTCCACCGGAGTCCGACGCATTATGAACGTCCAGGGGCCGAGCAGCGGCAGCGGTTATAAAGAGGGTCGTGAGTTGCCAGATACCACTTATTTATATATGGAGGGGTTACCAGAGCACTATATATTTATTTAAATGAGTTGCCAAATAGTGTTTTTAATTGTTCAGGTATACCTTATTTGGGTGTTGCGAGATACCATCATTTATTTCAATTTTATTTACATGAGTTGCCAAATAGTGTTTTTTTTTTAATTTAATTATGTTCAGGTACACCTTATTAGGGTGAGTTGCGAGGTTGCGCCATTTATTTTAACTTATTTAGACGAGTTTCCACTTATTTATTTATTTATTAAGGGCAAGAGTGACTTTCTCCTTAAAGTTGTTCAGCAAGAGAACAAATTATTTAAACGATTCCCAATATTAACAATAAAAGAAATACAGTAGACAATTAATCCATGGTGTAGCAAAAGAAATCATTCATTTTAATATAAATAATAAAAGAAATACACAGGACTCTTTACATTGTACATTATTCCAATAACATATTCTATAAGAATAATATTTAATTTACCTATAATTCATGAAACGCTTTCATTTATTCTAACACCTTAGAATGTATACTGTCTATTTACTTTTGACAATTCTTTCTATATATCTAGCTGAATCTAATTTCTATTTATACAGAGAGAGAGAGAGAGAGAGAGTGTTAATGCTTGAAAAACTGAAGATGGCACACACACACACACACACACACACACACACACACACACATTATTGACTTTATTTCGAAATCACTGTTAAAAATTAGATTACATTCAAACATAAGCCCTCCGTGTCTATTGTGTATACTGTAGGTCTAAGGTGGAGTGAAAAACGTAATTACATTCAAACATAACCCCTCCCCCTCCCCCTCGTGTGCCTAGTGTGTATACTGTAGGTCTAAGGTGGAGTGAAAAACAGATTATTGTCCGAAATGAACGAAAAAACAAATTGCAGCTGAAAACAAAAATAACAATACACACTATATCAGTGGCGACTGGCGTATAGGAGCGATGGAGCGGTCGCTCCCCCTTGCTTGAAACGATAAATATTAATTTAACAGATAAAAAATATATTAATTTTAAGATATTAAAATAAATATTCTTGAAATATATTTTAAAAATTCATGTGGCATATCATGATTCATGAGGCATTTTGAGTAAGCCTTCATATAGTACATAATATTCTAAACTTATAGCATAGCTTCAAACAGCGTACCGCTGTTTGAATACAAAATAATATTGCAGCCAAATGGAGCGATAGATTTTTCGCTCAAGTAAATATAAATTATATTTTACTGTTGTAATGAAAATATAAGTACAATCGCGAATTTTTTTTATAATAACTTTATTTTTACTAATAGTTACTTCAGTAATAATGATATAAGCCATTTATATGTATTTTATTAAAATTATTACTTATTTGTAATTAACTAGAATTGTACGTCTGGCATAGCCGCATATGTTAATACAAGTACAGTACTCTTGTGAGCGGCAGTTGGATTCGCACTAGCCTATTGTGAGTCCGTGTTGTCGTACAGTGGTACATTATTATAGTCAAATTTATTATAGTCAAATTTATTCAACAATTATTTTTATATTTTATTAAAATATTTTTTAATACAAATTTATGGCTTCTTTTGACATATAAGTACCGTACGGAAGCACCATGTGATTGTTTATGTACTAGAATTCTAAAAATTATAAATTTTATGAAATCGCACCCCCATACATTTATACCACGAGTCGCCACTGCTATATATATTATATATATATATATATAAGAAAAACAATAATTATTTTAACTAACTTCACGTAAAGTGTTTATTTACTTTTGCCATTTCCTTTCTTTGAAAGCAACTCTGGAAAAAAAAATGTACGAGGTAAACCGAACCAGGTGAATCGCTGAGCCGACCGCAAAGGTCCATTTGGCCTAATTTCAACCATACCGCTTAAGAAAACCTCTCGACTCCTTTTTATTGTACTGAATATTGTTATTACTATAATGAAGTTAAAACAACTTAAATATGTACATAAGCATTGCGTGATTGTTTTCCAAATTATTTATAGGCTAAATTAGCCTTTGATTAAGTAATGAGTTTCCTTATCATATTCCCAATGCAACAATATATATATATATATATATATTATATATATATATATATATATATATATAATACATGTATATAGGGTGGTACAAATTACAGTAGTAATAATAAGCTAAATCGGTTTTCCTACTCCCCGAATTGTTTATTTTGTCAAAGATCAAGCTTGTCACCCGCCTTAGACCTACAGTTTAACGTTGAATCCGAACTATTTTTCTTTGCATGTAGTTTGTGTGGAATCTTCTCCATAGTCATTGTCTCTGTTATTGAAATGAAATGAATGAATGAAAAAATGGAAAAGTTTATTATGATTATTATTATTATTGCGATGATTCCACGAAGATTAAGTTTATCGCTCCTCCTCTCGAGTTGATCTGATGAAGTGGTGAGTTGGCTTCTTTTACTCTCCACTTCACATAGGTACACCCGGCTCATCGGGGATTGTATGTACCAGGAAATTACAGTGTCACCATCCGGACTCGATCTCTCAACCACCGATCAGCACCCCAGCGTCTCAACCACCAGGATACCTAGGGCGCCCATTTATCGACCAGCCCAATCAGACATTCATTTTCACGAGCTAAACACAATTTAATCACACTCCTACACGAGAATTAGCAAGGAAAAAGTCAAGCCGAATACATGAACCAGAGTGAGGATCGAATAGTATGACCGCAATTAATAATAATAATAATGTAAAATATTGTCGTGATAGAGATGGCAAATGTTGATCAATGTTGCAAAGCGGTGAGGGATATTGAATAAAGGGGTAGGTTCTAAAAAGGGAAAACCGAGAATAGGATGGGCGCAAATATTAATGCAACTATTGTCGTGGTAGATTGCAAGTGGCAATACACGATGTCAGCATTAAATCTACGGAGAGAAGATAAAGACACCATTGGTCGATCAATCAGGACGTCCAAAGTGTGGGCCCGTTATATCGGTGTTACGAATGACCAGAACTGCACAGCATACTCCAGGGAACCAGGGAATTGTATAGAGAGAGCACAATCTCCTTGTTTCCGCATCCCAATATAACCCGATCTCTTTCTGTGGTATTTACTCTACCTATAAGTTCTGTGGCGCGTGCAACAGGCTACCTTCAGAAGAGTTGAACAGTTGCTCTGCGGTTCAATTCAAGAAAATGGATAGGCCGAACCTTGCACCTATTTGCGGTGTAGGAATTTTTTTCCCTGGAACCGTAACCACTGATACATCCTCGGTATGGGATGCATTACTTATTGAGGTAATTCTTGTCCTTGTAACTCCCTATCTTTCATGTACACTTTCCACAGTGTCCGGCAACTAATACAGAAACTTTCCAAAATTGTTGTAAAAGAAGCTTTATGCAAAAGTGTAATGAAAAAAGAACAGCTTCAGAGTTCATTCACACCATGCGTACATTTAGTGAAAAATAAAACGCACTAATGAAACTCTAGACTCATTTAAAATAACCTAAAGTAAGCATATATGATCCCTCAATTTCGTACAATTTTTTCTACAACGCATTCTTTCATCTCTCCTTGGACTATCTCGTGATGGGAGGCCGTTCTCTGCGCCCAGATGATGTAGTGACTCGTGGTACGGATGCCACGTAAAACTGTAGATCCCTTCATCAAATGACCTTAGATATTGAGTTAAACAGCCCGCATCAATCAATCGACAGAATGCACTGACGACGCAACGTCATATACATCCGGTTACAACAACCAAATATGAATTATTTGACAACCAAACCTAATGGTTACTTTGATTACGCCACAACTGGATTTGAAGTTTGTAACCCAACCACGGTCAGTGAATTAACTTTTGGATTAACCTTTTGGACTAGTTGTTCAAAGTATTTTTTTTATGTACGTACGTATGTATGTATGTATGTATTTACGTATATATGTATGTGCAGCAGTTATACGAGTACATTTTATGCATAAGAGACGGATTTGTGGCTGAAGCTATGCTAATAATTTTTAACTAAACGTAACTATCGTACGCAATATGATATTTCTGTGACCCTTCTAAACTATTTTCTGTTCTTATATATAAATGATTTTGTCATAATTTATACAAATAAATTACATTAACATAGTGATGGTATGCATTGTACAAATTATACCATTGTTGCGAGTTATCATTTAAACTAAACATGCTTCTAAAATCGACATCGTTGAACCCGTGTAAGAACTTGAAAACCTCGATGAGTTGACCGCGCAGCCTCCGAGTTTGCAGCAAAAACAATAGGATGCCCATTTATCTACCAACCAACCAGACATTTTTGTGCATTTTCACGAATAAACATTTATTCACACTCCGGCACACTATTTAAGAAACAGGTGCCCATATTTTTCCTTTTTGACTAGCAAGCGATACTCGTCTCTAAATTCTATTAAATACTCACGCAGACCTTTAGTCACCTCACTACAAACCTCGTCATGATATATATTAATGTAGTGGTAAAAATACTTAAGATTCTCCATGATGACAAGATTTACATACTCAGTCGCAGGGTACGAGTACTCGGTATGATGCAGCATGACATAATATCGCTTGTCGCACCACTCATCAACAAGACTCACTAACCATATCCATTGCTTCTCTTCTGCACGTGTTTCTTCTACTTCACGGTATATGTAAGCTTTTATAAAGTTTAGTCCTACAATATAGTTCAATACATCACTTGTACCACGAAATCCTGCAATGCTCTCGGTTCAATGTAGCCTTAAAAGCATCAAAGGATTGTAGAATAGGGGTCTTTCAGTGTTCACATCTTCACACTTTACCGAATATCACTTCATAAAACTCGAGTACGCAATATTAAAGGTAGCCATCACTATTTTTCGCCTACGTGAGAAAATACACATCTGAGATCCACGGCTTGCAGCGCCCAACTGAGCACGCAGGGGTAGAGATATGCCCAGGTAGTAGCAGGAGTCACGTGACCGATCATACAGGGGGCGAAGCTTAGGACAGATAATTCAAATGAATGAATTTATTAATGATAAGCGCGAGATATCCCATTATAAGAGTTACGCTAGGAATTCCTGGGGTACTGGGGCACAATAGTACCCCGGGTAGAGTTTAAGGGTTAAACTTACAAAAAACTCATAATAATTTTGACACTACGATTTCAAGGTTTTACGCACTTCTTTGTTCATAGTTAAACATAGGCGTAAGTTTTCTTCAAAACTGATATTAAGTCAGTTTAAAACTTAAGCTTACATAATGTTTAGTTAACTTTAAACTTGCTTTTTGTTATGTATTAAAACCAATTACTTATTTGAGGTTTGATAATTCTTCCTCTTTCAAGCTGTTATCTGAAAGCTCTTCACTCTGTGGTCCTTAGTTTTCAGTCCTATTTATTAATGTTGTCTTTAAAGGACGTAGAAATGAATTCTTACTGTGGTAACTTTATTCCCAAATGAAAGGAGTTAAGTTTCTTTAGAGGAGTATTGAACTGGTGAAGGAGAGAGTAGGTCTTCTCTTACAAATCCCACTTTTATAGTATTCAATTCTTGAGTGAAATCCTATCACTGCTAAATTTTACATACAAGTTGTGTCAGTTAGGCATTTGAACGAAACGTTTTTGTAACACTGAATTCGATGTGTAACATTAGCGTAACTTCTCCAGATTTATTTATTTATATATATATATATATATATATATATATATATATAATGCTAATAGCTCTGGCTGATGAATTTGTTAACTCAAGAAATAACAGAAAACAAGAAAAAACAACTGCATAGATTTGATGATCACAAACAGCAGCAACCTAATAGATAATGATATCCCCAACTATAATATCGGATCAAAACATTGTTGAAATATCATCCAATATAAAAGCAAGAAGAAAGGAAGGAACACGAAGGAACACGAACACGAAGCAAACTCGAAATTTTTAATTTTCACACCAAAGGTATAAACTGGGAAGATGTTGCATCCAACATGGAAGTAATAGATTGGAATTCCATCTTCGTGAGATCATTGTGGAAGGAACAAAGGTACAGGGATCGAATATCGTAGACATACCAATATTATCTTAAGGAAATGCCTAATTCTTAATGTAACTTAACTGAACCTAACCTAACTTACATTTCTTTAGGGTGAATTTCACACTTAAACACATGAAATGAATGAATGATGCAAACCACAAGGAAAAAGAAATGTTTCTAAGTCCTTTTGTATATTCAGCAGTACACCTCGGGGAATGGAGGCGAGTGACGAAAATATATATGTACAACGGAACAGAGAAATAGATTAGCACATGGTTAACAAGCATTGATTAAAAGCGAAAGACATTTTAACGATATCGTTAATTTTATACATTCCATATTCTATTCCTACTACTACTGCTACTACTACTACTAGTGGGAAAAACTTTGGTTTAACTTTACTTGTTCTAATGCTAGCAACAACAGAGATGAGTTTTTCTGAAATTGCCGTCGCCATCCATCTCCTGGCTCAAATGCTGCAAAATCTGTTCTTCGAGTCGCCAAAATTTCCTGTTTCTCTCAAATAGTGTGCCGGAGTGAATAAAATGTTTAGTTCGTGAAAATGCACAAAAATGTCTGGTTGGTTGGTAGATAAATGGGCATCCTATTGTTTTCGCTGGAAACTCGGAGGCTGCGCGGTCAACTCATCGAGGTTTTCAAGTTCTTACACGGGTTCAACGATGTCGATTTTAGAAGCATGTTTAGTTTAAATAACTCGCAACAATGGTATAATTTGTACAATGCATACCATCAATGTTAATATAATTTATTTGTATAAATTTATTTATGACAAAATCATTTATATATAAGAACAGAAAATAGTTTAGAAGGGTAACAGAAATATATTGCGTACGATAGTTACGTTTAGTTAAAAAATTATTAGCATATCTTCAGCCACAAATCCGCTCTTACGCATAAAATGCACTCGTATAAACTGATGCACACACCTATATACGTACGTACATAAAAAAATAATTTGCACTAGTCCAAAAGGTTAATCCAAAAGTTAATTCACTGACCGTGGTTGGGTTACAAACTTCAATCCAGTTGTGGCGTAATCAAAGTAACCATTAGGTTTGGTTGTCATATAATTCATATTTGGTTCTTGTAACCGGATGTATACGACGTTGCGTCGTCAGTGCATTCTGTCGATTGATTGATGTGGGATTTAACTCCCTTCGCAATATCTAAGGTCATTTGATGAAGGGATCTAGTTTTACGTGGCATCCGTACCACGAGTCACTACGTTGAAGACGTTAGTAATTTGAAGGGTGAGGTGCGTAACTTAGTTTCTAGTTTAGGTAGCTTGTCGGGAAGGTTAGATAGAGTCGAGGAAGAGGTTAAGGTTAGTCCGAGAGTAGTAGATAGCGAGGGATTTAGAGAGGTTAAGGGTGGAGCTAGGCCGCGTACATTAGGTGATAGGAATCCCCCCCCTATCGAGGTTTCGAACCCTTTCGCCCATTTGGAAAGGGATGTGAATGAGGGGGAAACTATTTTAATTGGGGACTCTTTAGTGCGCCACATGGACAAAGAGTTCGTTAAACGGAATCCAACCAATAGGAGGAGGGTCTGTCTCCCGGGGGCCAGGGTTGACAGAGTTAGAGACGAAGTGGATAGGGTTGACGTTGCTTCCCGTCACTCAATGTTGGTGACGATGGTAGGAGGCAACGACTCGTATAGGCCCGATACGAGAGTGCCTGACCTTTTGGAGAGATATAGGGGGTTAATTAGGTCCCTGAAGGCGAGGTCAGATAGGTCTTTAGTTCTAGGTATTACCCCTAGGCACGGTTTGGGTCTTAGAATTACGTCTAAAACAATATTTTTGAATAACAAATTAGAAGAGATTTGTGCTGAGGAAAGTGTACCCTTCGTAAAGCTGTGGTCCGAATTCAATGATCCTAGCCTTTTTATAAAAGATGGGGTGCATTTTAATGAAATAGGTAATGCTAGGCTAGGTAGGTTAATAGACGAAAACGTGCGAAAGCTGTATAGGTCGAAGCCTTCTTTAAACGTTGTGGGTCCGGGAAACGCGGGCCCGACGTGATAAATAGTTTAAAACGCGGGCCCGTGGTAAAAAATAACTTAAACGTCTTTTATTGCAACGCGCGTAGTATTAGAAATAAATTAAATGAATTTAAGGCGGTAATTTATTCCGGCAACTATGATATAGTTGCTATCACTGAAACTTGGTTAAATACCGTGACTCGGGACTTGTTGGGGGAACTTGATATACCGGGTTTTAAAATCTTTACTAATGATAGGTTACATAGATTTGGAGGCGGCGTTTTGCTGTACATTCGTAATTCCCTTAGGGCTATCGAGGTTAAGTTAGATTTTCCGGCAGCAATTAATGCGATCTGTGTTGAAGTTAGGGCGCGTAGTATTAGTTTTAATTTTGTCGTTGTTTATAGACCTCCCGTTCAACCCCTCGATATAGATACTAGATTTTACTCACTTCTTGGTAATTTTATTGACAATCGGAATAGTATAATTGTCGGAGACTTTAACTGCCCTAATGTTAATTACGAGAATTTTACGGGTAACGAAGAGGGTTTGAGACTGGTTGAGTTTATGGACGATAACTTTTTACGACAGATAGTTACCGAACCAACGCGCGGTGATAATATCTTAGATTTGGTGATGACGAACGGCGAGAATATAGTCGAAGTTTAGAAGTAGGCGAGAGTTTAGGATGTAGCGATCATCAAATTCTTAGGTTTAAGTTATTGATAGAAAACACACAGGATAGTAACGTAATAGAAGTCCCTGATTTTCGTAGGGCTAATTTTGATAGTTTTGCTGATAGGATGAGAGTAGTGGACTGGGATAACTTATTTATGGGTAATGATACAAATTTGCGTTGGGTGGCGTTTAAAGAAAGTTTTAGGAATATTGAAAGGGAGTTTATTCCTCGTAGGCCCAAGCGCGTTAGAAATCGTGGTAGGCCGAAGTGGTGGACTAGGGAAGTAGGCGAGTTCATAAACGAGCGTAATAGAGCGTATAGACTTAACAAGCGCAATGGCCAGGTAGCTAACTTTAATAGATATATCGAGCTTAGACGTCAGGTTAAAAGATCAGTTAGGAATGCCAAGCGTAATTTAGAGATAGTTATAGCTGCGGATAGTAAACATAATCCAAAAAAGTTTTTTGAATACGTAAATAATCGTAAGCGGGTAAAGGATAACATAGGCCCTCTAGTGGATGTAAATGGCGCTTTGGCTTCTGACGCTCAGGCGATGGCGGGTATTTTCAATAACTTTTTTGCGACAGTTTTTACCGTAGAGGACGTAAATAATGTCCCCGACGTTGACGATATCGTTCCATTTAGTAGCGAGACTATTTTAGATGAAATAACTGTTTACGAGGCTGAGATTGCGCATTATATCGATAGGCTAAAAGTTAGCAAGGCTCCAGGCCCTGACGCTTTTTATCCTAGACATTTGAAAGATTTGAAAGACGTTATCGTAGGCCCCTTAGCGAAGATTTTTAATCAGTCACTCGAAACGGGGATTATTCCTGAAGACTTCAAATTAGCTAACGTCACGCCTATTTTTAAAAAAGGCGACCGCGCGGTAGCTAGCAATTATAGGCCCATTAGCTTAACGTCAATTGTCGGTAAACTTTTGGAATCCGTAGTTAGGGATCGTATTATCGATCACTTAGAAAGTAGGATTTGATTAATAGTAGTCAGCACGGGTTTCGACGCCATAGGTCTTGTTTAACTAATTTGTTAGAATTTTATAACGAAATAGTGCGCGAATACGATAGGCATAGGGCAGCTGACGTTATTTATTTAGATTTTAAAAAGGCGTTCGATACAGTTCCGCATAGGAGACTAATTGCGAAGGTTAAAGCGCACGGTATACGCGGTCAGGTAGCTAACTGGTTAGAAGAATGGCTTCGTGCTAGGAGACAGAGGGTCGTAGTTAATGGTAGTGAATCGGGGTGGTTAGATGTAGGTAGCGGTGTCCCACAGGGTTCAGTGTTAGGCCCATTGTTATTCGTAATTTACATTAACGACATAGATGTAGGATTGACTAGTAACGTTCAAAATTCGCGGACGATACTAAAATAGGCGGTAAGGTTGTTAACGAGGACGATAGAAATAGGATCCAAGACGATGTAATAGGATTATGGAGTGGACGGATAAGTGGCAGATGCAATTTAACGTAGATAAATGTAAAGTTTTGCATATAGGTTCTCGCAACAATAATTACGCGTACACGATGGATGATAGGGAGTTAGCGAGCGTTGACGAGGAAGTAGATTTAGGCGTACGCGTAACTAAAGATTTAAAGGTTAGGAACCAGTGCCTGGAGTCTTGCGCAAAAGCGAATAGGATGTTAGGCTTCATAGCGCGTAATTTCGAATTTAAATCGAAGGATATTATATTGCCCCTTTACAAGTCCCTAGTCAGGCCTCATTTAGAATATGCGTTCAGTTTTGGTGCCCGTACTTGCGTGAGGATATTGATAGGTTAGAAAGGGTTCAGCGTCGTGCCACGAAACTTATTCCGTCATTGCGCAATAAGCCTTATGAAGATAGGATTAAAGTGTTAGACTTGTATTCACTCGAAACTAGGAGATTAAGGGGGGAGCTTATTGAAGTTTTCAAAATCGTTAATAACATCGATAACGTAAATTTTGACAAATTGTTCACTTTCGATAATAGTAATACTCGCAATAACGGATTCAAGTTGCGTGGCAGACGTTTCATTACTAATATCGCTAAAAACTTCTTTACGTTTAAAGTAATTGATAAATGGAATAATCTTCCCGCGTCAGTCGTTCATTCTACCAGCGTTAATATGTTTAAGAACCGTCTTGACAGACATTTTAAAGGTATTAACGTTGTTTAATTAAAAAAAAAAGTTAGTAACAGAAGCTCTGGTGGTGGTGCTCGAGGATGAGTCTGTTGACGATGAATGCCAGCTTGTGACATGCCAGCGTGTGATGCCAGCAATAAAATTATTAAAAAAAAAAAAAAAAAAAAAAAAAAAAAAAAAAAAAAATTAGACTAACACGAATGTAGATGTAGCTTGTAGCGTAAACTAACCCACTTTTTGTTTAACTTTACCTACTTTTTTTTTTTTCTTATCTCTCCTTACTTGCATGTCTGTAACTCTTTCTTGCATGTTTGTAGTTTGCATGGTATGACAGTGAGTTAAGACTGTGTTTGCATGGTTTGTAAGCGTTCTTATTTTACTTCTTTTCATCTTTCACCCCTCTCCTATTTCTCCGACTATTTTTCTGACTTGTCGGCAGTGGCCGGCGGATGATGATGGTGAGACTTTTCTCTTTTCCTTTTTCTGAATGAATGTTAACCCACGAATGATAGGTGTTGCTCCTTACTTAACCCCTTCTTCTCTTTCTCTTAACCCCCTACTCTTTCCTTTCTCTCGGGCTAGCCTTAGAGTGGATCTTAGGGTCTTTGTTAGCCTTAGCTTCTGTAGATCTGTAGATCATCTGGGCGCAGAGAACGACCTCCCATCACGAGATAGTCCAAGGAGATGAAAGAATGCGTTGTAGAAAAAATTGTACGAAACTGAGGGATATATGCTTACTTAAGGTTATTTTAAATGAGTCTAGTTTCATTGGTGCGTTTTATTTTTCACTGTGTACACGAGATAAGTGTACGCATGGTGTGAATGAACTCTGAAGCTGTTCTTTTTTCATTACACTTTTGCATAAAGCTTCTTTTACAACAATTTTGGAAAGTTTCTGTATTAGTTGCCGGACACAATGTGGAAAGTGTACATGAAAGATAGGGAGTTATAAGGACAAGAATTACCTCAATAAGTAATGCATCCCATACCGAGGATGTATCAGTGGTTACGGTTCCAGGGAAAAAAATTCCTACACCGCAAATAGTGTGCAAGGTTCGGCCTATCCATTTTCTTGAATTGAACCGGAGGAACTGTCCTCTTCTGAAGGTAGCCTGTTGCAAGCGCCACAGAACTTATAGGTAGAGTAAATACCACACACAGAGAAAGAGATCGGGTTATATTGGGATGCGGAAACAAGGAGATTGTGCTCTCTCTGTACAATTCCCTGGTTCCCTCGAGTAGGCTGTGTAGTTCTGGTCATTCGTAACACCGATATAACGGGCCCACACTTTGGACGTCCTGATTGATCGACCAATGGTGTCTTTATCTCTCTCCGTAGATTTAATGCGGACATCGTGTATTGCCACTTGCAATCTCTACCACGACAATAGTTGCATTAATATTTGCGCCCATCCTATTCTCGGTTTTCCCTTTATAGAACCTACCCCTTTATTCAATATCTCTCACTCCTTTGCAACATTGATCAACATTTGCCATCTCTATCACGACAATATTTTACATAATTATTATTATTATTTGAGGTCATACTATTCGATCCTCAACTCTGGTTCATGTATTCGGCTTGACTTTTTACTTGCCAATTCTCGCGTAGGAGTGTGATTAAATTGTTTAGCTCGTGAAAATGAATGTCTGGTTGGGCTGGTCGATAAATGGGCGCCCTAGGTATCCTGGTGGTTGAGACGCTGGGGTGCTGATTGATGGTTGAGAGATCGAGTCCGGATGGTGACATTGTAATTTCCTGGTACATACAATCCCCGATGAGCCGGGTGTACCTATGTGAAGTGGAGTAAAAGAAGCCAACTCACCACTTCATCAGATCAACTCGAGAGGAGGAGATAAGCTTAATCTTCGTGGAATCATCACAATAATAAAAATAATAATAAACCTTTCCATTTTTTCATTCATTCATTTCATTTCAATAACAGACAATGACTATGGAGAAGATACCACACAAACTACACGCAAAGAAAAATAGTTCGGATTCAACGTTAAACTGTAGGTCTAAGGCGGGTGACAAGCTTGATCTTTGTCAAAATGAACAATTCGGGGAGAAGGAAAACCGATTTAGCTTACTATTACTACTGTAATTTGCACCACCCTATATATATATAGTGTATATATATATATATATATATATATATATATATATATATATGGGCTACGTCGTGGCCAATGTCGTAACACCGCTTCCCGAAGATCAACGAAGTTAAGCAACATTGGGCCTGGGTAATAGTTGGATGGGAGACCGTCCTCCGCTCCCAGATTATGTAGCGACCCGTGGTTCGGATCCCACGTAAAGCTGCAGGTCCCCTCCGTTATATGATCTTAGATTAGATTTTGTGAAGGTTAAACCCCAATAACAAAATTTTTAAAATATATATATATATATATATATTGTATATATTGTTGCATTGGGAATATGATAAGGAAACTCATTACTTAATCAAAGGCTAATTTAGCCTATAAATAATTTGGAACACAATCACGCGATGCTTATGTACATATTTAAGTTGTTTTAACTTCATTATAGTAATAACAATATTCAATACAATAAATAGGAGTTGAGAGAGGTTTTCTTCAGCGGTATGGTTGAAATTAGGCCAAATGGGCCTTTGCGGTCGGCTCGGCGATTCACCTGTTTCGAGTTTACCTCGTTATACATTTTTTTTTTCAGAGATGCTTTCAAAGAAAGCAAATGACAAAAGTAAATAAACACTAGGTGAAGTTAGTTAAAATAATTGTTTTTATTATATATATATATATATATATATATATATATATATATATAGTGTGTATTATTTTTATTTTCAGCTGCCATGTTTTTTCGTTCATTTCGGACAATACTCTGTTTTTCACTCCACCTTAGACCTACAGTATACACAATAGGCACACGGGGGGGGCGAGGGGGAAGGGTTATGTTTGAATGTAATCTACGTTTTTTACTCCACCTTAGACCTACAGTATACACAACAGACACATGGAGGGCTTATGTTTGAATGTAATCTAATTTTTAACAGTGATTTCGAAAGTCAATAATGTGTGTGTGTGTGTGTGTGTGTGTCGTCTTCAGTTTTTCGAGCATTAACTCTCTCTGTATAAATAGAAATTAGATTGTTAAATATATAGAAAGGATTGTCAAAAGTAAATAGACACAGCATACATTCTAAGGTGTTAGAATAAATGAAAGCGTTTCATGAATTATAGGTAAATTAAATATTATTCTTAGAGAATGTTATTGGAATAATATACAATGTAAAGAGTCCTGTGTATTTCTTTTATTATTAATATTAAGATGAATGATTTCTTTTTGCTACGCCATGGATTAATTGTCTACTGTATTTCTTTTATTGTTAATATTGGGAATCGCTTAGATAATTAGTTCTCTTGCTGAACAACTTTAAGGAGAAAGCTGCTCTTTCCTTTAATAAGTAAATAAATAAGTGGAAACTCGTCTAAATAAGTTAAAATAAATGGCGCAACCTGGCAACTCACCCTAATAAAGTATACCTGAACATAATTAAATTAAAAACACTATTTGGCAACTCATGTAAATAAAATTAAAATAAATGGTGGTATCTAGCAACTCACCCTAATAAGGTATACCTGAACAATTAAAAAACACTATTTGGCAACTCATTTAAATAAATATATAGTGCTCTCTGGTAACCCCTCCATATATAAATAAGTGGTATCTGGCAACGCACGACCCTCTATATAACCGCTGCTCGGCCCCTGGACGTTCATAATGCGTCGGACTCCGGTGGAATAAGGAACTCTTTCTCTCCTTCTTAGGTTAGGGTTCCCTTTGCGGGGTGAGGACATCCCACCTTCTCCCCCAAAGACCGCCTCTCTCTTTCTCTTTCCTCTCTCTTAGGTTAAGGCTACCACTTTGGGGGAGGTCTCATCCTCCCTTCTCCCCCGAAGATCCCTCCCTCCCCCTCTGCAACATTTGACTTTTTGCATAACCCTTACCTCATTTGCATAACCCCTCCCCATTCATTGCATAACCCCTTGTTACATAATCCATTTGCAACATCTTGCAAGACTGGTGAACGTTGCAATTGCATTGCAACTCCTGCACTCTCCCATTTTTCGCCCATACTACTCCCCAGTTTGTCGCGATATTTCTGATTCAGATTGACCCTGCTCTTGCAATAATACCACCCGGTGTCGAGTTGCAACGGATATTTTAGCCAATGCTTAACTAATGTAAAATTTTATGCCTTTATCTGGAAAAAGAGAAAATTAACAATTAAGAAATTTTATTAAACAAATAATTTCATTTAGTTAGGAGCATTAAACAATTACAAAAACATACTCCAAACAGACAATAGAAATCCTGTTTACAAACTGTTACTGAATGAGCTTAGAATATCTTGTAAAATAGTATCTAGAAGCTTTGTGTTAAATTCCGTTCTATCAACAGCAGTAGCACGTTTTGATGAAACATCCGTTTTCTTCGTTAAACTGCCTAATAACTGAAATTATTGGCAATGACTATACACTATAATTTATATTTATAATAAAACAACACTAACATGCTGAAATATTCAACATAATTACAAAAAAAAAAAAAAATGCAACTGTACAAGGGTGCCTAAGACTTTTGCACGGTAGTGCATATATATATATATATAACGGGGCTCCAATAAACTTTAGCACCCCCCCCCCCCCCCCGCCCATGGCCTAAACCATTAGAGGTACAGTAAAACTAAACATACCTTACAAAAGAGAATTTAATCCTGCATTTAATGAGAAACAATTAAAACTTGGTGTTCCGCCATTGGCTTCCGAGACAGCCTGAATTCGCTTTGGGTAGCTTGCCAAAAGTGACGTGAATAGATCTTGATCGTTACGCAAATTTGCTAAAACAGTTTCAATGTGTTGCGTCATTGTATCCTTCGAAAATCGATTTGCTGCAGGTTCTTCAAACAAGAGACATTCAACCTTGTCCTTTATAACTGATCTAATGTGTTTACAGACTTTCAGGTCAGGAGAATTTCCTGGCCATTCTTCATTTCCAAAGAAATCGATCTCATGGTTCCGCAACAACTGTTGAATGGCTAATGCCTTAAAGCAGGGGGCCTTATCGTGCAGAAGTATGACCTGATCGACATCCATAACATTGTTTGGGTTTCTTAGAAAAGGAATGACATGCTGGGATAGAAAAATATCATGAAAATACTGTCCATCCCAACTCTGACCATTTGGCTTCAGCACCCACATGAGCTTCTTTGCAGTGAACAAAACAAACACACCAACACAGTCTGGACTTTTTAATAATTCGCGATAATGTTCATTGTCATCGATTTCATCTGGTGTTGTGGCCACTCGATCATTTTGGTAGTTAGGCCGACGTGTTACTTAAACAAAAAATTCATCGGAGACAGCTAAATGCATGAAATCATCCACATCCCAATCTTCAAGATAATGGGCAAGCCACATTCTGTCATCGATGTTAAGTGAGTTTTTCTTGGCTTTGGAAGGTCATGCCAAGGCTTTAAACCTTGCCTATGACGGTACAGTCGAATGATCTCACCACTAACAACGATCTTTCCTCTCAACACTTCGATCTCTCTAGAAAGTTTAGCACAGCTGTTTTTCCGCTTACGCGTACCGCTTTCAATGATGTCCTTTGTTTCCTGAGAGAGTGGCAAATTTGGGCGTCCAGATTTGGTTGTATCCATTTCACATTCATCAAAGTTTTATTCCAATTTCTTTTGACGAAGTCCTCACTTCTTTGCAACTTTTTGGCAAACCATGAACATGTTATAAAGGTGGCTCCAGCATCACGAGCTTCCCGAAATGTTATTGCTCGTATGCGATCTATCACACGTTGCCTCTCCGAATCACCAATTAATTGAGAAGCCATTATATTATCACTATCAGCTAGAGTAATTTAATACCTGCAATAAATAAAGAATTGTATATATTTTTATAATCACTAACAACTATTTTGATATAAGTAAACATGTAAGCTGCAAATGGGGGGGCTAAGGTTTTTTGGAATCCCTTATATATATATATATATATATATATGTGTGTGTGTGTGTGTGTGTGTGTGTGTGTGTGTGTGTGTATTAGAGAGACTCAGCACCAGTACCAAATACCAAATAAATTTTATACCATTACCACTTACAATTACTCGGTAATATCACTTTGAAAGATGGTATTTACTGGCAATAATTCTCCAATAGGGCCTAGCAAAATTTTAGAATTTTTGTGAATTCCCATTAGCGGTTCCAGGGGGGGGGGTGCCAAAGGGCCATGGCACCCCCAAAGCTGATAAAAATTATAATATATATATTATAATCAGTTCGGGCTTTTGCCCGAACTGTTCCCTCCCCCTCAAACATGGGGCTAAATTCGCCAATGTGAATGCCACAGTTGTTAATTCTAACAAGACCCTTCTTTCTTATTATTAAAAATACATCTGGTTATTGGTCATATTATTTATTTTTAAACCGGTCTGGGAACAGCCTCTGGGAAAAACTAAAAATGAATGGCAAAGATGGGCGGTTCTAGTCTGGCATAAAGGATTCAAGATGCATTGACATAGTGCCAAAAAATCATGATGGAAAATGGTGTTCTACTCGCTGGGGTCTATCGCGATCCTTGGTACAAATTACTGTTGTCACCAAAGAAGACAAAACAAGCAAAGGAAGTGTTGCTGAGAGTTGCTCTAAAAGAAAGACGCACGACTACAGTTGAAGTTCCAGATTCTAAAAAAGAAATGTTGTCAAGTAGCTCTGCTGAGCAAAGCGCTGATGAAGAATTAGAGAAGCTTCTGACCGAGAAAAAAAAAAAAAGGCTTATTACGGGTCATATGGCATTTAAGAAAGATTCCTATCAGAAAAGCCTTTTTGCAGCCTGTCCTCCGGATGGCAGTGAACCTCGTGTGAAAAGCAACAAGAACTTTTCTGTTCCACTGTGGTAGGAAGCTAAGAGTAAAAATACTATAGTAGATCAGCGCGGGTAGTTTCTGACCTTCCACCAATCCAAGTCAGCGTGGAAAGACTGTTTTCTACAGTGCGTTACATTTTAATTAACTTAAGAACACCGTTATCTGGAAATTCAATCAATAATATTCTGTACTTAAAATCAGGGTTTCGGAGCCGGAGTCGGAGCCGGAGTCGGTGGAGCCAGTGAATTTTGCTTACCTGGAGCCGGAGCCGGGGCCGGAGCCAGAAACCTTGAAAATACGGCTCCATGGTCTGGCTCCGGGCGATATATTGCTACCTAAATTGTTATTTGTTAAATATAGGTTTAGTTGCAAATTATAATTCTTAATATATTCCGAAAAATGGTACCATAGGATTCTTGGATTTTATGGAGGTGTGGGAGTGGAAGATGTCTTAACAACACTTAATTATATAGGTAAAATTTTTTTTAGGGCGGTGGAGACCTTAGGTAGGTAGGTACTAACTATTTATCTAAGTAGGTAACTACCTAGATACATACCTAGTAAGGTTGGTCCTTCTGACTTGGATTGAACTATTTTTATTTTTAGGTCAATTATCTTGTATTGCTAAATTTCTTTTTTTTCAGATTCTTTGTAATTTGTACTTGATTCTTTAATTATAATTATCAGTCTATGACCCTTCATAATGGATAGAGATTCAATAAAGAAGTCTGATATATTCAAGTATTTTACTGAAAGTTCAGATAAGAAACACTATGTTTGTATTTGTGAAGTTTCTGATGCTTCGGGAAATATTTCAACGTGTGGAACTAAAATTACCAAGCCTCAAAGCAAAAAGCCTGATGTCTCCTCAAGAGCATATAATTTGAAAAGACACTTGAGTCGATTACATCCTGAAATATCAAAAATGATGGAAGAAAAGAAGCAAATGCTTGAGCTTTCAAGACCCAGTACTTCTGCCAGTTCAAAAACTAAAGCAAACCAGCAAAACATTACTAAATTTTTGATGTCTCAAAAAGTCACTATCTCAATGACTACAGATAATTTAAAAAATAGCATAATTGAGTTAGTTGTTAAAGATTCTATGCCTCTATCTATGTTTGAAAAGCCAGCTATGCGCAGTCTACTAGAAGAAATGGCTCAGAAATTCAAGATTAGTTTAGATAAAGACAATATCCGTCATTTAGTGATAGAAAAATCAAAAGAAGAAAAATTTGCTCTCAAAGAGCAATTAAAAGGGCGCTTCATATATTTAAAAGTTGATGGTTGCACACGAATACGGACACATTATTTTGCCATCAATGTCCGATTTATTGATGATGATAATAAAATCCTCACCCGCACTATAGCAGTAAAAGATACACATGCTCAGCAAACTAGTGACTACCTGCATGATCTAATTATGAGAACTCTGGAAGAGTACGGCATACCGAAAGAATTTGTGCTCTGCATTGTCAGTGATAATGCATCAAATATGATTAAAACTGTTGAGAAGTTGAATGATAATCAAGAGGCAACTTCAGAAGATGATATACAAACATTTGGTGAACATGATGATGATTCAACAGACACTCAGGAAGTGGCATCTTGTGTAGAAGAAATTGACAGTATTGTATCTGAAATTTCACACTTCTCCAGAATCAACCACATGCGTTGTGGTGCACATACCTTGCAACTTGCTATTTGCGATGGATTGAGAGATAAACATGCTACCTCTCTCATAGGTAAGTTGAGACAGGTTGTAGTAGCAGCAAGAAACCCAAAAGTGGAAGAAATAATTAAAAGACGTGCAGGCAAGGTTGCTATTTTAGATCAACCTACTCGATGGGGCAGCACTTATTTAATGATAGAGAGCTTATTAGAATTAAAACCTGTACTCTTGGACATGGCAAATTCAAATGTGAATCTTTCAGAAATAATGTGGGAACAAGCAAGAAGATTGGAAAGAGTACTGTACCAGCCATATATAGTAACAAAAAAAATTCAAAATGAAGATTTGACTCCCGGTCAATTTTTGAAAAAGTGGAAATCTTTGATGTATTTTCTTTCCAAGATAGAAGGCACCATAGCTGATGACATTAAAAGTTCCATGGAAAGGAGAGAAAATATTTTACTTGATAATGAAGTATTGCTTGCTGCTGTTTATATAGATCCTAGATATAGATGCTTATTAACATCTGAACAGGTAGTTAAAGCCAAGGATGCCCTATGCAATATAGCAATCAGAATGAAAAGTAACCTACTGTAGACCTTTCAAATAAAGTCTCTCTATTAAGAGAGGAATGTGGAACCGAGATTATTGCATCATCATCAAATTCATCATCTCCTTCCACCACTTCTGATGTCAGCGAGTTTGATTTTGAAAAAATTATTGATATTCAACATGGTAAGAAATCAAAACGTCCTCGTTTAGAAAGTGAACTAATACCACCTCTCAGTCCAATGTGTACCCTCAAATTGCAAGTTGAGGAATCTTTTCCTGAGATTGAAAAATTTGACCGTTCGTCAAAACTGTCTTTTGAACAAGTAATAGAAAGGTATCCTAAAGTTATAAGAGATGTTGCAAATCTTCTAGTAGCTATGCCTTCAACACAAGTCAGTGTTGAACGGCTATTTTCAGCACTGAAAATTTTAAAATCTGATTTAAGGGCACGTATGAAAGAAGATATTGTTGAGGCTATGTTATTTTTAAGAACAAATGTTTATAAGTAAACTTAGATAAATAATTTTAATTCATAATTTTTTTTATGGAAACAGATTTACAAGGAGAATATCTTGATTTTATGTTTAAAAATTAGTTTCCTACCTTAGCTACATTAGTAAAAATTTCTGCAAAAGTTATTATTTTGCTTTCATTTTTTAATACAAGGAGTATTATGATTTATGATACTGTAAATGTATCATTGAATTTGCAAACTTTTTAATTTTTTAATATGTAGTTTGAACTTTAAAGATAAAGTCTGATTTAAGGTTACACTTAAAAAAAATATAATTGAGGCCATCTTTTTTTAAAAAAAAAATTATAAATAAACTTAGTAATTTTCATTTTCAATTATTTTAAGGAAACAGATTTACAAGAAGAATATCTTGATTTTATGTTTAAAATTAGTTTGATTATACCTTAGCTAGAATAAAAAAAATTTTGCATTAGTTTTCATTTGTTAATCCAAGGAGTAGTATTGATTTTATAAGCGTAGGGTAAATGATTTTGTAAATTTTCTTTTATAATATGTATTAGTAGTTTGAACTTTTGACTTTTAGTTGAATTGTTTTTGTTAATTAAATTACAAAACTTTTTGACTAAAGAAAATCTCTTTTTAAGTAAATAATATAACCTATTAAAAATTTAAAAACTGAATTTTTTGAAATATTCAGCTCTTTTTCAAGCCAAGTTGGCTTTCATGAAGCTTTCAAGTTTCAACACTTAAAAAAAGATGCATATATTATCTCAGAAAGTTTGATTGTTACTATTTTCCATACGAGAATTCTTAAGTTTGAACTTTGAACTAATTAGGAGGCAAGTTTCTCTAATTTATATAAGCTACCATTGTTAATAAATATTTAATATCATTTAGTTTTCATCATTTTCCTTTAGTTATTTAAATAACTTCATTCTATCATTATATTTGCCTAATTTAAAATCATAAGAAATTTAAATTTTGAGTATTAAAGTGATTTAATAATAAAATATTTTTGTGCAATATTTTAAATTGGACAATTAGTTATATAAATCTAGATATTTATTTTATAATTAACAGAATTTACTATAAAAGAGCCGGAGAGCCAGAGCCGGAGCCAGAGCCGGAGCCAGACTGTAAAAAATTTCTGCTCCGGAGCCGGAGTCGGAGCCAGAAGTTTTTTTACCGGCTCCGAAACCCTGCTTAAAAGTTAAAATCCAATGGACTTAATTAACTTTACACAAACTGAAGCTAATAAACCCAATGTGTTGTAACCTAGCCTATTCCTTATCAAGGCCATTAAGTTCGTACATAATAAAATTCAAAATTTCTGTTGCAAAACAATGTTTAGTTTTTATGTTCTTGTTTTAATATGAAATTAATAGATAGTAAAAAATACCTTACTATAAGTCAAGTCATTCACTCTGCAAAATAGATACCGTAAAAAAATTGATAGTGTACTGGTATTTATCGCTAACCACTTTCAATTGTTCATATTACCAGTACCAACATACAAAAATTACATACCAGTACCACTTCCATTGCTGGTACCCAGCCCTGTTAATGTACACCTTGGTTCTGACGAAGGTCAAGCTCGTTACTCCACCTTCAACCTACAGCTTAACATGAAATCCGAACTACGACCCATCACGAGTAGTCAGAAATTAATCTTCGCACGAACTCGATCTCATGACCTCCCGATCAGCAGCCTAGCGTCTTAACCACTAGGCTACCCCAGTGTACCCATTTATCTATCAACCAAGTTTTGTATTGTATGAAAGGATGAACAGTTTGGGTGAGCTGCGCGCCGCCTGCCGTCAACGGGAATCCAAAGTTCGTAGTCAGCGATGCTAACCGAGGCCAACAGCCAAGAAGCTCATTTCCCCACAGCGTGGTGATAAATGGTGGTGATTGTGCCCCAAGGGTCAAGTGAGCCAGAGCAAAAACAGAGTACGCAGCCAACCCAACTCCACCCGATGCCGGCGTCTGGGAGCGAACCAACGACACACCGCTCAGAGTCCGCCACAGTAACCACTGTGTTACTGTGCGCTCATATTATATATATATATATATATATATATATATATATATATCAGGTAACAATTATCCAAGTTATTCATCACTTCTGCCAGATGTCCTCTATACTAAGGCTTTTTGGGTTTCATGATATAAAAACGTTTGTTTGTAACTCCATTTAACATAGTTTTTCTTAGTTTTTATAACTCGCATTTTTATTATTAGTTAGCCTTACTTTATTTTTAGTCCACTTTTATCGGTTTAGTTTTTATTATAACTATTTGTCATATGGACTATTGGTCAATCAATAAAGATTTTTTTTTTTGGCGTTTTCACTCCATTATCTTTACTTTCCATTTTGAAAAAGCTCTCCTCTTTGACCTTCGGACTCTTTTGGCCTTAGGTACTTATTTTCAAGGTTAATAGCACGTTTACAATGCATCAAATCATTAACAGTGGGAATCAGAATTTACTATAATAATTATAATGGTTCAGTATATATATATATATATATATATATATATATATATATATAATAGATTTCTGAGAACAAATTTGCCAATATAAGATAATTGAAGAAACCAAAAAAACGTAACTAAAATATTGTAACAAAGGGTAAACTTTAAAAAACTTTAAATTTATTTTTTTTAAATTGAAATTTTATTTACGTGTTCAAAGCTATTTTGTTTAATTTACGGTACCTTAAGTTAATTAAACACCAAAAAATATGTTGCCTTTTATTCTTTAAAAAAAAGATATTTAAAAAAATAAATATAAAAAAAATATATATATTTTTTTAAATTTATTCAACGCTGTGCCGGACATGACCTCTTTTTTTATAAATCACCCAAATTCGTAACTCAAGACCGCGCTTGCTTGACTGACTGACGAAAGAAAAGTATGGGGCTGTTTATTAAATATTATTATGGTTTACGCGTATTTTAACGCATTTTAATTTCGTGGTAAGAAAATTTTCCGTCGTCGGTTTAAAAAGATATTTGTAAATAATGATAGAAGGAAAAATGCAAAATCTTATTTACGGCCATTTTTCCTTCATTCTCTAATTTCCGTATCACTTCCCCATTGTTTTATAATTAAACTAAAAAAGTGTGTAAAACTAAGCATTTGCCATTATTTTTATTCCCAACTCTCTTATCGCAATACGATATTTTATAATAAGAGATTTCTGTCAAATTCTTATTTTATGGATTTTTTATCTATTTTATTACGTATTTCGTTCCGTTAATTATTATAAGAAGATTAAGAATAAAGATAATAATTCTCGATGGAATGAATATGGTCAAACGGCTGGACCCATAAAATTTACGATGGAGCTTATACAAGGCCAGTGCCAACCCATAGAAGCTCTTCGCATTTTTATATAGGTTTCCAGCAAACAAGCCTCTTCGGCCAATCACTTACTTTTTTTAAGTAAAAAGCTGGAACCCTACTACCAACGGAGCACTGAGCCCACCGATTCGACCGTGCGTGTATACCAATATGCGCTGACGGATCGACAGAGTTAACGTGTTTTTAAAGAATTTTGTCCGGAAATTCACACGCCGGCCTCGGGATTCGAACCCGAGACCTTTCCACTGCCGGTCCGCCGTTTCTCATCTTCAAAAACAAAAAAAAATAAAATAAAAAAAACATTAAAAAGAAAATACACAAATTAAAAAAAATAAAGATGAGAATATGAGAACGAAACGATAAATAAAAAAGTTATCCTGAATTAAACAACACTTAGGTCGTCACGACCCAAGTCGTCAGTCGTGAGTCGCAAGACGATCCCGCGTGCGGCCGGCCTTAAAATACTTAAAAACAATAATATGAAAAAGGGGTAAATAACTTTAAACAATTTAAAATTACAGTTAAAAATTTTAAAATTACGTTTAAAAATTGGTGGAATGACTTCGTTGCATAGGAATTAAGATCGTGCAAAAAAGCAAAAAAAAAAAAAGAATTTCTTCTGTAATGATCGAAATTTGGAAGAATGGAAAGACACATTGAGAATCTCAAGGAAAACCGCCTTTTTAAGTCATAAATTACTTTAGTGGTTTTAGGAAGGGAACTTCGTAACTATTTAAATTATGATGACCGTGAATTGGAAATTCTATTGTAGAAATTTCGCCATTTCTGCTTCGTAATTGAGATAGAGGTCTACACGGGCACGGATAGAATCGTAAGCTCGTGCCCGGTCCGGCCCATAGTTCGGGTACGGGCGGGCTCGATGAAAGCATGACGGACACGGGCCGGGTCTGGGCTGAAAATATAGTGTTTCGTTACGGGTCTGGGTGGGTATAGGCTTCAACTTTTTTCAAATGTGTAGCGAATTATAAAATAAGAAAAAAGTTAATTTCAAATATTTGTAAATTTTTTATTTAAACTATTTGTAAATTTAAAAAAAAATACTGTTCACATTAATTTTATAATCGCTGCTTGTCATAAATAATACACGATTTCGATAGTCACACACACACACACACCTATAATACTATAGATGGCATAGTGTTATAGGTCGGTGACACATTGTCAAAGGCAGGCCGGACCGAGCCGGGTACATGTTTTATAAAATCCTTAGGGGCCGGGCCGGGACGGACCAGGCCTGAAGGAGTAGGCCCGTACGGACCTCTAAATTGAGACTTCTACCCGCACGCGGTGTCCAAAATAATTTACATTTCGCTAGTTTACGAATTGTTAAAACTGAAGCTTTCGGAGTAAGCGTATACAAGTTTATATATAAATATATGGAAAATTTGGATCTTTTCCATTTTATGGGAACCACCATTTTTTTTAAATAAATACATGGGTTTACAGCATTTTTTATGCTGATTCCAAATATATTATTCTTTTTCAGGAGAAATAAAAAATAAGAAAGTTATAGTCAATAAACTTTTATTATTTATATTAGTGATGGATCGAGTGGTCGGTTTTTCACAACCGCGGTTGCGGTTGTGTTTGCGGTTGTCGAATTTTTTCCAACCGCGGTTGCGGTTATCATATACTAGGAAAAATACGTAATTATTAACTAGATTTAGCCACTATAGTGCGATTTAGCCACACTTGGTACATAATATATACTAAATAGTATTTATTTAGTAAATACCTTATGTTGAACACAAGTTTTGCAATACACCGCTACCGCTATTTGTGTGTTGCAAACTTGTGTTCAACATAAGGTATTTACTAAATAAATACTATTTAAATGAAGTATATTCTAAACTTATAAGGAGACCCATCATTTTCTTTTTAAAAAAGAAATATTTCTAATTAACCTAAAATTAAAATTAACTAAGCTTTTACAACCGCAAC
This sequence comes from Bathynomus jamesi, assembly GCA_023014485.1. Taxonomy (NCBI): domain Eukaryota; kingdom Metazoa; phylum Arthropoda; class Malacostraca; order Isopoda; family Cirolanidae; genus Bathynomus; species Bathynomus jamesi. Next base: position 130,624 of record JAJOZX010002619.1, on the reverse strand, counting down.
CGCACTTATGGAACGTCGGTTGCGGTTACGGTTGCGGTTGTGAATTTTTGTGCGGTTGTAGTGCGGTTGCGGTTGCGGTTATTCGATCCATCACTAATTTATATGATATGCCACGATGACGTCATTTGTACGATAACGTCATCGTAAGCTCAGTTAGGGCCTAATAGCCTATTTCTAATAGTTCAAATCAGTTGTTAATTTACCTTGAATGAAAATATTTGCTTCGACTTGACAATATGGAAAATTATAACTTAATTTGGCTAGCAACAATCGTGGAACAATCGTGGATTATAACAATTACTTTAGAGAGGTAATTAAGTTTTAAACAATTAACCTAACTAACCTAACCTAACTAACCTAACCTAACTAACCTAACCTAACTAACCTAACCTAACCTAACCTAACTAACCTAACAACTATGCAATATGAGAAAATAAAGAAATATCGTATAAATAATAAAATATTAATGACTATAACTTTCTTATTTTGTATTTCTCCTGCAAAAGAATAATATATTTGGAATCAGCATAAAAAAATGCTTCAGAACAATATATTTATTTAAAAAAATGGTGGTTCCCATAAAATGGAAAAGACCCGAAAATTTACCCTGGCAGGATCCGAACCCGGGACTTCTTTAATTAGAAGTTGCAGACGCTATTTATGAACTACGACAAGACGAGTTAATTATACAATATGGCGAGTATTATTTCAGCTCCCGAGGAAACACGCAACGCTTTTGCACCCAGAGATGTTTTACGTATTAACCCTCCTGCGAAAGCGTTGTTTCCTCCGGTGTTGAAATACTGGCTAAGATATGTTAAGTTTTACCCTGTTGTAGCTCAGTGGCAGCGCCAGCAACTTCTAATCCCGTTGAGGTAAATATTATCAGGTCATCCCATAAGTAATGTCGTTTTTTAGATCCGAATTTGAAGGACAAAAAAACTCAACTGAAACTTTTTAATCTAGTATATATTTTCCATCGGAATCAATGACATTCTGCCAACGTCCTACGAGCTTTTCAATGCCATGTTTATAAAATTCAGGCGGTTTTGAGGCAAAAACGTACAAAGACTGGTGTGCAGGTCATCTAAAGAAGTATACCGTTTCTCGTCAAGATAGTTCTGCAGACTCCTGAAGAGATGATAATCTGAAGGCGCAAGGTCTGGAGAATATGGAGGATGTGGAAGTTTTTCCCACCCAAGCTCCTCAATTTTTGCGGAAGTGATCCGAGCGGTATGAGGACGTGCGTTGTCGTGGTGGAACACGATTCCTTTCCGATTAACCAAAGAAAGTCTCTTTTCTTTTAGTGCAGTGTTCAATCGATCCAGTTGTTGACAGTAGACTTGAGCGGTGATTGTTTGATTGTGTGGTAAGGTTTCAAAGTGTATTACACCACCTTTATCCCACCAAACACTAAGCAACACCTTCCGAGGGTGAAGATTTGGTTTTGGCTGTGGTGTCGCTGGTTCTCCGGCACAAACCCACTGTCGACGGCGCTTAACATTCTGGTACAGTATCCACTTTTCATCACCAGTCACTAAACGGTGCAAAAACGGATCTTGGAGTTCACGGGAATGAAGAGCTGTGCTAATGTTTACCCGCACCCTCAGATTGTCGACCGACAATTCATGTGGCACCCATTTTCCTAACTTAGGCACTTTCCCGAGTTGTTGCAAATGTCGATGGATGGTAGACGGGGATGAATTGAGTTTCTGGGCCAATTCTTCGACAGTTGTTGAACAGTCTTCTTCAAGTGCGGCTAACAGCGGGTCATCATCAAACTCAGCAGGGCGTCCAGAGCGTGCTGCATCTGTCAAACAGCAGTCACCATTCCTAAACTTTTGAAACCATCTTTGACATTTCTTCACATGCAGAATATCGTTGCCATAAACTTCCTGAATGTTTCGCGTTGCTTCAGTAGCACTATTCCCTTTTTTGAACTCGTAAAGCATATATGCCTGATATGCTCTTCTGATACCACCATGTTTATGAGGGGTTCACATAAAGCAAAACACACGTCTTCACTGGTCAAGGTCTGTAAAGTATGTAGCGAAACACGATAGATCTCCTCTTAGATATAACCTTCAGAAAATTTATGCTTAAACCGAGTAGGACTAGTTTAAACTTAATCTATCGTAAAAAACGACATTACTTATGGGATGACCTGATACATCATGCAGAATTGCGTGTGATCGGTGGAATCAAAGCTTTTTCGTCAATTCCCCGCCTCTCACTGACTGTTTTAATCACCCTCTCTTTACTACCTCTATTATAACGGACACTGCTCTTCCGAACTCTCTAACTGCATGCCTACTCCTTTAAAGAGAACTTTCAGTACCAGACTTTCGACACATTCTCATCCTTTTTCTGTCCAGCTCTCTAACCGAAGGGTTAATCGATATTCTCACTCATTCATCTCCTCAACCGGTCAACTCTGGAACAACCTTCCTCAATCCATCTTTTCCTCTGTCTATGACCTCCAATCTCTCAAACGCAGAGTGCCCAGGCATCTCGAAAACTTTGGACCTTGATTTCGGCTCTCTTCTCCTTCTGTGAGGGGGGGGGGGGGTTGCAGACATTCCCCTTGGGCCCCTCCTTCCTGCATTATATAAATATATATTGCAAAACTTACCCCACCAAAATTCAAACCCAGGACCTTTTGATTAGAAGTGCTGGAGCTGCCAATGACCTGCGAGAGCGACAGGATAAAAGTTAACGCAGCCTCGCAACTATTTCAACGCCGAGGAAACATTTTACACTTTCGAACCAGCTACAGCATTTAATTCAAATGTATCTTTTATGGCACTGGTGCCCCATATATATCCTACTATATCAGGCATGGGGAAATTACTTGGTCAATGTAATTAATTGCAATTACTCTAGATGGTGAAATAATTACAATTACATAGAATTGGATTTTTTAATAAATACACACTACAGTATTTGATATATATATGTCATGCTTTTCTACCTTCGTATTTCAATTCCATTTTCAGTTTTGGCCATCATCTTGAATGAAAACTAGATAATATTAGTATACAAGATATTTCATAACATGTGGGACGCACTTTCAGGATGAATTCAGGACCTGAAAACAATGAAAAAAGTTTATATAAACATATACCCGAAATCATTTTGTTTCTGAATTACAGCCCGTTGTGTGTTCCAGCAAGTATCCGCCTTACCTTTAAAGGAAGTGCTCAAAATGACCGCCTTGCGCTTGAATGCGCGCCTGAACACGCCTCGTCATAGACTGCCTGACGCGTTCATTTCAGGTGTTGCTCGGATTTTCTGGCATCCTTGTTCTACACGTTGGCGAAGCATTTCAACGTTGTCAATGGGTGTCACGTAAACGATGGATTTCAGATGACCCCACAGGTAAAAATCAAGTGGATTCAGGTCTGGCGAGCGAGCAGGCCACGCAATGGGTCCTCCACGGCCTATCCATTTATCAGGGAAATGGTCATCCAAATAGTCTCTGGCTACTCGACTAAAATGAGGCGGAGCGCCGTCACGCATAAACCACATACGACGTCGGACACCAAGAGGAACTTCATCTAGTAAATCGCTTAAATCATTCCTTAAAAAATTGGAATAGGATTCTCCTGTTGATCTTCCAGGCAAAACAAAAGGACAGATTAAGTTGTCGGCAATAAGTCCTGCCCATACATTGATACTAAATTGTTGTTGGTGCCTTGACTGGATGATGGCGTGCGGATTCTCTTCGGCCCAGTGATGAGTGTTGTGAAAATTGATCACGCCATTACTTGTGAAGGCAGCCTCAAAAGAAAACAACACGGAGAATAGAAAAAGAGGATCGCGAGCACATTGTTGAAGGAACCAAGTACAAAAGCCTCTCGTGGTGGGAAATCAGCTTTAGTAAGGCCTTGCTAACTCTCTGAATGTGATATGGGTAAAGCTGTTGTTCCCGTAAAATTCTCCACACAGTTGTGTATCTTACACCCTCTGCTGCTGCTATCCTTCGGGTGCTGACACCAGGATGTTCCTCCACGCGATTCAGGACCCGCTCCTCCAACTCAACAGTTCTGGCGCTGATTGGTCTACCACCATCTGAAACTCGCTTGTTGAATGATCCTGTATCACCAAGACGCTCATATATTCTCTGAAAGGTCTTCTTATCTGGCAGACGGCAATTCGGAAACCTTTCCGCATACAGACGTCTTGCTGCGGCCGCATTACACTCGGCAAGTTCATACATGAGATGCATGTCTGCCATTTCTCTGTTTGAATAAGCATCCATTCTCACTTCAAATGCACACTATCACTGAATAGCACAAAAACTTTTAAGGTTTTTTTTTCACTGGACTGCATTATTCATGGTAAGAAGTTACGAATATGAACAGTGAAACACCGCGATGCACCTCTGACTGACTGATGGCTCTACACTCGATATTGAAACATGTCATAGAGTGTACGAAACAGTACATTCGGCAAGGCCATACATGAAATAAGTTTCGTACACACTCACAAATATTGTCGGCAAGCAGTGTTTGAAAACAGTTTGCGGAAAGAATTGCTGGAACACAAAACGGGCTGTAACTCTGAAATAAAGCGATTTCGGGCATATGTTTATATAAACTTTTTTCATTGTTTTCAGGTCCTGAATCTATCCTGAAAGTGCGTCCCACATGTTATGAAACACCCTGTATAGGTCAATAAAATGTACTATTTTTAACATTGCACGGAAAAGTATTTTTCATGAAGAAGTTACATTGGACATATGTATTCGATATGGTATAAAGAAACCAAAGATAAGGCACTCAAAAAATACGAGGGGTGGTCAGAAAATAAGTTTACACAGGGTATAATTTCGTAACTAAAGGACCTACATTGATTGTTTGTATCAGGTGAATTTGTTAATCATTGTTGGCAACACTGCACGTCGATTCGGCTGCCATCTACCGTACATTGGTTATATGAGTCAGTTGAACATGGCGGCTCGACTGGAACAGTGCCTTGTCATTTCTGCAACGATATTCCGAGTCTGTCAGTGGTCAAGAATTTCTCGAGCGCAGTGTCACAGGAGACGAGACATGGGTTCATCACCGTTCTCCGGAAACAAAACGTGCCAGCATGGAATGAAAACACCTTGGGTCCCCGCGACCATAGACGTTCAAGATTGTGAGGTCCGCTGGCAAAGTGATGGTTACCGTGTTTTGGGACCACAAGGGCGTTTTGCTCGCAGACTTCATGCAAAAAGGCACAACAATCAATGCCGCTGCATATTGTTCAACACTGGAACGTCTACGAGCGGCCATTAAACGTAAACGTCCTGGACTGCTCCGTAGGGCAGGGCACTGTTCCAGTCGAGCCGCCATGTTCAATTGACTCATATAACCAATGTACGGTAGATGGCAGCCGAATCGACGTGCAGTGTTGCCAACAATGATTAACGAATTCACCTGATACAAACATAATCAATGTAGGTCCTTTAGTTACGAAATTATACGCCGTGTAAACTTATTTTATGACTGCCCCTCGTACTAATATAAGTTAAAAGAACAGAGCACTTATTTTATCAAAATAATAAGGGCAAAAAACTGGCATTTTAATTGGGAACATTTTTTCAGATAAAAATAATATTTCAAAAGAAAGTTCCCTCAGCCATGATAAGCAAGTAGTTTAAACTATAAGTATGACCCATTAACTTTAATATTCATGTAATTGAAAGTAATTGACTGTAACTATCAATTACCTTGGTTTCCTAATGCAATTAATTACAATTACATTTTAAGTAGTCAATTGTAATTATTTGCCAATTACATGAAAAAAATTGATTAATTAGAATCAATTACAATTACAAATTACAATTACCGCATGCCTGATATATATATATATATATATTATATAAAATTAAATGAAAATGAAAAGGTTTATTGGCAGACTATAGTCCATATGACAAATATTATTAATACAATGACAGTTCATATACTAAGGATAGGAATATACACAATTGATTAGAAATAATACTGTAATGTCGAAGTTAAGTGGAGTTACAGACAGACGTTTTCATACCTCTTCCATAGCTTAGAGCAGAGCTTTCCAAACTTTTCACGTTGGCGACACACTAATTAATTTTTTTTATCAAATATCAAATATCAGATAATTTTTCAGTAGGTGGTTTATCTTGTAGCCGATTTTGTTGATACAAAAATCAAAATTTTCAAAATACAAAAAAAATTGAAAATAATTAACTAAATTTGGCGACACACCTGGGAGGTATTGGCGACACACAGTTTGGAAAGCTCTGGCTTAGAGGATAAATGGCAGGACTCATGGATAGCTTGGATGATCGGGTTGGTTGATTTTTTAATTCTTTGCATTAGACTGTGTTGAGCACGTCTTGTTACCTCCGGGAAGTTCGGGACATTGCGGGTAGCAAACAGTTGGGAAGCTGAGCATCTCGGGGGGTAATTTATGTAAGAGTCTAAAAGACCTGTTGTACAGCAAATTTAGAGTGCTGCCAGAACCTTTTTCATAATTCACCCACAGTTGCTGTCCGTATATATTACTGCAGAAAGAGTGTCTTTAGCTTCACTTGTACAGAATCGAAAGTTCCTTATGGTCATATTCGCTTTAGCACACAGGCTTCGAGATTGTTTTCTTATATTCGAGTCATCACTCGAGGAGCTGGTAATAGTCTGACCCAAATACTTGAACTCTTGTAATTCCTCAATTACTTCACCATTCATTTTAAACCTTTATCAGCTGGCTGATTACAGCTTTTAGGATGAAAATGCATAACCTTAGTTTTTGTAACATTAAAAAGAATATCATGTTTCTGCGAATACACTTCGCGGACATTTAGTAGCCGATCCAGACCTTTAACAGAGGGACTTATTAACACCATATCATCGGCATAAACTAAGTTATTTATCCTTGTGTTATCTATACAATATCCCACTGTTGCCTCATTAAGTGAAGCAATTAATCCGTCGATATGCACATTAAACAGCATAGGGGAGAGCAAGGAGCCTTGTCTCACCCGGCAAGAGGAGCCAAAACATTCGGATAGTACATTGCCCCATCTAACGGTAAAAGATTGGTGGGAATACCAAAATTTCAATAAATTTAATATGTACATGGGAACCTTCCTGTCTTCTAGTTTTGCAAATAAAATATTGTGGTTCACCCTATTATATGCCTTACTTATATCTAGGAAACAGCTATAAATAGTTGAATTACTGCCAGTGTATTTAGATATTGTTTCTTTAAGTACATAGATATACAGGTCAGTTGAGTGGGACCTTTTAAAGCCAAACTGATTAGATGTCGAAAGGAAATTTAATCGGCGTAACAAGAGTTTTTCTAGTAGTTTCGAGAAGCAGGAAGTGACAGCAATAGGCCTATAATTATTGCTGGACAGAATGTCTCCGTACTTTTTTGACCAGGGGCAAGATATATACCCTCATGAACTCTGCAGGGATATAGCTATGAGCAAGCATGGCTGATAAGAGCAATGATATATGCAGACATACTACGTCATTTGCATATTTTAAGTGCTCATTCGATAAGTCATCTACCCCTGACGCAGAACCAGTTTTTAACTCTTTAATTAACCTCTTTACTTCAGAAAATGATATTAAAGTATTTTCCCTTGTCCCTCCCACAATCGTTTCGCTGCAATCTATCTTAAGATTATCCCTACTCACACTGTTAAGAATGTTAGAATAGTGGTTTTTCCACAGCTTTGCAATTTCATCTTCCCCCAACACCCATCGATTGTCGGAGGGAGTACATTTTTGACACCCGTTTGATTCTTAACAAATTTCCAAAATTTGTTATTATCGTTATTTATGCGAGCTTCACAGGCTTTTGATGCTCGAATAGACACTTCTTCCTGTTTACATCGCCTTATGGCCGCCTTATACTGATCCTTACTTCTACACATATTCATGTATACTGGTCCTAATCTGGGTCTACCATGAAAGCACCACAAATTATAGGCGTCTTTCGATTCCCTCTTCAGGGGGACAATAAAATCCATCCAGGAATAATCTTAGTATGATAGTTGTAAGATTTAATCAGGGGGCTTCCTGCTTCTCTTAACAGGGATATTATCTTACTATGATACCTATCTGAGTTTACAGTGAGAATCATTTGAGCAAGGATTATTACAGGCAATGTGCAAAATTTCTAAATTATTAAAGAGGTGACTTGTTCTGTCTTTGTATTCTATTATCTGCTGCATCGTAACATTGGACCAATCGACGCGATTATTCTTACCTATTGAGTTCTTGTTAAGTCGTGTTGCGCATAAATTGGTAACGTTAATTAATGTTTCTAATGGTCTATGATCAGAAAGAAGGAAATCATGCAGAATATGAACTATATATATATATATATATATATATATATATATATATATATATACAGGGTGGGCGGAAAGTAGCTCCCTATTTTGGATTGGTAAAAAAATACGTATATTATCCATTTATTTCAGAAGAAATAATATGAAAAGGTAGGCATACATGGTAGGTTCTCTCTAAAATTCAATGTGGGCTCCAACTCTTTCCACCAGCTTCTGGAGCCGCCCAGGAATGGCGTCCACTGACTTTAGCAGGAACTCCGGCGGGATGGAGGACATGACTTCCCGAATTCGGTCCTCCAGTTCTTCCAATGTCCTCGGTTTGGTGCGGTAGACTTCTTCCTTTACCCACCCCCAAAGAAAGAAGTCGCACGGTGTCAAGTCGGGGCTCCTGGCTGGCCATTGATGTGGACCACGACGACCCATCCAACGCCCAGGGAAGTGGGCATCCAGCCACTCACGGACAACAAGAGCGAAGTGCGGAGGGGCGCCATCTTGCATAAATATCTTTGGGGGGTGGGTAAAGGAAGAAGTCTACCGCACCAAACCGAGGACATTGGAAGAACTGGAGGACCGAATTCGGGAAGTCATGTCCTCCATCCCGCCGGAGTTCCTGCTAAAGTCAGTGGACGCCATTCCTGGGCGGCTCCAGAAGCTGGTGGAAAGAGTTGGAGCCCACATTGAATTTTAGAGAAAACCTACCATGTATGCCTATCTTTTCATATTATTTCTTCTGAAATAAATGGATAATATACGTATTTTTTTACCAATCCAAAATAGGGAGCTACTTTCCGCCCACCCTGTATATATATATATATATATATATATATATATATATATATATATATATATATATATATATATATATATATATATAGGGTGTCCCATAAGTCCGGCATCATAGGGAAAATAATAAAAAAAGGCGAAACAAAAGCTTTTATTTACAGAACGTGCTCAACATGTCCACCATTGTTTTCAATACACAAATTCAGACGTGATACCCAGTCAGCAAGCACACGGTGAATGATGTCAGGAGTAATGGTGTTACATGCCCCAATAATGCGCTGCCGCAAATGTTCAACACTCCTAATTTTCTCTGCGTATACCAGCGCTTTCAAGTGGCCCCAGAGATAAAAATCTAGTGGTGTGAGATCCGGGCTTCTAGCTGGCCATTCCACAGGCCCTCGACGTCCTATCCAATGACCAGGGAATTAATTGTTGGTACAGGTATTCCCTTACTTGGGTGCTGTAATGTGCAGGAGCGCCGTCTTGCTGGAACCATGTTGGGAAATTTCCTTCTTCGTTCAAGACACTGGGAAATGCTTCTTCCTTGAGCATACGTAGGTAGGTGCCTCCAGTGACATGTTCATCGAAAAAGAGGGGGGCCTATGATGCGATCCTTCCAAATGCCACACCATACCATCACCCGAGATGCACCTTGTTCCTTTGAAGAAGTATACCAGTGAGGGTTGTTTTGAGACCAGTAGCGGGTGTTCTGTCGATTTACCTCACCATTTCCATAAAAAACAGCCTCGTCACTGAACAGAATGGTGGACGGGAAATTGGCATCCTGAGCATATTGTTCCGTAGCCCATTCACAAAATTCCATCCGCCGGTCGGGATCATCGCTTAATTTCTGTAGGATCTGAAGTTTATATTGATACCATTTGTGAGCCTGAAGAATGCGATGGATGCTACTTTTCGACACTCCTGTCTCGGCGGACAATCGCCGAAGAGACTTATTGGGACTTCTGTTAAAATGGGCCAGGATAGCAGTCGCTGTATCATCGTCAGTGGACCTCCTTGAAGGTCCACTGCGTGGTTTATCTTCTCTGGATCCTGTTTCCTTAAACTTTGCAACAATTCTGCTAACACAACTCTGTGTTATTGGCTCGCGGTCTCGATGCAGTCTGTTAAATTCAGCAGCGGCCTCTCTTTGACTCCGATTTCCTATGAGTAGAATTATCTGGATTCGTTCTTCCTTCCTCGCAGACATTATGGCCTGTAGAAAGAGAAAAATATGAATTATGGTTTGTAGAAATAGAAAAATATGAATTTCTCCTATGATGCCGGACTTATGGGACACCCTGTATGTGTGTGTGTGTGTGTATATATATATATATATATATATATATATATATATATATATATATATATATATATATATAGTGGCGCTTATAAGTATTTGTACAGATAAATATTCAGTTATATTCGTCTTTATCTGTTGTACCATGCATACGATAGTTATGAAAAGTTTACCGATCATTTGGAAAAAATTTACAAATAAAGAATTAGTTTAACTCCAACATATAATGTAAAACATCAAAGAATTTGAGGAAAATAAAAAAGAAAGTTAAAATGCAAAAGTTTTCGTACATTTATTTACAAAATTAGGATCACCTGAAGATCAGGGTCCCCAGCCTTCGTTAGTTAGCCTTACAAGACTAACGAAAATATCACCGACTTAACCTAACCAATCGTCAAGTGCGTACAGTTGACCTAACGACTGGTTAGGTTAAGCCGTGATAATTTCGTTAGTTAAGTCGTGATAATTTCGTTAGTTAGCCTTATAAGGCTAACTAACAAAGGATGGGACCCTGATCTTCAGGTGATCCCAAAATTATTTAATACTTTGCGTGCTCACCTTAGACTTGAAGAATTTAAATATTTTATCAGTAGTTGGCTGTTTATTGATTAAAGACTGTTGGCAATTCTGAATTCTAGAATTTTCTCTGTGAATCTTCATGGAAGACGGATGACTACAAACCATTAGTAAGCAATGGGTTGTCGTGGTAAAGAAATGTCTACAGATCTTAAGAGATCTGTTATTGCTGCACACGAGTCTGGAAAGAGTTATAGGACGATAAGAGAAGAACTTCGAATTCCATTTATGATGGTTGCTGCAATTATGAAGAAATAGAAAGGATTTAAAACAATCAAAATTCTACCAAGGTGTGGACGCCCTTGCAAGATTTCAAAACGTACAGCTTGACGGATTGAAAGAATGGCTGCTGTGAATCCACAAGTGATTGCAGCTGATATTTGCCAAACATTAAGACTGTCTAAGATCGATGTCCATCTCTCTACTGTAAGTTGTACAATGAAAAAGAATGGTCTGCATAGAAGTTACACGAAGAAAACCTCTGCTACGCGAAAAGCGCACAAACAATCTCGTTTAAAGTACGCGAAGGATCATCAAAATGATGGATTTGCATTCTAGAAGAAAGTTCTCTGGACAGACGAGACCAAAATTGAATTATTCAGGAACAACGAGCAAGGTATGTTTGGCGAAAATCAAATACTGCATTCAAGGAAAAAACATCCTTACTACGGTTAAACATGGTGGTGGTAGTTTGCTTCTTTCGGAATGCTTTAGTGCTTCTGGTCCAGGAAATCTTGTCGTCAGTGAAATCTTGAATTCGAAAAAATATCAGGAAATTTTAAAAGAAAAGGTATTGCCTTCAGTTCGGGAGATGCGAATGGGTCGCAATTGGATACTTCATGATAATTATCCAAAACATAAAAGTAAGAGCACCATGAAATGGCTTCAACAAAAGAATTTCAAGCTTCTCGAGTGGCACAGTCAAACCCAAATCTCAGTTTTATCGAGAATTTATGGTTTGATTTGAAAAAATATGTCCGCAAGAGAAACCTTTCGAATCTGAATGAATTGCAACAATTTTGTTTAGAAGAATGGGCTAAAATTTTCACTGAGAGATATCGAAATCTTGTAGAAAAATACCCAAAACGAATCATTGAAGTCATTCAAGCAAAACGTGGACACAAAGTATTAAATAATTCTGTAAGTAAATGTACGAAAACTTTTGCATTTTAACTTTTTTATTTTCCTCAAATGCTTTGATGTTTTATATGTCATATGTTGGAGTTAAACTAATTTTTTTTAGCCATTAAATTTTTGCAAACGAACAAGAAAGTTTTCATAAGTATCCTACGCATGGTACAAAATATAAGGACGACTAAAACCGAAATATTTCTCCGCACGAATACTTATGAGCGCACTATATGTATATGTTACGCGTGATCGGTGAAATTGCTCATTTCATGAAAAACGCAATATTTTGCGTTTTTCCTGAAATGCGCAGGGCGTTTGCCAATTTCATGAAATAAGCAAAAGCAATGCATTTTTCATGAAATATGCAATTTTGGGTGTGCGTTTTTCATGAAATCGGCAAAGGATGAAATGACAGTTACGCAGGGTTGGCACTAGTGGGCCCAGCCCGAAAAAACCCACCTTTTTTTTTTTTTTTAAACACTTGAAAAAAACCCACTATTTTACCCACTTGTGGGTTTTTTCATGAAACTTAAGAAGTGCATATGCAATTATTTTTAAAAATTGTCATATAGGCGCCTATAATGATTTTACATGCAAAGCAAGCAAACATGAGTCAACAAATAGACCTACAGGTATAACTCTTTGGGTGAGGTAGCAGGTTATAGAGTGTAGACATCAGCCAATCAGGGTGGTATGGTACTCCAGGATTGTGGTGGGTGGAAGTCAGTCAGCGACCCATGGTTCAGAACCCATGTTAAGCTGTAGGTCCCCTCCTCTGTCATGTAACTCTATATATAGCATGTTGCGAAGGAGGTTAAACAATCCTAATAAGTTTTAAGTGTCCAAGCATCTCAGCATCCCCAACTTTTGCTTTTCATAGGGAGGGGAGTTTCATGGGCATCAGACTTTTCTTCTCCCTCCCATGTAATGTAAAAGTCAAAGTTTAAAAGTTTACTAGATAAATCCATACAAAAATAAATAAATGTTTTCCAAAATTTCCAGCATGAAATACATACTGGTATATACATAGAAAAATATTGACTTATTATATGTGGTTATATTGAACATTGTAATTGTGTACAGTAAGTTGAACAAATGAAACTATATATTGTTTGAAATTTGAATATACATCTACTGAATGACTAACTATTCTTCATCACTTTTCCAATCAGATGGGTCAGTCATCCTCAATTGCCTGTTAATTTTTACAAGGTTTACAGTTTTTTCAAGGCCTAATCTATTGCGTAATTTGGTCCAGACAAGGCCAAATGTGGACACTCTTTCAATCGAGGCTGAACTTGGTGGGCAGCTTAGTAATTTGTGGATAAATCTACTTCTTCATGGATTGTATTTAAAAGTGGACCAGACAAATTTCGACGGGAAGGTGGAGTGTAGCCTGGTCTTAGAGTCTCTATCATTTCAATAAAATACTTAGACTCTGCACATAGAAATGGAATATTATTTGCATAAAAGAATTTGGCTATTTTGTTATCAATGACATTTTTCTGCAAAGTTGTTGTTGTCATGCCAAAATCGCTTACTTTCTTTTGAATTTTTCTTTTTTTCATCTGTAATTGTGTCAGTGGTGGTGAGGATGAGTCTGGATCATCTGAGAGGTCTATGTCATGGCAGTATGAAGATGATGTACTGGCAGTATTGTCAGTCTTGTTTCTTGATTCCATGTGTTTCAAACATTTCATTAAATGCATTTTTATTCGCTCTATTTTATTACTTATTTCATTATTGCAATGTTTGCAACTAACTTTACTAGTCCCATCAATAATATTGACTTCACTCCATTCATACCCTGATTTTCTTCCTGATCCAAAGGTCTTTGGCATTATTTAATGCAGTTATAACTTCAAACAGACTAATTCTGTAGGCTAGCAGTAAAGATAAATATGCTGTTGCCAGTTTGTTTTATTTAACTGTGAAATAAAAGAAAAAATATTCAGTAATATGAATTAAATAGATATAACTAGCTGAATTAAGTTCCCTTTGGGAGCTGTAATTCATCTACTTCCAGCAGAAGACACAGGGGCCTGTCTTCCATAGGAAGTATAGCCTAACAAATAGGATAATTTACCACACCAAATTTAGTTCAAATTGGTCCATGTTTTCCAAATTTTGTTGTGAAGCTCAATCTGAGAAAATAATAACTTTTTATGCTTAATTGCCTGGAAGGCAACCTTTTTGCTAAAAACAAGACAAATGTTATATTAATAGTGTACGGTACAGTACAGTATTATTATAAAAATAAGAATAGGTAGGTCTAATATGAACTACCATATATGATATTAAAGCCAGCAGATGACAAAAAAATGGACATATGAAAAAACCCAATTTTACCCGGGTTTTAGGTAAAAAAAAAACGAAACAACCCACCTGGGGTGGGCTTTTTCACAAAAAGTGGGTTTTTTGCCAACCCTGCCTGAGTTACGTGACCAATTTCAGTTTGCGTTTTTCATGAAATCGGCAAAGAATGAAATAACAGAACAAAGTTTATTTCAAACAGAAACAAGTGTTGTTCGTAAGCTAATCTGATGCATTTTTACAGTTATGACGAGGATGGCATGAACTGTTACATAGGTTTCCAGCTTTTAGGAAGGAACACCTGAATGCCCGGTTAGGTTAATTGTACGCCCTTGACGATTGGTTAGGTTAAGTCGTGATATTTTCGTTAAAACTAACGAAAATATCGCGACTTAACCTAATCAATCGTCAAGGGCATTCAATTAACCTAACCGGGCATTCAATAATTTTACCGTAGGATAATTAAATCCTCTATAGTCCGAATAAGTAATGGTGAATGACAAATACCTCAATTCGCTCAATTCTGCCAGTTGAGGTTTAAGTTTTGGTTTCTGGCTAAAAATATAATAGTTATCCCTTTTTCTTTGATGTATTCAATCTGACGTGAAGGCAGCGAGTCTTTTGCTTATATTGAGGTTCTAAATGTAGCTGGGCTAGGCTGCTTTAAACGCTAGATCCTGTCCTAAAACTGGATACTATCTGCTTTGCAGATAGCTGGTGAGGGAAGATATTTTTGGTACCTCTTTGCGAGTGACTCGTTGCCCACGTCGGGCTAGCATCATGAAAAAGAAAACTATGGTATTTGTCATTTACTATTACTTATTCAGACTATAGAGGATTTAATTATCCTAGAAAAGCTCCTTGTTCCATGCACGGTCTGCCAATTTCATGAAATTGGCAAACGCCCTGCTCATTTCATGGAAAACGCAAAATATTGCGTTTTTCATGAAATGCGCAATTTCACCGATCACGCGTAATATATACTGTATATATATATATATATATATTAATATATATATTATATATATATTGTAGTCTCATGTGCATATCGAGTGACGATATATGCGTGGGAATGTTTTCTCTAGCTGGAAAAAGAGGGGTAATAATGACATTGATCACGAACATTTTATGTAAAAGCGTTTCCTTTGTAGTGAATACTCTTATTTTAGTTTCAAGATAAATGTTAATTTTACCGTCTTGAATTTCGGAATAGTTATAAATTCATTTTAAATTAGTTACCCCATTATAATTCAATTGTGAACCACATTAATACTAATTTTATGTATACTATATTATTTTATTGTATGTAAACATAATTAATTATATATCACAATTGTCAGTTAATTATTTATATTCAAATATTTATTTTAATCTAATACCATGTCCATTTTGCAAATAAATAATAGAAAACCAAAGGTTATATTTTCCACCTTTGGTACTGTCGTAGTTTCGCCTAACGGACTCAATACGGCTAGTGAGATAATCACTGGTTGGCACTTAACTAGCGGCAGTGCTTATGGCTACATCATCCAGGTTAACCTATACCGGATAGATGCGCTACGGTCCCAAGCCGTAGCTTGCCTAGGCCAACGACGACGACGACGTAAACCAACAATTGGTGACCCCGGAGCTGGATTACCCCTTTTACCCGAACGACTAGGACTAGACTGTAACGTCGTTCGTGCCCATCACCCCCTTCACCCGAACGACTAGGACTAGACTGTAACGTCGTTCGTGCCCACCACCCCTTCACCCGAGCGACTAGGACCAGACTGTAATGTCGCTCGTGCCCTCTGCCCCTCACCCCTGCCCGTGCGCTCTGTGCCTGCGCTCGTCTCAACCTCCACTCCTTCGTTGGGAACTTGTCGTCTTGCTTGTACGTTAGCAAGCATAGGAGAAGATGCCTGACGACGCTGGTGCCATCTCCCACTTGAGCGTAAAGCTCCCCGTCTTCTGGCCGGGTGATCCATTTATTTGGTTCCACCAAGTGGAATCACAATTCAACTTGGGAAGGATCACCGCTAGCAGGACGAAATACGATCATGTTTTGTCCTCTCTACCAGCGAGCATCATCTCTGAAGTCCGTGACGTCATCGTATCTCCTTCCACGAGTGAGGACCCATACAACGATCTGAAGTCTGCCATCCTGTGCCGCACCACTGTCTCCGAGCGTGAGAAACTACATCAGTTAATCTCAAAAGAAGAACTTGGAGACCGTAAGCCCACTCAAATGCTGAGGGCTATGCAGTGCGCTCTAGGCGAACGCGCACAAACCTTCGATAAGGACATCTTTAGACAGTTGTTCTTGCAGAAACTTCCTCCATCAGCTCAGCGTGTCTTGGCCACTATGGATCCTGCTACTCCAGTTGATAAACTAGCAGAAACTGCCGACAAAGTAGTGGAGATTGACACAGCTCCGGTCAACAACGTGAACACACAATCGGAACTGGAGTTGAAAGTGAAAGAGTTAAGTCAACGACTCAACCACGTTTGTTCTCTGCTACAAAATCAACGGCAAAGAAGCCATTCTCGGTCAAGATTTACGAAGAGGCATCGTTCGAGTTCCGGTAAGATCTGCTTCTACCACTCGAAATTTGGAAAGAAGGCTAGGAAGTGCATCTCCCCTTGCAATTTTTCGTCGGAAAACCCCAGCAGCGAGTCCTAATGGCGTCTAGTACTCGCACTGCCAACCTGTTATTCATAAAGGACAGGAACTCTGGTGTCAATTTCTTGGTCGATACCGGAGCGTCAGTCAGTGTATTCCCTCAAAAATCTGGTCATACGCACTCGGAATCTCCGCCTCTATACGCTGCTAACGGTTCACGCATACCCACGTACGGTACTCAGTCGCGTGAACTAAACTTGGGCCTTCACCGATCCTTCAAGTGGATTTTCATCTGTGCTCAAGTGCGGCATCCCATAATCGGCGCTGACTTCCTCCAGCATTTCAAACTCCTGGTGGATCTTGACAAGCGACGCTTATGCGACCAGGCCACACTGCTTTCTGTTCTTGCCAAACAGGTTGCCCTTCCGGACGCCTCGAACTCTGCACTTTCCCTCGTTCCCCCTAATTCCATGTACCAGTGCCTTTTCCAGCGATATCCAGGAATTCTTCAACCGATGCAGATGGGTGATACCATTAAGCACACCATTACCCATCACATTACAACAAAAGGTCCCCCTGTGTTTGCAAAACCCAGACGTCTTGCCCCGGACAAACTGAAAGCTGCCAAATCGGAATTCCAGCTTATGCTGGATCTTGGGATAATAAGACCTTCCAAAAGCAGTTGGTCCTCTCCCCTACACCTGGTCCAGAAGAAGTCAGGAGACTGGAGACCATGTGGGGATTACCGGTTTTTAAATTCGACAACCATCCCGGACCGATATCCGGTACCAAATGTCCAAGACTTTACTTCTCTTCTCCACGGCAAATCTATCTTCAGTAAAATAGATCTCGTTAAGGCTTTCCACCACATTCCCGTAGAGCCTTCGGATATTCCCAAGACTGCAGTTTGTACACCATTTGGGTTATTCGAATTTTTGAAGATGCCGTTCGGGCTACGGAATGCTGCGCAAACCTTTCAGAGGTTTATAGATGAGGTCACCAGAGGCTTAGACTTTGTTTATGCCTACATCGATGATTTGCTTGTGGCCAGCTCAACGGAAGAGGAACATAAGGAACATCTTTCACTCCTCTTTCAACGCTTAGAACAATACGGTGTTACTATTAATGCATCTAAGTGTGTGTTTGCACAGCCAACCTTGGAATTTCTTGGTCACACGATTTCGCAGCACGGAATTACCCCCCTTCAGGACAAGTGTGAAGTGATAAAAAATTACCCAATGCCAAATAATCAGCGTGAGTTACGTCGGTTTCTAGGTTTGGTAAATTATTACCACAAGTTCATTAAAACTGTGCTAGTGTTCTTGCTCCTCTACACGCTATGATCACACAAACGCAAGGTAACGAAATTGTTATGGTGTAGCGATAGTTTACAGGCGTTCGACAATGCCAAAAATGCTATCAATAGTGCATTGTCTCTGTCATTTCCTATCAGTGATGCCCCCCTAACTCTGTCGGTCGATGCATCAGATGTTGCGATCGGTGGTGTGTTGGAACAAACCATTAACGGTCAACAAGCACCCATCGCGTTTTACTCGAAAAAGCTGCAGCCAGCCCAAACGCGTTATAGTGCTTTCGGACGTGAACTTCTTGCTATTTACTTAAACGTGAAGCATTTTCAACATTTCCTTGAAGGCCGAGAGTTTTGTGTTTTTACCGACCACAAACCTTTGGTCACTGTCTTCAATAAAACAGCTGTAACCACTCTCCCAGAGTCATCAGGCAACTCGATTATATCTCGCAATTTACCACAGATATCCGCCACATCAAAGGTGTCTTGAACACTCCAGCGGATGCACTCTCAAGAATAGAGATTACTTCTGTTACCTTCAGCTCTACACTGTGGAATGCTATTGCACAGGATCAAGATAAGGATACGGAACTACAAGACCTGCTCAGAGAAGACTCCACTCACTCACTTTCCCTCAAGAAAATGAGTATGCCAGGATTGTCTGTGCCCCTCTATTGCGACGTATCAACAGCTGCTATTCGCCCTTATGTCCCTCCATGTCACAGAAAAGCAGTCTTCACGGATCTTCATAAGCCCTCCCATCCTGGTATCCGTGCTTCGCAACACCTGGTTACCTCTCGCTTTGTTTGGCCCTCGATGCGGAAGGATGTCAAATATTGGACCAAAACGTGCCTTGCCTGCCAGCGTGCCAAAGTCCAAAGGCACACCAGGCCCCCTTTGACGCATTTCCGCCCCCATCCCAGCGATTTGAAATAATTCATGTAGACATTGTTGGCCCTCTTCCAGTGATTCAAGGCCAACGTTATCTGCTCACCTGTCTCGACCGCTTTTCCAGATGGCCTGAAGCCATCCCACTTCCTGATATCCAAGCGGACACTGTTGCAAGAGCCTTTCTTCATGGATGGGTATCAAGATTTGGATTGCCGACAAAAGTCATCACTGACCAAGGTCGCCAATTTGAGTCTTCGCTTTGGAAGAAGTTTACCAGCTTGTTGGGTACAGTACATGCGCATACCTGTGCGTATCATCCGCAAGCTAACGGCCTCGTCGAACGCTTCCATCGCCAGCTGAAGTCATCCCTTATGTGTCACGAAGACTCCCATTGGATGGATAAGCTTCCACTCGTGTTGCTTGGTATTCGCTCTGCATTTAAGAGTGATCTGAAGACTACAGCGGCTGAACTAGTCTATGGAAACAACACTGCGGCTACCAGGTGGCTACTTCACTGCAGGGGATAAGTCATGTGATCCTACGGAATTCGCTCAAACACTTTCCTCTCACATGCAGTCCCTTCAGCCTGTTCCCCCTCGATTGACTAGCCAACAGAACATCTTTGTTTCCCCAGCCCTCCAATCTTGCACCCACGTTTTCGTTCGTGTACCTGTCCCAAAACGGCCTCTCCAATGTCCATATGACGGACCCTATGAAGTTCTCCGACGTACGCGCAAATCATTTCTCATCCAGCGCGGTTCCAAGGTCGACAAGGTTTCTATCGATCGTCTTAAGCCTGCGTTTTTGGAATCAACCTTAAGCGAGGTACATGTAGCTACCAAAAAGGTCCAGCGGAAATCTGTGTCGTTCGGAACTCTTTGAACTTCCTCTCTGGTGGGGAGTGTGTAGTGAATACTCTTATTTTAGTTTCAAGATAAATGTTAATTTTACCGTCTTGAATTTCGGAATAGTTATAAATTCATTTTAAATTAGTTACCCCATTATAATTCAATTGTGAACCACATTAATACTAATTTTATGTATACTATATTATTTTATTGTATGTAAACATAATTAATTATATATCACAATTGTCAGTTAATTATTTATATTCAAATATTTATTTTAATCTAATACCATGTCCATTTTGCAAATAAATAATAGAAAACCAAAGGTTATATTTTCCACCTTTGGTACTGTCGTAGTTTCGCCTAACGGACTCAATACGGCTAGTGAGATAATCACTGGTTGGCACTTAACTAGCGGCAGTGCTTATGGCTACATCATCCAGGTTAACCTATACCGGATAGATGCGCTACGGTCCCAAGCCGTAGCTTGCCTAGGCCAACGACGACGACGACGTAAACCAACACCTTCAATAAAATAGAAATACTTCAAAAAGAGAAGAAAGCGGGTACCTAAACCAAGGATTTCAAAACGAGGTCCATACATAAATAAAGTCCTCGAACCTTTTTCAATAGGAATTTAATAAATAATTCTACATCAAATGACCCCCAACAAACGATTAATTGATACAATCTATAACGTATACATATAACAAAACAAAAGTTCTTTGCAAAAATGGACAAAATGAACATTTTTATCATTGTAAATTCAAATAAAATCGAAGTTACTGATGTTATAACCTCCGTATTGAAGGTATATAAAACAGTCAAGGACCCAAGCTGTTTCCTTGAGAAAGTCCAAGAAAGTGAAGCGTTTGGGTAGATGACTAAAACTTAATTTCATTTATAGTGAAATGAAATTCATTTTTTGTCAAAAAACAAGACGGACTGAGCCTTGAATGCTATATAATAGGCAACAATAAAACCTTACAAATTATAATTTGAAGGAAATTTGTCAAAAATTTTATTTAGCGAAAGCGTCATTTCAAAACAAGGACATACAGTTTGCAACGTTTATCATTTCCCAAAGTTGGTAAATTTGATCTTTAAATAATGTCAATAATAGTTTAGCGAATGAAAACCAAATTAATTTGATTACATTCCATTACGAATTTGGAAGCCACAAAACTATTGAAAATTAAATTACAATTAACTGTAATCAGTGAATTCACATTTACAAATTTCTATTGAAAACAGAATAATTTATATCGAAATGAAAAGGAAGTTGTTTCTACGTTTAAAAATGTGTCACAGAATTTGTCGCAGAATTGTCACAGAATGTAACCTATAATCTATAACAGCCAACGTCCGTTGCTCAGTGAGTATAAAACCGTTATCTTACAAGCGAAGTGAAAACACTAAGGTTGGGAGTTCGAATCCATCACCGATAGTGCTGGTAATAATAATATAGGGGTTATTGTAATGGTTCGTATTACTTGGGCTGACCGCTGTGTCAGTGTCGGGCCCTCTTAAATGATTATTATATACAGTACTTCACAATGATGTTGTGAGCTGCTCCTACCTGAATGGGAGTATGAATGGATGCCTTATGAAGCAGTGAATCCTTTGCTCTCTAAATACGACTTAATCTATAACAATCTGTGTCCAAAGACATATATATGGAGTAATACAGTATATATACTGTATGTTGAAGACAGACCTGTTCGCCGGGAGGATTTTAGCGGCCAGGGCATAAGATAGTGCGGGAGTCCCAAATAATACTTTATAGAGGGAAACAAGGGCAGGGGGGGAACCCCTCAGATAGGCGCTCGTAAACCCCCATCTAGGCGGCCCTGTTTGCGAACGCCACACGCACTTTAAAGGTCATATGTTTTCTCTCGAGCAAAATGTTCATGAAGCATCATCTTAGGTCACACAAAGGTCTAAAAAGCTCCTGTACACATTACGTTCAATATCTACAGCTGTACCCATCATTGTTTACTCGGGTTTCATGTTAGATTAGCGATGTTAAGCGACGTTGTGTTTGATCAGTAGTTGGATGGGTGACCGTCTTTTTCTTCGTTCAGATGATATAGTGACCCTTAGATGGTTCGAATCCAACGTAAAGCCGTAGGTCTCCTCCGTCATAGAACCTTTTCCGTCACGATGGAGCTGAACGCCAAGCACTTATTATCGATTATTTCTCAATATAGTCCATTTTCTTGATTACGAAATATCTAACTGAAGAAATGGTAACAGTGCTTTTCAATTGGCGGTCCGCGAACGACTAATGTCTGGCCCGCCGGCTTGGGTGAATAATGCTCGCATTTTTTTTTACCAGAATATAATGTTATGCAACTAAATATTAGTCAGATAGCATGTTGCCTGCTAGTGTTGCTAGCACTATACTATGAAACAAGTTGAGTATTTGAGAAGAGTATTTACATCCTTGCGCCTCGTTCCAAAGTACGAGTATATCTTCAACATCTGGGAAATATTGGGCTGTATTTAGGCCTATATCTAAATCAATATTTTTTTTATATTTTATTTAGTAAACTGTGTACGTGTTAATGAATTGCGTAAATAATTACCACTTAAAAAATACCTAAGTGATTACACAAGTTCCAGTGGTCTTGAGAGCGCCCAGTTGCTCAGTGGTTACGGTGTTGGGCTCTGGACGGTGAGGCTCAGAGTTCGTATCTAGCCTCTGTGGTCGGGTTGGGTTGGGCCGGACACTTACCCTGTTTATGCTCGGGCTCAAGTGACACTTGGGGCACACCCATCACCCACGTAGTTTGGGAAATGAGCTTCTTGGATGTTACTTTTCCCAATGGTCTTGTCCCGTGCTTAAATTTAGTTACCGACCACACTGGTCTATAATAGTAAATGCTAATTCTATTTCGACGTCTGAACTTGAACAACTCGAACATGGACAAGTAAATTAGACAACAGTTGTAAAATTCCATGGGACTGAAGATACATTGGTTGTAACATCAAGAACCTCTCGTAAAACAAATCAAACTGACAAGATTGAAGAGAAACATGCGTGATTCTCATGTAATTAAAGTTTCATCAGGAATTTATAATTATTTGTGAACTTTATATATATATATATATATATATATATATATATATATATATATATATATATACCGTATATATATATATATATATATATATATATATATATATATATATAATATATATATATATATACCGTATATATATATATATATATATATATATATATATATATATATATATATATATATATATCAGTGGCGTGCGGTGATTTTTCGTCAAGGGGAAGCAATTCAAGCAAAAACAACAAAGATTATATAAAATAAAAATAAAACTTTAAAATACTCGTATATAATAAAAACAAAACACATATAATCATCTACTTACTTTACTTATAGGTTAATTCTATTCTTCTTTCTTTTTTATTAAATATATCTATTATTTCTTCGTAAAAGGCATCGGTTTTCATATCCTTAAGGAGCTTTTTCTCAATTGAGATTAAAGCTAAACTTGCAAGCCTTTCTTACCCTTGCGCATTTCTAGCGTAGTTACTAGGGTTTCTGTCCCGGGTTCCCGGGATCCCGGGATCCCGGGAAACCCTGCCAAAATTTGGAGTTTTATTTCAGTTATTATTATTTCATATTTTTATTTACAATTTTACATTCAGTTTAAAATCGTCGAGTAAAACTTTTTACAATGGGTAGTGACTCCAGTGAGTCGACGACTCGAGTCACTCGACGCAACCAGTCACTGACTCACTGCAGCGGTGCTGTGGCTTGTGGGCTGTGGGCCTGTGGTTTCATCACAAAACTGAGAACCAGGCTCAGTGATCAAAGCATTAATTGCCTCACCTTCTTGAAGGGATATTTTAGAAAATCTGATGAAATACCAGTCATATTATTCAATATGTCGTATATTATTGTTATTCTTTTATTTTTGATTTACTTTGAAAGTTTGAATTATTTTATTATATTTGCTACCTAATTGTAGGGTAAAGGAATTTTATTTTCTTTATTAAAGTGGAGTATAATGGGTATTGTTATTATAGTATTGATATCAAATAAAAAGATATTTGAAATTTGTTTTATTTACGAAGTAAATACGTCAGATAATAAATAAGAAGGCGTATAAATCTTGTCATTATAATATTAAATAAATGTTAAAAAATTTCCCGGGAAATCCCGGATCCCGGGATTGAGTTCAATTTGTCCCGCTATTCCGGGACAGAAGGAAACACCCGAAACCAGAAACCCTAGTAGTTACGTATTCGCTTTAAATGAGAGAATGACAGCAAACAGCACGTAAAGTTGCCAGATATTTCAAGAAAATTAACTATAAGATCTGGACAGCGATTTCTAAATTGCTTCCTTTTTGACATAGGGAAGGATAAAATAACGATAAATATATATTCTTTTTCGCTTAACATGGCCATGGAATTTTTTAGTAGAAAAACTATATAAGAAACTTGTATTCAATAAATACTACATTATTAAACATTAAATGAGTTTTTAGAATGGAAAGAAACAATTTGTAACAGTAAAAAAAAGCGAAAGTCATTGGGAAAAAGGATGCATTTCATCAATTGTTGTCCAACTCGAGATTTTTTGCGTCGGCTTTCTTAAAGGTTTTTGCACGAACGGCAACCAATGTATATACTATGTATCCACCTGATTACCAATCAAATGCTATAAATAGTATAATAAAATGATTTTGTACAAATTATTAACACATATTGAACTGTTTAAACTTTAAAGTATAATACAGCATTTTCTTCTTTCTTTGAATAGGGAAGCATTGCTTCCCTTGCTTCCATGGACCGCACGCCACTGATATATATATGATACACACAGACCGTATATATATATATATATATGGTGAGTCAGACTTCTTGCCTGAAAAGTATTTACTGTATAGTTATTTTTGAGCCAAGACTTCTGACTCACCCTGTGTATACACTATATACTGTAATTTTCGGACAATCAAAATAAATGTGGGCCAGACTATTTTAAAAAATACGAAAATAAATAAAGAACCAAAAACCACTATACCTATATACCCCCTCAAACAATTGCGTAAATTGGTTAAAAAAATTCTGGTTTTCAAAAACCAAAAAGGAAATATTTTAGAACAAGACCAAAAGTGTGTATGGGGTGGGGAGAGAGAGAGAGAGAATAATTTATTGTTGGTACGTACGCAATGGTGTTTGAAATATAGGCAAAAATTAGTAAGGTATAATGGCATAATTTGAGGTTATAAATATCAAAAAAGTAAATAGATATCTCGTAGAATTGCCTTGATTAGTTTTTCCATAAGACACTAAATATACACATGTATAAACTTTGTTAATTTTTTGTCCCAAAAAAGTCGTTACAAAAGTTCGTTTGATTTCATAAGAAATTAAAATCACTAATATTAAACGCATTTTACCCAATTTTAGGGGTAACTTTAACATCTGTTGTCTCGCTAGTTTATTATTATTATTTTTTTAATGATGTTACCCTTTCCCGGGATGATCTAAAGTCGTATGACGGAGGGGACCTACAGCTTTACGCGTGATCCGGAATACGGGTCGCTACGTAATCTGGACGCGGCGGACGGTCTCCCATAAAACTACTCTCCAGACCCAATATCGCTTAACTTCGCTGATCGACGGGATGCGGTGTTACGACATCGGCCACCGCGTAGCCCTTAAGTAGAAGAAAAGGAAGGAAAAAAAACGAGAGCGTGGATACAAGTGGATAATTACCCGGGCTCGACCAGACTCGCGCTGGCGTCTAGAGCAAGTTCTTTCCTTGTAAGTTTGGAGATCCGCACTCGAGGCCTACTTACCCTGCAAAGAGGCCAGCAAGTTCCTGGAAACGTCACAATATACGCAGACGGCGGAGCTGCCGCCGACACCACATAGAAAAAGAAAATTTATCTACCTCTCGCAAGGCCACGTGACCATGGACAAGTCTTCCACTCGTCATCTTTGGCTTGCGTATACGTGAAATATACAATATACCCAACCAAAATTTTTTAAAGTACAGTAGTAACGTATCTCAGACCAAGTTTTATTCCTAAATTATAACGTCTTTTAAGCGCACTTTCATCCATCTCATTTACCCCATATTCATATTAATTTTGCAACCAATCTTCCGTTCAGTTATATTCATATTTGCCTTCACATTCACATTCGATATTTCATTCACATGGAATAAGCGGAATGGAAGAATCGGAAAAGATGGAGAATGACATCATGAAAGAAAGACTGCGGAAAGAATACATAAAAAGAATAAAACTAATCCTGAAATCCCACCTAAACAGTAAAAATAAGATCTTACCCATAAACTCGCTGGCAGTACCCGTAGTGTCATACAGATCTGGCATAATCAATTGGACCCAGCTAGAAATCAACAAACTGGATAGAATCACCAGAAAAATGCTCCATGCGCATAAGATCATATAGAAAAACCAATGCACACCAAGGCTACACCTGCCAATGAGGGTCGGTGGATTTAGGGCTTGCGCTAGTAGACCAAGTGCACAAAGCCACAACAATAGGATTAGCCCAGTACATAAAGGAAGGAGAAGGAAGGCTAGTCAGATTTGTAAGAGATCATGAATATGAAAAGCCTCGAACAACATCACTTTCAAAGAAAGCAAATGACTACCTAGCGGACACCGGCATAGGACCTGAACAGCTTGGAGACATTGGAAATAAACCTTTCATGGAAAAGATAAGCACCATAAAAAGAAGGTAAAACAGGAAAAGATCAGAAGAAAAGGCGAAGAACTGGGAAGAGCACAAATTCAGCAAAGTATACAAAGAGGAGGTGCTAAACAGAGCATACATAGAGAGCGATAAAACCGTGGAGTTCCTGGCAAGAGGGTCACTGAGACCAGAAGATGAACGGCTGGTGGTGGCAGCACAAGACCAGGCACTACGGACAAACTGGTTCAAAAGAAATATTGATGGTAAAAATGAAACAGACTATGTTCAAAGAGCCCAGAGACTGTGAGTCACATACTCTCTGGATGCGAAATACTCCTACACAGACAGACACAATGCAGTCTGTAAGCTAATTCACTTCAAGCTGTGTAAAAAATATGAAATAGGGCTAGAAACAGAAAAGCATTGGGAACATATTCCACAAGGAATAGAAGACAGTGATAAAGTGCTGCTCCTATATGACCATGAGATACCAACTGACATCAGAGTATCAGGATGCAGACCAGACATAGTGGTGTGAGAGAGGAGGAGGGTAACAAATGCCTCTTGGTGGAAGTAGGAGTCCCAGGGGACTGGAATGTAGCTAGCTATGAAAGGGAAAAGATCTTAAAATACCAGAGACTCAAACATGAGATACGGAGGATGTGGAATGTAGGACCTGAGATCATCCCGATAGTAGTGGGAGCAACAGGAGCAGTAAAAAAAATTACAGTAGAGTTCCTGGACCAACTGCCCATAAATATAACATCTGGAGAAATTGTAGGGGGAGATATTACAATACAGCACCTCTATCCTACGCCTGGTACTAGGCTGTACGTAAAAATTCCTTAGGATTAAAGTTTAACCCTGGGAGTAAGAAACTCTCTCCAACTGGAGTGGAAGGGAAAAAACAATAATTTATTCTTCAGCCAGAATCAAATCTCCTTCACTGTCAGTGACATTAGTTTCGCTTTCACACTGAATTTTATGTTTGGGCGGCTTATGATGTAATGATACAAGTACAACCTTAGAGATTGCGCTGTTACATTATTATAATTCTACAGTAGGGTTATGTTGAAATAAAGGATTTCATTTTACCTCTTTCATCCTATCCATCTTCTGAGGTGACAAGGAATTAAGAACCCATGTAAAAAATTCACATTAATTACCTATAACCATATTCGCGCTCGATATCATATCCATAATAAGTATCCTACTCATATTCAAATTCTCTCTCTCTCTCTCTCTCTCTCTCTCTCTCTCTCTCTCTCTCTCTCTCTCTCTCTCTCTCTCTTTGCGGGAGTGTTCATCAGGGAGGACACCCGCGTCATCCCCGAGCCAGGCTTCAGGCACGAAGGTGCTGGCCTGGATAGTGTTAGATGTACCGCGACAGTCGTTGCCGATAGAATAGACAAACTGAGCGCGTTTAAGGCTCTTGGGCCAGACCAGTTTCTCCCCAGAGTGTTGCGAGAAGTGCGCGACCAGGTGGCTCCCCACCTGGCTACAGTTTTCAACAAATCGTTGGAAATGGGCCAGGTGCCTGGTGACTGGAGGGAAGCCAACGTGACCCCTATCTTTAAGAAAGGGGATCACGAAAGTCCAGGGAACTATCGTCCCATTAGTCTCACTTCAGTTGGAGGTAAATTATTAGAAGGGATAATAGCTGATAGGATCGTTGACCATTTGGATTCCTACAAGCTGCTTGGGGACTCCCAGCATGTGTTTAGACGGCATAGGTCGTGTCTCACCAACTTGCTCGAGTTTTTCCACGTCATGTTGAGTGAGTACGATAAGAGTAGGGCGATTGATATACTTTATCTCGACTTTCAGAAAGCCTTTGATAAGGTACCTCACCGCCGGCTAATGGCGAAAGTGCGCGAGCTGAGTATCGGTGGGGAAATAGGTAGGTGGATTGAAAACTAGCTGAGGAATAGGCGGCAGAGGGTGGTAATTAAAGGTGCTAGTTCGGGTTGGGCCTCGGTCACTAGTGGGGTTCCTCAGGGTTCCGTTTTGGGGCCACTGTTGTTTATCATTTACATAAATGATATCGACGGTGGCATCGTCAGTCGGATCGCCAAATTCGCTGATGACACCAAGCTTGGGGCCACTGTTGGGACGCCCGAAGCGATCGAGGAACTGCGTGCGGACCTAGGTAGGATAGGAGAGTGGTCCGAAAAATGGCAAATGCCGTTTAACTTGGGTAAATGCAAAGTGATGCACATTGGCTACGCCAATCCCAAGTCGGACTACTCGATGTTGGGTAGTAATATCGAGGTGACTGATTTAGAAAAGGACTTGGGTGTGCTAATTAGCAGCGACCTTAAGTTTACGAAACAGTGTGTAGAGGTGGAAAAGAAAGGTCAGAAACTATATCAGGAGGCAATTTCAGTTTCGGAACAAGGAGATTGTGCTCTCACTGTACAATTCCCTTGTTCGGCCGCACCTGGAGTATGCTGTGCAGTTCTGGTCGCCCGCCCTCAGGAAAGATATTGAGAGGCTGGAGCGAGTGCAGGCGAGGGCCACAAAGTTAATCCCTTCCGTTAGGCATATGGGCTACAATCGACGGTTACGCGCCCTGAACTTGTTTTCGCTTGAAACTCGGAGGCTGCGCGGTCAACTGATCGAGGTTTTCAAGCTCTTACGCGGGTTGAACGATGTCGATTTTAGAAGTATGTTTAGTTTAAATGATAACCCAACTCGCAACAATGGTTGGAAGTTGGATTTGAAACGGTTTAGGACTAGTGTGTGTGGGAATTACTTTACGTATAAGATCTGTGACACATGGAACAGGTTACCTTCGGAAGTTGTGAACAGTTCCTCTGTGGATCAGTTCAAGAAAAGGTTAGACCAAATCTTGCACACTATTTGAGTGTGTACAAAATTTTCCCTGGCACCCGTTGCCATTGGTACCTCCTCGGTATGGGCCGCAAGGCCTTTTGAGGTACTTCTTTTCCTTGTAACTCCTTGTAACTCTCTCCAAAATTAATATACCTCAACTCAGAAAAGTATATGTGATGTACGTCTGCACATGGTAAATTTATTTTACTTGTACATAAATTTTGTTAAATTCACTATAAATATACATACAGTGACACAGTGCAAGCATTCTTTCAGACTCTTACAGCCAGACACCCGCAGGCATTCACTCGCGCGCTCTCCTCTTCACAAGAATTCCTTGTATGGGCATTAGGGTTATGACATTTTTATAACCTCATGTTCCTGTATCATAAATCGATGAACGTTTTCCCCCTGACAATGAAAATAACAGTTTTTTCGATATATTTTGAAAAAACTTCACCCCAAAATAAAAAATAAAAAATTAATAAAATAATAAATATTGGTTGCTCCTTGGTATAGCTATTGCAGATGGGTCTCTGTTCCAGTGATTTTCCAGAGTATTTAGCAGGGCTGTGGAGTCGGCACATAAAAAACCGACTCCGACTCCTCAATTTTTTGTCTATCCGACTCCGACTCCGAAGGTATATTAATTCTAAATCTGCTATGATGATAATTAGACAAGAGGCATTTCATCACCACCACGTGAAGCATCATCATCTGTGGTCATTGTTACGGTAACTTTGTCTGTAGTAAAGAATCTTGTAAGTGGTGCTTGTCGTTCAGTAGATTTCTGATCTTTTGTTAACTTTGAAGTAGTTGGAAGGTTTTTATTACTATCTTTCTCAATGACAACTTCTAAAATTTTGGGATGGAAACACTGCAAATGTCTTTTCAAATTTGATGCTCTGGTTGGTGCATTTTTATCAGAGCCAGTAAAACCACTGATTTTTGCTTCACATAATTTTTCATCATCATCATCATCTTCTATCATACACTGACACACGAAATGTTTCCCATCTGTGGTTATTGTAAAATATTAAAAAACTGCAGACTTTGTTGGAAGTGTCTTTGCCATTGTGAAAGGGGTTTTAGACTTGAAAGTTAAAAACTTATGAAATTTAGAAAAAACTCGAAATTAAATAAGCATTAAAAATCAAAAATATTATCTGAAAAGAAAAAATGAATTAATGGCATTAATGTCTGAAATGGAAAACATTGTGTTTATTATTTAAGTGGTTTAACCACCATAGCTGCCAGTGATATCACACACAAAAACATATTTTATTAAAATTTATATTGAGGTCGGAGTCGGAGTCGGTACATTTTTACCGACTCCGACTCCAGCACCACCAAAATTGCTTCCGACTCCGACTCCACGACTCCGACTCCACAGCCCTGGTATTTAGTGCTTTTCGGTATTGTTGCAAGATATTGGACAATTTATGATAATCATCAGGTAACCAATCTAGAATGGTGCAATGCAGCTGTCTCGAATATACTAATATACTATATTTGCTTTCGGGGTAACATTTCTTTTTTAATTCTGAAGAATTAGGCCCTTTTTTATTGTTTTCAAGCAAAAGTTCATCGATTGATGATACAGGAAACAATATTTATGACAAAAAATTAAAAAGTCATAACCCTAATGGGCATACAATCTTCCCTCTTTTCGACCAAAGGCAAGCAACTTTGAACATCACACCTCAAAGCCTCTCATGATCACATTCTCTTCAGTGGAGCTGCAGCTGGCGCAGTGCACCATGCTAGAAGCCTTAAAAGGCAGCCTTTCGCACAGGTCCATCTTCAATTATTCATTCCTTACTTTAATTAACACTAAATTCGCGAGAGCTTCCTTTTCGTCAACCAATTAATTTACTGTTGTACATTTTTCACTTTGTTATCAACTTTAATCAGTAACACAAGCATTTTTCCTTACTGCACAAGTAATCAAGCACTGTAATTTACTAATATTCAAGCATACTTGACTGTTTATTCAATTCAAAATAATTGTAACCTTTTACTGTGACTTTAATCACTTACCGTTTTGTTTTATTAAAAGAAGAACACTCGCTTAATTAATCTCCTCTATTTTATGACATTTATTATATTGATCGAAAGATCAAATGGTGACCCATAAACAATCTTTAATTAATCAAATTATATTATTATAGGGCCTACAATAACAAATTTCAATAGGCCACTACATACAGATCTACTCGTATGAAAAGTCAAAGTCATCCGTACACAAATCACTGGCTACATAAATGAAATATTTATATTAATACGGCCATGAGAAATATATCATTAATCCGAATTAAAGAAGGCGTTAAACAAAGTGGTGTCCAAAAAGTCGCTACCCGATGATAAATACATTGAAACTCGTAACCCGATGAGAAATACATTTACAGTATTTACATTTATTCAGTTCAAAACCACGTTAATGTAATATAATGTAATTGACTGATTAATTTAATCAATCAATGTAATTCCCTTGAGACGGAAAAGGAAATAAATAAGTTATGTCATCGAAAATTAATATAACCTAACGTATCCTGTTAGTTTTCGATATGTTACGTTAGATTAAGTTAAGTTAAATTAAGTTTAAGTGCTAAGAACTTTCGACAATTTGGTGAATCCATCCTTCTTCATTTCGCGATTTTGACCCTTCAGAGCCGGGATTACGACAGCTGATCAACTTGACATTCTAGCGACAAATATATTGGGGGTTAGATGAAGTTAGATTAGGTTAGGTTACGTTAGTATTGGTTAGGCTAAGGTTAAATTAGTTTTTTAGATTG
Organism: Bathynomus jamesi; assembly: GCA_023014485.1. Classification (NCBI taxonomy): domain Eukaryota; kingdom Metazoa; phylum Arthropoda; class Malacostraca; order Isopoda; family Cirolanidae; genus Bathynomus; species Bathynomus jamesi. The sequence goes on along the minus strand of JAJOZX010002619.1, from coordinate 98,191 downwards.
TCGATGTTATAGTCTTGTCGATCAAATTCGGACAAAGTGACGACGGTCTGAACTTAAGTTTCTTTTCCATTCTTTACTATTTCCCGTGCCATTATAGTGACCACTTTAATGCTATTATTGAAGTAAAAGCTCTTTTCCCATTCAAAATTGGTTAAATGACGCAATTCCACTGAAAATATTGAATAAATACTAAGAAAATGAACCGCAAAAATTGCACTCCCGAAAACCTAAATTTTAAAGTTACCCTTTAATTAACAAAATAAAATGTTAAAAAATAAATAAATATACACAATAAACAGAGCTATTAGGGGAAAAACGCTTTAAAAATTGAGAAATAAATAAATACATACGTAAATATATAAATAAAAAATAACCTTCAATAACCGACATTTTTTCACGTTGTAAGATATTTTCGCGCTTCGTTCGTTATATTCTCTTCCATAATTTAAATGGGAAACGAAATAAAACTTTCTTTTAGGAAAATTATAGTTATTTGTTATATTACAAATTGAATTACTGAAATAATAATTACGATGAATACAGTGTTGTTTTATTTCCTTATTTTTATATTAATTTATTTACAAAATATGTGTTTCGTATAAATAAGTTTAAAGTAATTCTAGGTCACTATATATATATAATAAATTTGGTAAAAGTTCCGTCGGTCTTTCTTCATACGAAGGTCAAGCTGGTGGCCCCATCTCTAGGCCTGGCTTGATGGAGGAGCAGGTTGCTTTCTTGAGATCTCTATCCCACATACCCAGGCACACCTGACTCATCCGAATTTAATTTACGAAGTTTTTCCCAATAGTCGAGTTCTTTGCAGCCATCAATCTTGGCTGTGAAATTCCTCTGAACTCGTTCATTAATTTCTTTTTTGTGGGGACATCAAGACTGAGCAGTATTCAAGTTTTGGTATGACCAATGTTTTCAGCAGGGAAATCACTGCCTTCTCGTCCCTTCTTTTGAATGTTCTGAGTAGCTGTCACCTAACTCTTTTTGCTTTGTTTATTGTTAACTGGTTCTGTGCTTCAAATTTTACATCATCTGTCATTTTTACCCACAAATCTTTTGCTTTCGTGTTTCTCTGAATTTCCTGTTTATCTGGAGAATAGTATGCTGTCTAAGTTCTTCATTTTTTCCATACCGTATCTTAAGAACTGAAATTTCTCGGTGTTAAAACTCATGTTATTGTTTTCTAACCATTTGTATATTCCGTTTTTGTCCTTCTGTGGGGTTTCCACCTCTTCTATTGCCAGTTTTTCTGTTGACCTTTTCATCGTCAGCAAAGGATGTTACTACAGTAGACCCTTGTTATTTCGCGAGAATGGGACCGAGAATTACCGCGATATATCGTTCTATATATTACAGTATATAGAATTTCTATATATTACCGCAAAATCCTGTTGAGACCGTACTATATAAAAAATGGGAGTAATTTAGGGTACCGTGAAATAAAGAAAGCAAAATATCGGACCGTGAAATAAAGAGGGTCTACTATATACTGTTGTCATCTATTTCATTGTCTATGTCTGTCAGCATGATAATGAATATGAGTGGGCTAATACTTGTGGAACTGAGCTGGTACTTCCGATTCTGATAATGATATGCCTTGGAATTTTACGGCTTGGTTGCTGCCGTTCGTTCCCTCGTTCCGTGAGTTGTAAATCCATTTACCCACTTTGCCCGTTATTCGCATGTGTTTCATTTTATGTTATTATGCCATGATCACACTTATCGAATGCTTTAGCAAAATCCATGTATATTACATCGTAGTTATTATTGCTCTGAAGTGCGTCTATGTTATTGTTACAGTGCTCTATTAGTCGCGATTGGCACGCTCTTCCTGATCGAAATGTGCTGGTTCTCATTCAATCTTTCCTTTCTCCAAAAAGTCATATATTTTCTCCCTGACTATTCTCTTTAATATTTTGGTGAGATGTCATGTCATGGACACCGGTCTACATTTCTTTGCTTAAGACCTATCCCCCCTTTTATATACAGGAATAATGTTCGTTCGTTTTAGTATGCTTGGTATTTCCCCCGTGTTCAGGGATCTTCTCCATACCCAATAAAGGGGCGTAGCTATTTCGTTCTTACAGTTTATTTAACAAGGCATTCCATTTCCCCGGGCCTGTAGCTAAATATAATTTCATTTGTCCTATAACTTTCGCTATCTTCTGCGGTAAATTAAAAATCAGCTATACATTCTCCATTTAATTCCTCTTTAGAAAACTATTTCTGCCAGGTCCTGCTTTGTCTCTATTTGGGGTACTGAAAGCTGATTCATACTGAGCTCTCAATATTTCAGATATTTCTTTTAGATCATCGGTTAGCTCATTATTCTCTTTCCTTAAAGGTGCGATAGTGGTCAGCGTTTTCGTTTTTCTTTTAGTTATATTATGGTTTTGGTGTTGTCTGTGCAATTAATTAACTTCGTGGCGACTCTCCTTTATTTGCGGAATAGTGTTCTCTTTTGCTTCTCGAAATAGTTTCTCTTTCCCTTTGACTGTACTTTCGGAACATATTTTTCTAAGATTTCCAGTCTTTTTTTTTTCCCAAGGTAATTCACATTTCTTCAGTTGTTTTATCCCCTAACACTGTTTTCCACTTTATTTGTGTCATATGAGATCCGATTTCTTCCCAATTTATAGTCTTGGAGTTTAGATTAAAAATCTCAAATTTACTTCTTTCTTTAGTATGAGTATTTTCTTTTGGTGCTCTCGCCATATTAGTGGATACCTCGATAATGTTATGGACTAAGATATTTGTTGGTGTTATTTTTATATCATTTCATATAATTTTTACATAATCTTTATATCATTGATTAAGTTTGTGTTATTCGTGCATACCAGATCGAAGCAGTTATTTTTTCTGGTGTTATCCGTTATCGCCTGTTAACATAAATTCATTTGTTAGAACTATCAACATTTTTGCTTGCTCCTGAGCTTCTCTTGTATGTCACGCGTTAGATATGTCCACAGACTGGTGCTCGTGAAAGCAGCCGCAGGGGATATCGGGATAGCTATATGAATTTTGGGGACAAACAAAGTACCTTGTTTCAGTCGCATGGATGGGCACCTAATTTTTTTTCAGATGGAACTAACCGAGCAAGAATATTTTGCTTTGTTTTACTTTTTATGGTAATGTCCTACTTTTACCACTTAAGAAAATATCACTTTGGGTGCACTAGGTATTCACACAGGTATTGGCACTAATCAAGTGATAATTTACCGATAGATTTTCACTATTAGCTTTTATACGGACTTCTATCGAAATCTGTGTTACCACTACAAAGGAGAGAAGGAATAAATAAATAAATACGAAGGCCACTCAATATATTTTGCCCCACCTTTTTTTTTCTGTCCAAGTTTCCTTGTAAGTTCCAGATATTTTGTACACAAGTAGTTACATACCTTTTTTACAAGTTTTTATTTTTCCACATACCTTTTCTATGGCTTTCCTCCACCTCGAAACAAGGGCCTTTATTCCTTGCTGGTAAAAGTCCGCTGAGTTCCGCTGGAGCCACCTCTTAACCTCCTCAACAACCTCATCGTCACTCTGAAACTTTCTTCCACGAATAGCATCCTTCATTAGCCCAAACAAATGGAAGTCTGAAGGTGCCAGATCCGGGCTATATGGAGGGTGGGGTAACACAGTCAAGCGCATTTTTGTGATAGCCTCTATTGTTTGCAAACTATTGTGAGGTCTTGCGTTATCGTGCAGAAGAAGGACGTCTTCCAGTTTTCTCTCCGGTCGAACTCGCTTTATACGTCTCTAGCGTCTCTGTAGGGTAGCAATATATGCCTCTGAGTTGATTGTTTGTCCTTTCTTCATAATGTCCACCAGAATCACCCTTTCATGTCCCAGAAGATGGTGGCCATAACCTTTCCTGCAGAGGGAGCCATTTTGAACTTTTTCTTGCGTGGGGAGTCTGCGTGATGCCACTCCATGGATTGGCGATTTGTTTCAGGTTCAAACTGGTGTACCCAAGTCTCATCCCCAGTCACAATTCGTGAAAGGCAGTCATCCCCTTCTGTCTCGTATCGAACCAACGACTCGGAAGCAATTTCTTTTCTTTGGGTTTTGTGATCTTCAGTCAGTTCGCGAGGAACAAACCGTGAACACACTTTCGAGTATCCCAGTTACTGAATTATCGTATTCACACTTCCTTCACTAATTCCTAGCTCCAGTAATAGCTCCTTGTATGTGACGCGCCAATTTGATCGAATGATGCTGTTAGCAAGTTGCACAGTGTGAGATGTCACAGCCTAGCTTATCATCGAGGCTAGCTCTCCTTCTCTCCGATGATCTCACACGTTTAGACCAGCGTCCAACTGTGCTTTGATCAACAACAGCATCTCCGTAAACGTTTTGTAGACGTTTGTGAATATTTCCAACTGTTTCCTTCTCTGCGGTTAAGAACTCGATAACAGCTCTCTATTTACGACACACATCACTGTCAGACGCCATTTTCGAAATTGCGTTAACCATCGGTTTTATACAAGGGCGTTTAAAAGTGGTTTTATACAAGGAGGGGAGGTTCAAACTGGAAAAATCCGGTTATGTGAAGCACAGAAAGTTCAAACTTACTACCCAAAAGATATTTCAGCCCCATGGCCTATTATTTAGCTCGGAAAAAAAGGGTGAGGCAAAATATATTGAGTCCCCCTAGTATATACTAGAATGCCAACTGCCCTTGCGCAGCAAAAGCCCCCAGAAACACAACCTAAGGAGGGGCTGGGAGGGACGAGTGTGTTACTAAAACCTTTCTTGGTTCTCCTTTAATGTGTATACTAAATTTGGTGCAGATTACACTGACCGTTTAAGAGGCTGGAGCGAGTCCAGGCGAGGGCCACAAAGTTAATCCCTTCCGTTAGGCATATGGGCTACAATCGACGCTTACGCGCCCTGAATTTGTTTTCGCTGGAAACTCGGAGGCTGCGCGGTCAACTCATCGAGGTTTTCAAGCTCTTACACGGGGTCAACAATGTCGATTTTAGAAGCAGGTTTAGTTTAAATGATAACCTAACTCGCAACAATGGTTGGAAGTTGGATTTGAAACGGTTTAGGACTAGTGTGTGTGGGAATTACTTTACGTATAAGATCTGTGACAGGTGGAACAGGCTACCTTCAGAAGTTGTGAACAGTTCTTCTGTGGATTTGTTCAAGAAAAGGTTAGACCGAATCTTGCACACTATTTGAGGGTGTATGAATTTTTCCCTAGCACCCGTTGCCATTGGTACCTCCTCGGTATGGGCCGCAAGGCCTTTTCAGGTACTACTTTTCCTCGTCTCTCTCTTCTCTCTCTCTCTCTCTCCTCTCTCTCTCTCTCCTCTCTCTCTCTCTCTCTCTCTCTCTCTCTCTCTCCTTGTAACTCTCATAAAAGAAAATATGAGAAAAAGTGGTAACGGGAAACAGGATCGTAATAGTAGAGGAGAGATGCCCAAGCTCAACTCGGTAGGTTTTCTTTATAGTTTGGGGGGTTGAAGGGGAGTGCGGGGCCTACTTATACCATAAGGAAGCCAGTTGGCCCTATCAACATGAGAACGCGTGAGGGTCAGCATTCAAATCCCTGATTAAAGACAGCGATACTGACGACAGAACGGCGATACCTTTTCCATAAAAGATAAGTGAAAGGTCATCTTACATCTTCAACTGATGGCCGGAGAGGGGAGTGCTGTTATTGGTGATTGGTGTGACCAAGAGAGGGTTAACAAAAATGCTCGGGATCGATCATGCAGGCTTGCAGTTAGCCCCACTGCTCCAATTAAATTCTCGCACTACAGGAAATATCAGTTTTGACGGCAAGCTGATCTGCTGACTAGAAAATGCACTAGGCACCATTATGAGCCTCCGACGAATCTCCAGGCTTTTGGCATCTCACGACGATCCGTGGAGCGGTTAACAAAACTTGATCGCAACTTAAAGGTATTCACAAGAGTAATCTCGCATACATTACAAACCAATTAGGAAAACGCGATTGGACAGATATAATGGTCTATTGAAGCGTTTTCGGAACAAACAGTCCGTAAACAAAACTTGGTTTCTCAATGAGTTTCCCGTGGAAAGAAAGAAAAAACGTTTAAAATAACTGTGTCTACGCTAGTGTGGACAAGAAAGCAGAAATAGCGTTTGCGTAGCTGTTTTGGAAAAGGGGAGGCCACATCAGTAACTCTGTCAGGGATATCTGCATGTTACAGTTCCCTGACTCATTCTCGTTGAAAGAGGCCTGAAGGTCAATGCAAAATGGCACTGTGAAAACGTACTGTCCCGTATGTTAATTGCGTTGCATCGAAAACTAGATGCCAAACTTCACTTTCGTGGAAGATGTATCACCGGCACACATTCCCAAAGTCACCAGTAATTTTCTACCGATTGCTCAGACTTTACCGAACAGAGACTTTCCCTACCAAACAACTCGCATATGAATCCTGTGAAATTTTTGGTTTGGGTAAACATGCAGATGGCGTACCGTAGAACCATAATTAATCAATCGCAAGAACCGAAGGAGAGGATTGCAACATACTGTGCGCGGCTAAATCACCCCCTCCACCATAGTTAATTCCCCAGTGGCGCAAGAGGCAACAAAAAGGTTTTTTTTTGCTGTGATAGTGTACATACTGAACTGTACTACGACCAGTAATCATCCTCAACACACCACTCAAACTACAACCTACAGAAGCAACTTTCCATATGTTAATAGGTCATAGCGGCAGTGAACTTTTTGCACGCACTTTAGAAAATCTTAAATACTTTGTATTTCTTTTTATTTTAAAAGATTGTATAACAATTTGAAGCCAAGGAAATCACTAAACTGTCTCAACCGCATTCAGATATTTAGTTTTACTATAAAAAAAAAGCAATGAAAATTTTACTAAAGGTTTTTGCGCCAGCGTATATATATATATATATATATATATATATATATATATATATATATATATATATTATATATATGCTGTTGTGCAAAAGTCTTAAGACATTCAATTGAAATACACTTTTAATGAAATGAAACTAAAATTAAAATAACTATACTTATACAGAATATATCTTGATATAAACTATATAACAACCTTTACTTCACATTGATCAGAATCTTCATAACATTGTAATCACCAGAATCTTCAAAACATTGTAATCACGAGTTACAACAATTCAAAGCAAACTGTACATGAGCAGCTAATATGAAATATTGTAGTAGCTAATCCCTTACACTTAATTCGAATATAGTTGATGAAACATTTTAATGTTTTATTTCTTATTAAAATAATTTTTTTCCTCTCTACAGACCCAGTAATCTTCGGGTTACTTTTTGTACTGCAAAATAAAGATCTACCAGGATCACTGTTTGGTTTAAACAAAATTACTAAAATTTCAGTTGAAGATCGCCAGAGAATTGTGTTTATGTAAAAAAGAAGGAAGACCATTGAGTGCAATAGTTCGCATCACTCGATTTTCAAGGTGTGGTGTCCGAAGCATTATCAAGAAGTACCGTATCTATAGTTGATAATCCCAGGACTGGAAGACCCAAAACACTGCCTGACAAGGATGAGCAATACCTGAAGATATTATCGTTAAGAGTAGAAAGAAGACAAGTGTTGAGTTGATAACAGAACTGGCAGAAGATTAGGTTGCCGTTGTCTATCCATCAACAGTACGAAAGTCACTTTTGAAATCGGGACTTACTTTTGCAGTAAGCAAACCTACATTAAGAAGGCGAAACAAGGTTAAAAGGCTAAAATATGCATAAGAACACAGAACTGAGACTATGGAACAATGGTCAAGGTTCTTTGGACGGAGGAGTCAAAGTTTCAGTTATTTGGGTGTAATCGTAGATTGCATGTGGGACGATGAACAACTGAAACCTACAAAGATCCTCGCTTGAAGCCAACAGTTAAGTATGGAAGAGGTTCAATTCAAGTTTGGGGGTGCATCTCTTCAAGTGGTGTCGGAAAATTGCTGCAAACTGATGGTATATTGAATGCTGCTAGGTACAAACAGATTTTGATCCACTATGCTATCCCCAATGGACCAAGGCTTATTCGTCAAAACTTTGTCTCACAGCAAGATAATGATCCAAAGTACGCAGCTGCAATAATTAAAACGTATTTGCAAACGAAAGAGGACGATGAAGTTCTTCAACGCATGGTATGGTCCTCCCCAAAGCCCAGATCTCAATATCATTAAAGCTATATCAGACTATTTGGGTAAAGAAAAAGTAAAAAGAATCCCAGCAACTTAGATGATCCACTGGGGAACACAACTTTTGGTGACTTAGATGTTAGACCTGTTTCTGGGTATATTGAGGTCGCTGATTCTAAAAATGACATTAGTTTTCTCCATCATCTCTGCTTATCAAGATATGATATATATCTATATATATTTCTATATAATGTATATAATATTATATAATTGCTGACTGGCAATCACTGTTGTTGTCAATTGAATACAAAAGTATGGTGAATGTCAGCAAAATAGTGTATTAACATCAAACAAGCATAAGGTACGAAAAATATTTCTTAAATTCAAACAAGCTTGAGACACGAACGGCAAAAAAAGTTCTTTCATTGAGACATCTCACATAAACCGCGTTTCTGAGATTTCTTGCGATGAGATGTGCCAGGACATTCGCGTTGGATGCTCCAGCAGTAATCTGCCATCATGTGAGTATCCCATCGTCCGCGGTACCGTTCTTCCATGGTCCTTAGTTCTTGGTGAAATCGTTCACCCTGTTCCTCGCTTAGATCACCGAGGTTATCTGGGAAACGATTCAAATGACTGTGGAGGTAATGCAGTTTGATGCTCATTTTAGAGCCAAGTTTACAAAAAAGAGAGCATATTCTCCACTAGTTCACCGTAGTTATCGGCCTTATAGTTCCCAAGGAAATTCTTCACAACCATACTAAACGATGACCACGCACGTGCCTCAATGTTGTCCATTGAATCTTGGAAACGCGGGTCTTTCATGAGTTCCCGGATTTGCGGTCCATCGAAAATACCTGCCTTCAACTTTTCCATGCTCAGCGCAGGAAATTTTCTACATATGTAGCCAAAACACGTCCCATCTCTGTTCAAAGCCTTTATAAATTGCTTCATCAAACCCAGTTTGATGTGCAGTGGTGGCATGACTCCAGATTCCTGGGATCTTGGGAGCATTGCTCCAGTAAATTTGACCATGAGAAAAAGTAAATTTGGGTTTGGGTTTTGTTCATCCGCTAGACGTTATGCAATTTTTTTGCGTATACATTCTTGTACAAACCAATTTTTTTAAATTACAAATTTAGTTATTTTAAGTTTAGTTGGTAATTCCATATTTAACAATTATTTTTATTTTTTGTTAAGCTTCAATGTTTTGATAATTAAAATTTTATTAAAACATTTTTTTTTAATATAAAATTATCAGGATTGGACTATGTTCCATTGATCTCGGCCAGGTTTGATAAATTGGCCAGATAATTACTTGTGCGGTTTTAAGTAATCCACCATGACTCTAGAATTGAAAAGTTTAGTTAAGTTTAAACTTACTTTTACTTACTTTAACTTACCTACTTTTACTTACTCTTCCTTACTTTTACTAAGTTTAAAGCACTTACTTTTACTTACTTTCATTGTACTATATTTACTTACTTTTACTCACTTTTACCATACTATATTTACTAACTTTTACTTATTTTGTATTTTTTCAGGTAGTCAATAATCAATAATGGATCCTAATATTGATGAAGTTGGAGAGAAAAGTGAGGGTGTTAAAAGGGGTTACTTTTGTGGTCAATGCAAGAACAAATATTCAAAGAAGCAAAACTGGGAGGAACATTTTAATTCCAAAAAAAATATTTGTTACAATACAAGAGGTCCCAGAGTTTGGGCCCACAGCTTAGATATTGCAGTAAAGAAATACCAGGATGAAGTGCAGCAAAGAGATACGGCAAAGCAGTCATTTAGTTTGTTCACAAAATGTGCTAGTGCTAGACCTCAGAAAAATGAACCAACTTCATCAACTGCTAATCTAGAAAATGAAACTTTTTCACTAGATGTTTCACAGACTGAAGAAAGTGCTTCTCCTCCACCTAAGAAACAAAAGGTAAGTGAGGAATCTGCGCATCAGACTAACAAAACTGCTTTAGAGGAATTTGAAAATTCCCAAATCCAGAAGACATTGAATGCAATTTTGCGCTTAACAAAAGAAACTCACCAAGCTGTTGTGGTTAATAAAGAGAAGAGTCAAATATGCCTTCAAGTTCAAGTGTTGCATCCAAATCTAATAAAGCAAAAAGCAACAAATTTGACATTTCCATAGCCCATTTAAGCAAGTGTAAATCAATACATTGCTGCTGCAATGAATAAATAAACTTAAGGTGAGTTATAAACTGTACATTATTGTATTATTTGTTTAGCTAAAACAATTTGTAATTGGTATGTCGTCAATTCAAGAGTTTACTATCATTAACCTATCTAGTGGTGTAAGGGGAAAAAAAGTAAATTCAGAGCTGTGCTCCAGTAAATTTTTTCAAATCTGGAGTCATGAGTGGTGGCAATATGATCCTTTCTCTGTCAACCAAAGCTTCTTTGATGATATTTTTTTCTCCAACCACCATGTTTTCTCTCAGAGGCCACTGTCTTCTCACCCAGTGTTCATCTTTAGCTCTACTATCCCAGAGACATATAAAGCACGGGTACTTGGTGTACCCGCTCTGCTGGCCCAGGAGAAAATTCACCATCTTCAGATCCACACAGATCACCCATTGGTGGTCTCGGTATGATATCTTTTCTAGGACTAGGGCGACTGTCCCGTGCTCTTCTCTCATACCGACTGAGTGACCAATTGGGATTGATCTGTATCTGTTGCCGTTGTGTAGAAGAACACATTTTAGGCTCCGTTTGGAGCTATCTATGAATAACCGCCATTCACTTGGTGTGTATTCCGATATGCCCATTTTCATCAGCAATCCGCGCACATTGTTGCAGAAAACTAAATCGTTCTCTTTTGAGAAGAAGGGCAGTAAATCCTTTTCTCTGTCGCGATATAACGTGATTTTGGTTCCCGGCAGCAGTAAATTTTTTTCTCCCAGCCTGGAAGCTAACAATTCAGACGATTTCTTCGAAAGACTTAAGTCCCTTATGAGGTCGTTTAATTCGTGTTGACTAAAACCTTCTGCAACTGATGACGGTCCTTCGAAATCACTGTCATTTTGCCCACATATGCTTTCTTTGTCAGTAGCAGATTCATCATCTTCTTGAGGGAGCTCTGGAAGATGGCTGAATGATGGGACAGGTATCTCATCTGAATGTGAAACAGGCCGTCTAGCTGAGTCTATGTCAGGATACGTCCATTTACTCCGGTTACGTCCATTGATGCCCTTTATATTCACCAAACAAAAGTAACAGTCATCACTGTGGTTTCTCTGTTCTCTCCATACCATTGGTATACCAAATTTCAGGCACCTCCTCTTTCCGTTGGTCCATTGCCGCAGATGCTCCGTACACGTTTTACACACAACATGAGGAGCCCATGGCTTATCTTGGTCCCCTAGTTGTACTTTGAAATAGGCAAAATAAGCTTTTTTCACAAAATCAGTAATAGTTTTTCTCTGTTCAATGAACGTGTACTCTCCGCAGATAAAACAAAACACATCAGGATGATTTAAACACTTTCTTCGTGATGAAGCCATGTCAACACCTGTAACAGGAAAGAATTCACGTTAGTACATGTACAATACACATGCAAAACAGCAACATCAGCAAAATCATAGCTACAATTTAATCATACAGATGCATTTAGATTTACGAGCAACTCATAATACCGTTCCAGAAGGGTAATAAAGTAGGTAATGACGTATGCAATATCTCAAAAACTAGAGCTGCTAGAATAAAATGGATGATATTTTCTGAATCAGTGGCATGAAAATATCCAAAATAAGGTCTAAAATCTCAGGCACCAAGAAAACAAAATTTTTTTGTTCCCCAGTGACTTGATCTGTGGAAGATACTGGAAAAAGTTTGGAATACAATACCACAAGAGTTTATAACAAAATTATTTGAAAGTGTCCCAATAACTTCAGCAGTTTTAAAGGAAAAAGATAGATACACCCTCTATTAGTTTATATCAAGGTATATTTCCGTATAAATATGGTTGAATTTAATTTTCATTTTATTAAAGGTGTATTTACATTGAATACAAAGTTTGTTTCCTGATTCATCAGAGTGGAAAAATGCAATATATTTAAGACTTTTGCACAGCAGTATATTATATATATATATATATATATATATATATATATATACAGGGGTTAGACAAAATAATATGAACACCCGCCGATTTCACCGGTTATCTTTACGGACTGCTCAGACACAAAGTAAACGGTCAAATGACTGGCAAACCTATTTAAATGCGTAACAGAGAGTGTATACGTCATGTTATAACCCTCACGTTGTTTTTACAGATCTGAGTGAATTATGAATTAGCAGTTATGAAAAACCTGTCAGACTTCCAAAGAGGGCAAATTGTCGGAGCGCGGATGGCTGGTGCATCGGTGACGAAAACCGCTCAGATGTTCAATGTATCCAGAGGAACTGTCTCTATGGTCATGTCTGCATACCAAAACCATGGAAAGACAAGCACCGACAAATGCAATAGTGGACGCAAGGAAGCTGTGTGATCGAGACCGCCGGGTGCTAAAGCGCATTGTGACAAAGAACCATAAGACCACAGCTCCAAAAGTGACTGCAGAGCTTAACCAGCATCTTGCAAGCCCGGTATCGACCAGAACTGTACGTCGCGAGCTCCATGGAGCTGGATACCATGGGAGGGCTGCAATTGCCAAACCCTTCCTTTCGCACATCAACATTGAGCGGCGCAGAAAATGGTGTAATGACCATAAGAATTGGTCAATCGACCCGTGGGAGAATGTAGTCTACTCCGACGAATCCTCCTTTACGCTATTTCCATGTTCCGGTCGAGTTTACGTCTGGAGACAGCCTAAAGATGCTTATGACCCCGACTGCCTGACCCAACCGTTAAGCATGGAGGCGGATCTGTGATGGTTTGGGCAGCAATATCGTGGAATACTCTTGGCCCAGCTGTAGTACTGCATGGTAGGGTTAACGCCCAGGTCTATCTGTCAATATTGGCTGACCAGGTCCATCCCATGGTCCAAACGCTGTTTCCCAATGGCGGCGCCGTCTTCCAGGATGATAATGCACCAATCCACACCGCTGGGTCGTTAAAAACTGGTTTGAAGAGCATGTTAGTGAAGTAGAACGCTTGGATTGGCCTCCACAATCCCGGATCTTAACATTATCGGGCATCTGTGGTGTCAGTTGGAGCAGCAGGTCAGAAGCCGATTCCCACCGCCGGCGTCTTTGGAGGAACTGGAGCAGGGTTTGCTCGAAGAATGGCTCAGGATTCCTCTAGCCACTGTCCAAAAGCTGTATGAATCAATTCCCCGACGCATTGCAGCTGTTATTGCCGCTAAAGGAGGACCAACTCCATATTAAGAATAAAAACCGCCATTTATCAAGGTGTTCATATTATTTTGTCCAACCCCTGTATATCATAATTAAGCTAAATCCAGGCTCTTTGAATCCGCATCTGAATCCATCCAAATACACTATCGAATCCAAATCTAAATCCGACATTTTACTAACTTTGAACAGTTAAATTTTGTGAGAAAATTGACCATTCTTTTTATCTGTAAAGTTTCAACAATCATGTCAGCCTATTATGACATTAATAATACTGTATATTCACAGTACTCTCATCTGACTATGCCCTCGGAAGCATGGGGGCTTTTTAGGCAAAATTAATGGCATTTATTTATTACGTAAAAATAGTGAAAGTCCCTGAGACTTTTTTCAGATGCAAGCTGATAGAGGAAGACGCGAACGTGGAGTAAGATGACAATCGGGTAAAGGAAACGAGAGGTTGTAAACGAGATGACTGGCTGTTCGAAGCACGTGCACGACTTTCTTTCACTTCATGACTATTTGTATCCAAAAAGAGTTGAAAATGATAATTACCTTTTAAAAGCCTTTGCAAAAAAGGTTTTTCCATTGAATTATCGAGCGAAAAAAAATAAGTGAACACATCTTCACTTAGCCAAGTTGTAAAGTAAACTTATCCACATTGGGTTGCCTTACCCAAAAATTATTTTAAATGTTTTCCAACCCATTAAAACTAATTTTCAGAAATATATGAAGTTCATACATTTCTGTAAGATAACAAAAGGCAAAGAGTAAATTACTAAATAGGAGTAGCTCCGCGTTGTTTACTCCTTGATCACGAAGATGAATGCTGGGTTGGTTGTTCAATTTTACGCCTTTCGTCAAGCAGAGAGCGCTGAGACCGGCGGTACTACCGCGACCAATCAGAAAAATAACTCCCTTTTAAAAGGAGAACTGGGCTGTATTAAATACTTTACGCACAGCGAGCTCATCACTGCACCGTTCTCAATATTGGCTCGGGCAAATCAATGGAGGAATTGAAGTAAAAGTCCATCTGGACAATTCGAGTAAACTTTTCATAGACATCAGTCAGAGTCTAATGACGTCAAGGAAAAAGTAATACGAACGTCTATTTCATTTCAAATAAATATCCGACTCGTTCCACACAAAATTATGATGAATTTTAGAATCCGAATTTTAGAAATTTAGAACGAATTTTAGAATCCAAACGAATTTTAAAATCTGAATCCTCCCGAAAATTTTAATCCGGGTCTGAATCCAAATGCCACAAATTTTTTAATCCGGATCCGAATCTAACTCTCACAAAAAGAAATTTAATCCAAAACCTAGTCCAAAATGTTATATATGAATCCGAATCAAATCCATGTAAAATATCAGCAGCGAATCGGGATTTTCCTACCTAATATATATATATATATATATATATATATATAATATATTATCAGCGCGATGTCTTCTCAAAGCACAATAACAAAAAATTCTCAAAAAAAAAAAAATAAATAAATAATACATTATAATTACTTTAAAGAAATTTTCTTCGCAAATCAAGGCCACACTATTCAAAATATTATTGGAATTTTTTTTTTCATATTTTATAAACTTTTAATTTAAAAAAAATATTAAACGTCTACAATACAGGAATAGTTACCAAATTTAAAATAAATAATGAAAGTAATACATTACTCAGCCCTCCCCATATATATATATATTATATTATATATATATATATATATATATATATATATATATATATATATACAAATTCAGAATGGTTCCCTGAGACAATTATATGTTAAACACAGACCGTGCATGGAACAAGGAACTCTTCTGGGAAAATTAAATCCACTATAGTCCGAATAAGTAATGGTAAATGACAAATACCATAGTTTTTTCTTTTTCATGATTTTAGCCCGACGTGGGCAACGGGTCTCTCGCAAAGAGATCCCATAAATATAGCTTCCCTCACCAGCTATCTGCAAATAGCTGGTGAGGGAAGCTATATTTATGGGATCTCTTTGCGAGAGACCCGTTGCCCACGTCGGGCTAAAATCATGAAAAAGAAAAAACTATGGTATTTGTCATTTACCATTACTTATTCGGACTACAGTGGATTTAATTTTCCCAGAAGAGTTCCTTGTTCCATGCACGGTCTGTGTTTAACATATATATATATATATGCGCCTCGGTGGTGTAGTGGTTAGCGTTGCTGACTACGAATCCATCGGCCCCGGGTTCGAGACCCGGTGACGGCAGCCGGTGCACAGCAAAACCCAGCTGTTCATCCTTCCACACAATAAAGAAAGTGGTTGGTAGATAAATGGGTACCCTAAGTGGCCTAGTGGTTAAGACGCTGGGCTGCTGATGGGGCGTGGTTCGGATTCCACGTTAAACTGTAGGCATAAGGTGGAATGAAAAGCTTGACCTTCGTCAGAATGAACAATTCGGGCGGAAGCTAGCCAAAGGTGTATATATATCAGTGGCGTGCATTCAGGGTAACTAGGTAAGCGCCGCCTATCCTAATAAAAATCTTATTAAAGATATTAAAGACAGTACCATATTTTTCAGAACTGCCGACAGTACATACCCACTAGCCAGTTATGAAGTTTATCATTAGCTACGATAAATTATATAAGACGTGCATATAGTGCGTGTGCTCGCACGCAATACCGCTTACCCTGTAGACACACCCACCGCACGCGATATATATATATATATATATATATATATATATATATATATACGATGCACACCCATAGTGTCACGTGTTTAAATGTGAATTTAAACATATATATATATTATATATATATAATATATATATATATATATATATATAAATAAATAAACAAGCAAATTTAGAAATGGCTGTAACATATTTGGTACGAACTAAAACAGGTTTTCTGAAAGTGTATATGAACAAAAAAAATCAATTGAAAAAGTTGAAGGCTATTTGCAACAGATATTAAGCTCTTGGAAAGGTATATATATTATATATATATATATATATATATATTATATATATATATAACCGGTATGATATGTAATTATAAGTTCCCATGTTTAACTCAAGTAATTTTGAAATTATAGGCCCTAAAAACTTGTGAAACTATATATATATATATGTAAACCAATTAAAACGTTTTTAGTATCTCTAATATAAATCAAAAAATTGACCAAATTTAGCTTTTAATAACTAAATTTACATATATAGATTAATTATTAATAATAACTAAATTTACCTATATAGATTAACAATAATAATAATTAATAATTAGCCCTGATAACATTCATCGAAACGGGATTGGTCGGCCAACAACGGAAAATCAGAAGAAATATGGCAATCGAGTAAAAAATAGTTGCCAAGTCATCTTTATAGCCTTTTATGACGTCATACGTTACCATGCGTTCTTTTCCACCGGAAGACATTGTTCTTGACCTCTTCCCCTAGTTTAAAAGCATGTTTGTGTGTGTGTATATATAAGCATTCGATGAGTGAGTACAAGCAGAACAGTTTGAGACACTCATTCGGTAACATCAACAACTAAAACTATGGTAAAGATTCTTTTATTTTATGCTTATTTTAGCGTCAGGATATATTATATATCTAATATATATATATGAATAGAAACGACATAAGTATTAAGGAACGTTCTGCACACGAGGAGGAGAGATAACGAAATAATGAAAAATGAGGCGAACCGCCTCATTTTTCATTATTTCGTTATCTCTCCTCCTCGTGTGCAGAAAACGTTCCTTAATACTTATGTCGTTTCTATTCATTATATACTGCGCGGTCATTGCAGTTATTTTTGCATATATATATATATATATATATATATATATATATTATTTTTTAAGTAGAAAGCATATGATTAATTTTGCAACACATTTCAATTTTGAGTTTAGTTATGATAAAATAATAAATGAAAAATATCATTCCTGGCCGAATTAGTCTTCGTTTTAGGCCCATGTAACAAATATTTCGGTACTAAGTTGATTCGATCTTACCCGAAATTTACCCTTTTATGTTTCGTTTTAAATTTGGAAACGAAAAATGTTAATTTTAGTTTTTAGCACTTTTATGGAGATTGTTAATAAGGGCGTTAATAATGGAGTTTGTCAGTATATTTCTTCTGCTTAATTAATACTTGTTATTTAAAGTAACTTCATGAAGTGTCACTTTTTGGTTTCATTTAGCCTATTTAGAAGTAAATATTAAAATGAGGATAACCCAAATCCTAAAGCGCTTCGTTCACTCATTTCCAAATTGCTTACTGAAACATTTTTTCCTCATTTACAGCGTGGAATATTTGTTCTGGCGTTGGTAGTGGCCATTGTGTCGGCAGATAGTGGACACAGTCACCATGGAGGACAGGGAGGTTCATCTTTCGGAAGCCATTCCGTAGGAGGTTCTCATCGTAGTGGAGGAGGGTCATTTGGAGGTGGCTCTCATGGTAGTGGAGGAGGATCGTTTGGAGGTGGTTCTTCTGGTGGTTATGGAAGTCGCGGAAAATCATTTGGAGGTGGCTCTCTTGGTAGTGGAGGAGGATCGTTTGGAGGTGGCTCTCATGGTAGTGGAGGAGGATCGTTTGGAGGTGGCTCTCATGGTAGTGGAGGAGGATCGTTTGGAGGTGGTTCTTCTGGTGGTTATGGAAGTCACGGAGGTTCATCTTTCGGAGGTGGTATTGGAAGACAAGGAGGCTCATCTTTTGGAGGAGGTAGTTCTGGTGGTGGTTTATGGAGGTCGCGGAGGTTCATCTTTCGGCGGTTCTTCCTTTGGAGGTTCTTCCTTTGGAGGTGGCTCTAAAGGTATTGGAAGAGGGTCATTTGGAGGTAGTTCTGGTGGTGGTTATGGAGGTCGCGGAGGTTCATCTTTCGGAGGTTCTTCCTTTGGAGGTGGCTCTAAAGGTATTGGAAGACACGGAGGCTCATCTTTCGGAAGAGGATCATTTGGAGGTAGTTCTGGTGGTGGTTATGGAGGTCGCGGAGGTTCATCTTTGGAGGTTCATCTTTCGGCGGTTCTTCCTTTGGAGGTAGTTCTAAAGGTATTGGAAGACACGGAGGCTCATCTTTCGGAAGAGGGTCATTTGGAGGTAGTTCTGGAAGTCGCGGAGGTTCTTCCTTTGGAGGTGGCTCTAAAGGTCATGGAGGCTCATCTTTTGGAGGTTTCGGAGGTTCATCCTTTGGAGGTAGTTCTTCTGGTCGTTATGGAAGTCATTGACGTCGCTTCCGGTGGAAGCTCATATCGACGACCTTATTGATAAGATGAAGACTTTTTACATTCGACCATAAATTTTGTATTTATATTTTCATTGTGATAAAGAATTATGTATTTTATTAATAAAACTTTGATGAAGACTTTAGTCTATACTGTTTTCTTTTCTTAAAATTAAAAATACAGATTCTCTTCTTCACGAAGTAGGTCCATAAATAACATTATTAAATAAATGATAGTCCTGAAAAAAGTTGAGAGATTCGAAAATAATGAATGATCATAACGAAAGACAATAAAAAGTGTTTATATTTCTGTGGAAAGCATACTGTAAAATTTTCATTTAATTATTTATTTTAGCCTTTTATGTTAAACACGTGGTACTACATCAATCGTTTTTATTCATTAATTTTTTATTAACTCTCGACTAATAAAAAACAGCCCAGATAATGCGGTTGATTGTGTTTATTACTGTATATCGGATGTAAACAATAAGATTCAGTTGATATTGGTCAAAAGGAAACAAATTTAAATGTCAGAGTAAAACTGCATAAATATGTAGAATCACCAATATATTCTAATGAATTGTTTAACCATATGTATAGAGATAATCATAGTATTTAATTGGAAAGGTTCTAAAATTGTAGTAAAAATTAAAGACATTACGAAAGCAACATTCTTGAATGTGCATTCATATAGGCCTACTTCGTAAATAATTTGAATAACAGTTCGAGAATTTATAAAATGGACCATCCATAATTAAAATACCTTTTACCCTCAATAATAAGTACGAGTACTTGTTAATATTTTGATAACCCCCTCCTATATTTTGCCTTCTTGACTGCTTACTTTATTCCCTGATGAGGTGTATTGTTAACTACACTAAAGACTTTGGAATCGCTTTTTACTTTCTCTTGTGGGTGTGTACCACTTAACTTAATTTGTTCAATCATGAAATTCACCCCATATACAGTATATTATTTATTTTATATATATATATATATATATATATATATATATATATATATATAAAATGCACACCCACAAGAACAAATAAAAGCGGTTCCAAGGCGTTTAGTAAGATCGGAAGATGTTTAAAATTTGTGTGGTAAGGTAGAATAAGCATATTTTTATGATGAAATATATCCCATTATAATACTTGTTTTTAGTTTTGATTATGCAACTTTCTAGAAATGGAATAGTATAACGTAGTTTAATACCAATGTTTAGAATATTTCTTAACTCAGAACCTAAAAATTCAGGACTGACAACTCTTAATGCTTTGAGAAACAAAAGGAAACACTGAAAATTTTATCGAGAGTTGATGGTCAGAATAAAAATGAACGTAAGAGTTATTATCAGGAGGATTGCAAAAAAAAATTAAAATTTGAATTGATTTGTACATCTCCGATTTTTTTATCCAGAAATGATAAGCATTCGTCAGTTTCCTTTTCAACAGTAAATTGTATAGACGGAACTAAGTTAGTGAACCTATTAATGAATTCATTAACATCCAAATTACCAGGCCAAAAGCATAAGACATCATCTATACACCGGTACGAAACAATGTTGAAATTAGCAATAGTTGGTAAAAATTCTACTTGCGAAAATTTCCATAGGCTATATAAATTTGGTAACACGGGTGAAAGGGGATTTCCCATTTCCAATCCAAATGGCAGAGCATAAAACTTATCTTCAAACTGAAATTTACAACTTTTGACGCAAAGTTTAATTCAATAAGAGTGCTGTGTTCAACAACGAAAGAATAATTGGAAATCGTGTAGTCGTGCATAAATTCCTGCCACGTGCCCTCAATCCTCGTAGTTTCTTCTTATGGGGATACCTAGAGGTAAGGATAGAGCTTTAAAGAGGATCACGGGACATTGTAAGCCTGAAAGCTGCGATTGAACGTGAAATCCACTCGATTTCTAAGAAACATTTTGGAGGTCGTGACAGGAATTACACGGCCAGGATTCATCAAATAATTTTGCAAAAGGAAGGACACTCTGAGCATGTTGTGTGCCTGTAAAACCTCCATCCTTTCACAATAATAATGTCAAGTTTCATCAACTAAAGTTAACTCAGTGATTTTTAATTATTTTTTAAACGTGATATAACTGATGAATCTTACACACACACACACACACACACACAATATATATATATATATAATATATATTTATTAAGAGTTTTGCGTGTCGATTCTGCATCGAATGGAGGTCAGGTGTGTATATATATATACGTCCGCAAGGAAAGAGAGACCTGATTGTAGACATTTGGTGTTCTTTTTTTTATTGTGGGATGAGCATTAAGTCACAACACGTCCTTTGAAAGTGAAAGTCAGAAGTGGCTCTGTGCTTTGGCGGCACTGCAGTCCCCGGATTCAGTTCTTTCGAATAACTTCCATGGATACATGCATGGAATTCTCGATAAAATGCCGCCCCTATGCACTGATTTTCTCCCTTCACTTCTTCCGTCTTTCTCCTCAGAAGAACTATTACCCTTGAACATAACCCTACCTGGACAACATGATTATGGCACAAACCCTTTTGTTTACGCGCGTATGAGTGCTTTTTTTATATATAAAACCAACGAACCACACGCAATCTTCACGCATTGTTTCATCTCCGTTCAAGGACAACGTCTTTCTTACGGGAATGTGACTATTCTCCTTTTTATTCTCTCGCTTTTTATGGAGAATGTAAATGTTTTTAGTGCCATAAACGTAGTTTCTGAGATGGAAAAAAAATTAGACGACCGAAACAATTAACGAGAAGTACAGTTAATACTTCGCAGAGATTAAATAACATTTTTTTAAAGCGATCGAAATGGTTTGATCGCTTTAGACATTGCTACTTTGAAAACGGGTTTCAATCAGTGCATTCGGTGATTTTTTTTTAACATCTGACACCTTAAAAAGTTTGTATTTTTTTTTATTAACTGAAGTAAAAGCATGAAATTGTTACTGTACCTACTATACACACGAGGAATTAGTACCCTAGTGCAAAACATGTTCTATGTGATATCCTCTCAGCTCATTAACTCTTTGTACACGAACAAGTATTCTGGACAGAATACCTGTTGAAATGTGAGACATTTCTTGTTCAAATGATGCTTTTAATTCTTTTATTGTGTGAGGATTCTGTTTAAACGCTATATCTTTTAAAATAACCCCACAGATAAAAGTCACAAGGGTTTAAATCTTGTGATGTTGGTGGCCATGATATTCCTTTATCATAAACTGCAGGAAATCTATTCGAGAGAACGCTTCTGTCGAAAGTATCGTGTAAGTATCGTGAGCTGAGAGGACATCACATAGAGCATGTTTTGCACTAGGAAACTAATTTCATATTTTTGTCAGTAAATAAAAAACTGCAAGTCTTGTAAAGTGTCAGATGTTTAAAAAAAATCATTCGATATATAATATATATGTGTGTGTATATATATGTATTATATATATATATAATATATATATATATATATATATATATATATATCACTGATGTACCGATTCCAAAATTTAGCCGATGCCGATTCCATGAAAAACTGCTGATACCGATGCCGATTCTTTGCCTATATTTAAAAAAATCAATTCCCTTCATAAATTTTACTAATCTAAGGTGAACTTTTAATTTTCATGTTTTTACAGTTCAAATTCGTTTAAGTGCTTTTCCTTAGCTCACTCCACAATATATGGCACCAAAATTGTTACTCATACATCGTAGCTAAAGTGATGGTAAATTGTTTTATTACTCACAGTAAAATGATAAAGTAATTTTATTTTAGTTTCATAAATTGAATACCAATATTTAAATTAGTTTTTCTTATGTTAAAGGTATTTTCTTTCTTCATCAATGTAAACAACAACAAAATTTTTCATTAAAATTTCAAGGCCCTGGTAGCAAATTTGAATAAAAAAAAATAGATATATAATTTGGGTTTATAAAGTTATTAAAATACTTTAAATAAAGTCAACATAATAAGGTAGTTTAATATATAAATTATAAAGTACAACTTAATATAGAATTATTATTAATATAGAGTAGGAGATTACAATAGTTTATAATACAGATTAGCTAGTTAGAGAAAATGTAAATTTATGGGCAACTTAACTTATTAAGCTTTGCCGTTTTCGTGAATGTTAAATATTTTTATATAACTACACTCTGAAATGAGTATAAATTATCATAAATAGTGTTTTTTGGGTATTCAATTTTCTATAAATATAATATAGATTTTGTTTTGTAATGAAAACTTTAAAATTTCAAAGAATTGGTGAGAATCGGCTAAATTTGGCCGATTCTGCCGGTGCCGATTAATCGGTACACCACTAATATATTTTAAGGTGCTTCTTAACTACATTGTTAAAAAAATACAAATTCCGATTTTCGAAATGCTTCTTGCTCAAAATGTTCCTTTTGTCAAAATAATTCATCACACCAAACTTCAAACATATTAAAATATTTTTAAAGGTCGCACCGAGGTAACAAAGGTCACGCCCAAAAACGCGCAGTCAATCTGAATTTGAGTGTTCATCATCTACCAATCCTTCTCACACGAGCCACTATCCCCGAGAAACTACTGCCTGGACCAAAATTCCTAAATGGGACTGGGAAAAGTCAGGCAAATGCAGTTGTAAAAGCCCTAGACGACTGTGGTTTAAAAGAAAAAATCGTTGGTATGGCGTTTGATACTATACCTAGCAATACGGGCTGTAAGGGTATGCGGGGAATCGAAAAACTCGATTCGGATCGATTCGGCAAAAGAATCGAAACCCGACCCGAATCAGCTCGAGGATTTCGATTCGGCCTGTTCCGACTTAGTTTAAACTGTCTGGCAAGTATGGTGGATTGTGGAATTTGGAACAGGGTGTGTAGAACATAGTAGAAAAGGTAAAACCTAAACTTTAAATTACAACATAAATTGTAAGCAAATTATCAAAATAAACAGAAATAAAATACTTTCATTTAATAAAGTTATTTTGTTCTTTCTTATATGTTGTGAACTAAATGTTACACTTTCATTAAAAAATAGTTTATTATCAATCTAGGCCCATTTTCTGTCTATCCTAGTTCGAAAAGAATGAAACTGTCAGTCTTTTTAAAGGTTCAGAAAAAGTTTGAGGGGTTTTATTATGAAACAAAATGAATCGAGAATCGAAATTAAGTGGCCAAATCGAATCGAAATAAAAAGCCCCGAATCGCACATCCTTAACGGTCTCTCATGCAGGAATTTGTTTCTCGATCGAACAATCTCTATCTCGGAAAAAAGCCTACTCTATTTGCGTGCAGACACCATATCATGGAAATCCTACTCGATGACATCTTCAAAATCTTTTTTGCATCCACTTCATTTGATCCTGACATACTTCTCTCCAAACGTTTCAAGGATTATTGGCCATTCATTGACCGCAGTAACTTTCTCTCGAAGGTGTTGCTCGTGTCTTCGCTCAATGTGAAACAGCAGGCGGTGGCATCTGCTTACGAGTCCCTAACAAAACGTCAAGCAAGAGATGACTATCGGGAAGTACAAGAACTAGTCCTTATATATTTTGGACACATTCCACAACGTGGAATCCATTTCAGTGTCCCTAGAGCGATGCATAAAGCCAGATGGATGGCCAAAGCCATCTACACTTTGAAAATGTAGCTCTTCAGAGTTCAATTTACACTCACTAAAACGGAAATGACGTCTTCAGGATTTTGCCATGTTTGTTCCTCTTATCTACGCTAAAGCATGGTCAAATGCTCCTTTCGACACAGAGGTAGCATTTAATGACTTCAGTCCCCTAAAAGAGCTTGAAAAATACAAGACTGTGAATGTGACAGTGTCAAATGCTTCAAAAGCAGCCCTCCTCCGGCATTTGTGGTATCTCTCTGAAGAACTCGTTCTTCTAACTCTCTTCAATCATAAAGTCCCTTCTGCGGGAAAATTTGAATTGGTTCAAGTAATGGAACCTCAGAAATCTTGCGATGAACGAGGAATCCACCCAAAAGAGCTGTTCTAGACGCGAAAAAGAACGTTAATAATCTCCACCTGAAAGATTTTGCCACAGAGCGGTCCATGCGGTTCGAAATTCTTGGTCTAATTCCTCTTTCCTTCTGCAGCATCCTGAGACATGGAAAAACAATGATGAATTCTAGGAGGCGCAGGCAGTCGCTGAAAACCTGTGTTGAATAATGTGGCTGAGAGAGGTGTCAAGCTGATTCAAGGCTACAACAAAACCCTGACAAAAAAACGAAGAGCAAAAACAATACCTCTTACAGGTGGTGTATGATCGCCGCGATCGTTTTCCCAGAGCCAACAAAATCTGTATTAGTTACTCTACGAAAGAGACATGAAACTTAATTTTCTGTTCGTTTTTTCTTCGTATATAGACTCTAAGAAGAATATAGTAATTGGAAAATTGTTAGTCTGAACAATTGTATACCAATAAATAGTTCAAATGCCTTTATTTTTATTTATCAACGCTAATGTAAACTTTCAATTTCTGTTCGCAACCTCTAAATATCATCTGTTTGTAACAAAATTTGGGCCAGAATGATTTTATCCCAAAAGAAACAAAATGGCAGAGAAGCACACTGACATTTTTTACTTTCGATTTTAAAACACACCCCAATACATTCAGTATATATACAGTATACATATATACTATATATATGGGATGAATTTCACAATTAAACACGTGAAATGAATGAATGATCCGTGTGGGTTTGCATCATATATATATATAGGGTGTTTCACAACCGGTCTGCCATACTTTGATGGGTGATTTGGGGGGATATCGAGTAAAAACGTCAATACAACATCGGTGCTATTTCCAACCGTTGCGGAGCTTTGGACGTTTTAAGGTGCACTGAAAAAAATAAAAGTATTAATCTGATGTATTTATTGCTACATTTTATGAGATACACCTTATAAATGTTCAAAATGTCCGCCTCGGTTTTCAATGCACAGTCTTGCTCGTTCCAAACAAGAGTCCACTGCCCATTGAACCATTTCGGGTGTTCTCGTATGTAAGCAGCGGCATCCATAATCTGACGCAAGAGTTCCTCTCTCGTTTGTACTTTGGTCTTCTAGACCATCTCTTTCATAAGGCCCCATAAAAAGAAATCTATTGGGGTTAGGTTCGGAGATCTCGGGGGCCACGATATTGGACCAGCGCGACCAATAAATACATCAGATTAATATTCTCGTTTATTTTTTTGTCGTGCACCTTAAAACGTCCGTAGCTTCGCAACCTTCGTGTATGTGTATATATATATATATGATGGGTCGTGAGTACGAGGACCGAACTCGCCACATTGGCAATTTTACGATTGTTCCACGAATGAATAGGTCAACCTTCCCCCCATCCACAGACAACTTGGTATAGCCAAATACCCGCTCGTGTGCTCAAAAATGTAGTTATTTTCAATGCGTGTATTTGAGCTATATCGCCGCCTATATGCCCCTCGTACACAATAATCACAAAGTTTAAACGCGTCTATCTCAAAACTGGTTTGGAGAGTTCGTCCCTCGTACTCGCGACGCCTTATATATATATATATATATATATATATATATATATATATATATATATATATATATATATATATATATATATATATATATATATATATATATAATGGAGAAATTCATATTTTTCTATTTCTACAAACCATAATTCATATTTTTCTCTTTCTACAGGCCATAATGTCTGTGAGCAAGGAAGAACGAATCCAGGTAATTCTACTCATAGGAAATTTAACAGACTGCATCCAGACCGCGAGGGTATATATATATATATATATATATATATATATATATATATATATATATATATATATAATATATATATATATATTCCGGTGTGTATATACATATATATATATATGTATGTGTGTGTGTGTGTGTGTGTGTGACTACGAATCTACTGGCCCGGGTGCCGGGTTCGATTTCCGGTGACGGCAGTCAGCGGGCAGTAAACCCAGCTGTTCATCCTTCCATTCAATAAAATTGGTTGGTAGATAAATCAGTACTCTTGGTAGTCTTATGATTAAGACGCTGGGCTGCTGATCGGGAGGTACTGAGATCGAGTCCGGGCGAGGATTTTGTAACTTCTGACCACCCGTGGTGGGTCGTGGTTGAAAATCCTAATTAAAAATTAAAGAATTTTAACAATAATTCTTATTTCGATGTTTATTTTACTTTATTTTTTATTCTAAATAAAATACTTGATTCAAATACAGAAGTGAAATACTGTAAAACTGACAGTATCGAGTGGTCACAACTGTCAAAACTCTTTTTTAAAATGTTTAATAAATTACTACTCGTATATAATTTAAATAACTAAAATGAAATAGATTCACACATTAAATTACATTTTCTTTTCTAATTTTCATGGCCAAATTTTTTAGCCCCACTTCACCAAAATCTTAAAACTCATTATTTAGAGAATACAGGAAAAAGAAAATGATTGGTTATAATATATATACGTGTGTGTGTGTGTGTGTGTATATATATATATAATGGCGGATCCAGAGGGGGACTGAAGGGGCTCTAGCCCACCCATTGCTAGAGATATTTCGCGAATCGCAACCTAAGCACATCCCCACAATTGTTTATAATGTATGTTTCAAACGCGAATGATATAATTTACAGTAATTTTCTTTTTGATTTATGAAATAATCCGAGATTTATAGTTACAGCTTGAAGGTAAATATTTGGATTTGTGAATGTATTTTTCAATGAATTTTCTGTGTCTTGTGATAGATTGGAGAGTCGTCTAGAAAGTGGCTGTACATTATTTCTATTGTGAAGTATTTCTGGGTTTGATTGAGTATTCCCAATAAATTGGTAATCATTGAATATTAATCTTATTACCAACTACTTTTAGGGGAATGATTGCATAATATTTAAGCTTAGTTCAGAACTTCAACCAAACCCAACCAGCCCCCACCAAACAAAAATTCTAGATCTGCCACTGTATATAATAATAATAATAGCGTAATAAGTGACCACGCGTTCTTTTCCACTGAAGACATTGTTCTTGACCTTTTCTCCAAGTTTAAATGTTTGTTTGTGTGTGTGTGTGTTGTGTGTGTGTGTATATATAATAAGCATTCGATGAGTGAATACAAGCAGAGCAGGTTGAGACACTCATTGGGTAACATCAACAACTAAAACTATGGTAAAGATTCTTTTATTTTACGCTAAGTTTGGTTTCACTATATGTGTGTATATAGTGAACGTTGTGGCAATACCATGCATGATTTTGCATAATATATATATATATATATATATATATATATATATATATATATGCTTCAGGATCGACCTGCGGTCAATCTCTCCGCAGCACCCGGCCTCATTTGCGCGATTTGGTGGAGGGAACTGGTTTCCGCTCTCTTTCTGCCCTCGTAGCCAACTACGCATGGTTGGTTAGGGACTTTGCGCAAGAACCTGTCCAGCTGGTTCTTGAAATTATTCAGGTTGTTGCGCTAGAAGTTCCTCAGTTCTTTTGGTAAAACATTGAAAGTGTCGGACCTCTTATTCTGAGGGTATTTTTCATCCTCGTTTTCATGGCCCACTTTCCCCACCCCATCTGGGAGACTGGGACAGTACAGAATCCGCCTCTTCTCTCACTCCATTGTGTTTCCATTTCATTTCTAAGGCTAGCAAATAACTCTCGAGTATTTTGAATCCAATATTATCGTGTACCGCTCACGTATTCTTAAAGGGAATATAGTGGCCACAAAGTCCCTTTGCAATGAAATTACAGTACATCTGTATGTCGCTCTTGTTTTTCATGCGAAGGGACTTTATGGCCACCCTAAGAGTATTCGGGAGGATACGATTACTTTTGCAACACTTTTTAAGTTTTCAGTTGCGATATTTTAGCCACGATAAACCTAAAACGTATAATATACCTGCTGACTAGTAACTAAATTTTAGGTATATACAATAAATATTTTGGTACTAAGTTGATTCGATCTTACCCGAAATTTACCCTTTATATGTTTCGTTTTAAATCTGGAAACGAAAAATGTTAATTTTAGTTTTTAGCACTTTTATGGAAATTGTTAATAAGGGCGTTAATAATGGAGTTTGTCAGTATATTTCTTCTGCTTAATTAATACTTGTTATTTAAAGTAACTTCATGAAGTGTCACTTTTTGGTTTCATTTAGCCTATTTAGAAATAAATATTAAAATGAGGATAACCCAAATCCTAAAGCGCTTCGTTCACTATATTTCAAATTGCTTACTGAAACATTTTTTCCTCATTTACAGCGTGGAATATTTGTTCTGGCGTTGGTAGTGGCCATTGTGTCGGCAGATAGTGGACACAGTCACCATGGAGGACACGGAGGTTCATCTTTCGGAAGCCATTCCGTAGGTGGTTCTCATGGTAGTAGAGGAGGGTCATTTGGAAGTGGCTCTCATGGTAGTGGAGGAGGGTCGTTTGGAGGTGGTTCTTCTAGTCGTTATGGAGGACAAGGAAGTAGCGGAAGTTCATCTTCAGGAAGTCATTCCGTAGGCGGATCTCATGGAATTGGAGGAGGGTCATTTGGAGGTGATTCTTCTAGTCGTTATGGAGGACATGGAGGTAGCGGAAGTTCATCTTCAGGAAGTCATTCCGTAGGCGGATCTCATGGAATTGGAGGAGGGTCATCTGGAGGTGGTTCTTCTAGTCGTTATGGAGGACATGGAAGTAGCGGAAGTTCATCTTCAGGAAGTCATTCCGTAGGCGGATCTCATGGAATTGGAGGAGGGTCATTTGGAGGTGGTTCTTCTAGTCGTTATGGAGGACATGGAAGTAGCGGAAGTTCATCTTCAGGAAGTCATTCCGTAGGCGGATCTCATGGAATTGGAGGAGGGTCATCTGGAGGTGGTTCTTCTAGTCGTTATGGAGGACATGGAAGTAGCGGAAGTTCATCTTCAGGAAGTCATTCCGTAGGCGGATCTCATGGAATTGGAGGTGGTTCTTCTAGTCGTTATGGAGGACATGGAAGTAGCGGAAGTTCATCTTCAGGAAGACATTCCGTAGGCGGATCTCATGGAATTGGAGGGGGGTCATTTGGAGGTGGTTCTTCTAGTCGTTATGGAGGACATGGAAGTAGCGGAAGTTCATCTTCAGGAAGTCATTCCGTAGGCGGATCTCATGGAATTGGAGGAGGGTCATCTGGAGGTGGTTCTTCTAGTCGTTATGGAGGACATGGAAGTAGCGGAAGTTCATCTTCAGGAAGTCATTCCGTAGGCGGATCTCATGGAATTGGAGGTGGTTCTTCTAGTCGTTATGGAGGACATGGAAGTAGCGGAAGTTCATCTTCAGGAAGACATTCCGTAGGCGGATCTCATGGAATTGGAGGGGGGTCATTTGGAGGTGGTTCTTCTAGTCGTTATGGAGGACATGGAAGTAGCGGAAGTTCATCTGCAGGAAGTCATTCCGTAGGCGGATCTCATGGAATTGGAGGAGGGTCATTTGGAGGTGGTTCTTCTCGTCGTTATGGAGGACATGGAAGTAGCGGAAGTTCATCTTCAGGAAGTCATTCCGTAGGCGGATCTCATGGAATTGGAGGAGGGTCATTTGGAGGTAGTTCTTCTGGTGGCTATGGAGGACATGGAAGTAGCGGAAGTTCATCTTCAGGAAGTCATTCCGTAGGCGGATCTCATGGAATTGGAGGAGGGTCATTTGGAGGTAGTTCTTCTGGTGGCTATGGAGGACATGGAAGTAGCGGAAGTTCATCTTCAGGAAGTCATTCCGTAGGCGGATCTCATGGAATTGGAGGAGGGTCATTTGGAGGTAGTTCTTCTGGTGGTTATGGAGGACATGGAGGTCGCGGAGATTCATCTTTAGGAGGCGGAATTGGAGGATCATTTGGAAGTAGTTCTATTGGTTCTGGAGGACGACGAAGTGGTTTTGGTTTAACCCTCGGAGGCCCTATCGATGGAGGCTCTTCTTTTGGTGATTCTAATGGAATTGGAGGTGGGGCGTCATTTGGAGGTATCTCTAAAGGTAATGGAGGACACGGAAAATCATCGTCTGGTGGCCGTTCGTTTGGTGGAAGCTCAAAAGGACAAATTTATAGATAAGATGAAGACGTTTTCCATTCGTTCACATAAACCTTTTTTGTAACATTCATAATTTTTTTTAGTGCGGTCAAGAATAATGAACATTATTAATAAAACATTTATGAAGACTTGTTTTTTGTTTCGGTTTTCCAATACAAAAAAAAAAAACACTTTACGAATAAAGTCCACACATAACATTATTAAATTTATATTATTATATTCAGTAAAAAAGATTTTATTATTATAATTTAGTAAAGACATTTGAGCATGGTGTGTGCCTGGAAAAAAAAGTATATATTTTGTGTATTCCTATACTTTATCAGTGAATATAGTTGAAATCGTCTTTTTTAACTTGTGGACTAGACACTAGAAGTCGCAATAGTGTTTTGTAAGTGAAAGTGAGAAATTGCTCCATGCCTTGGGGCCACTGCAGCCCAGAGGATTCAGTTCTTTCATGTATAGCTTCCACACAAGTATGCATGGAATTCCCAATAAAACACCACCACCATGCAATGATTTTCTTCCTTCACTTCTTCCATGTCTTTCCCCTCGGAAGAAGTTACCCTCGACCGTACCCCTCGCTAGACGTGATTATGGCACTTTACATCACGTTTAACCTCATCGTTCTTTCGTTCTACATTTCTCGAATTAGTTTCCCAATGGGGTAGACTTTCTCCTTTCACCCTTCTCTCGCCCTTAGCAATAAAGCGGCATCCCCTCACTTTATGATGGCATTTGTTAATTTCTCCGCGTCTTAATATTCTTAATTCTCCCCTCATTTGTTTTGGGCAAGATATCACTTCACTGTTCACTGTCGTAGCACCATATTTCTATCATTACTGTACCGTATCTATTTATTGCTCTGGGGGATTCGGCCCCTCGATCCCCTTTCTTCCAAGCGCTAAAACCCTTTTGTTTACACGCGTGTGAGACAATCTTCACGCATCGTTTCATCTCCGTTTAAGGGTAACGTCTTTCTTAGAGGTATTTATTTGACCATTCTTTTTATTCTCTCGTTTTTTGTGAAGAATGTAAATGTTTTTAGTGCCATAACCGTACTTTTTAAGATGGAAAATTAGGCGATCGAGACTGCTTCGGAGAAACTCAGTTAATATTTCGCAGATTGAATAAATAACATTTTTTTAGTGATCAAAAAGGCTCGGTAGGTTCAGACACTAATACTTTGAAAACGCGCTTGCGTCACAGTGCATAACTCCAAGTTCCTCAAGAACTGCTTTTATTCATTCATTGATATATATATATATATATATATATATATATATATATATATATATATATATATATATATATATATATAGGGTGTCCCATGAGTCCGGCATCATAGAAGAAATTCATATTTTTCTATTTCTACAAACCATAATTCATATTTTTCTCTTTCTACAGGCCATAATGTCTGTAAGCAAGGAAGAACGAATCCACATAATTCTACTCATAGGAAATCGGAGTCAAAGAGAGGCCGCTGCTGAATTTAACAGACTGCATCCAGACCGCGAGCCAATAACACAGAGTTGTGTTAGCAGACTTGTTGCAGTCTCTTTGACTCCGATTTCCTATGAGTAGAATTATCTGGATTCGTTCTTCCTTGCTCACAGACATTATGGCCTGTAGAAAGAGAAAAATCTGAATTATGGTTTGTAGAAATAGAAAAATATGAATTTCTCCTATGATGCCGGACTTATGGGACACCCTGT
The DNA here is from genome assembly GCA_023014485.1 of Bathynomus jamesi. Classification (NCBI taxonomy): domain Eukaryota; kingdom Metazoa; phylum Arthropoda; class Malacostraca; order Isopoda; family Cirolanidae; genus Bathynomus; species Bathynomus jamesi. Next base: position 65,751 of record JAJOZX010002619.1, on the reverse strand, counting down.
GTGTGTATATATATATATATATATATATATATATATCAGAGTTATTGACTTCTTAGGGAAACGGAGTTTACAGATGAAAAGAAGGCCCAACACGACAACAAACATTTCCATTTTTCTATTTCAGAAGTTTCGACAAAATACTTTGTGTCATCATCAATGATTCTACAAATACTTTAAAATAGTAGAAGTAGATAAATTAATTAATGTAATACATAAATACATTAATATACAAAGACGTTAAATTTAAAAGACATTAAAATAATTTAAAAATATAAAAATAAAATTATAATATCAAAGTACGAGACAAGTATCATAAAAGGGCAATTTAATATATATTGTTTTTTTTTTACTGTAGTTATGAGTTTTATTATTAAAAATATTATTTAAATTTTCTTTAACCGATTATCAAAGAGATTTGAAAGGTAATTATTATTAATGTTAATAAAGTGCCGTTTTAAAAAATTTAATTTTTCATCTAATGAGAAAAAGCCTGAACATATTTGATAGCTTCTTTCTAATAGTGTTGATATAGCATTGATTTTATATCTGTAAAACATACAACTCAAGTAAGTGGTTCCTAAGCCAGTAAAAGTTTGCTTTCTATACAGGGAGGTGCAGAATTTATTATTAAACCTCTTTACAAGAACATTGAGAAAAGGCAAACTATTATTTGTTTCATTTCACGGGTATACTTAACATTAAAATGTTTGTTGAAATAATCAAGAAAAAGTTCTATATGTGATGGGTACTTAAATACTAAGACAGTGTCATCCACATATCTTCTATACTATACCGGCTTGAATTTGGTTGGGCAACTTTTTAACCAAAGTTCTTCATAACGGCATAAAAATGAGTTTGCCAATACCCAAAGGGGAACGCATAGCTACCCCACCAATCTGACTGCAAAGATTATTAAGAAAAATGCTCCTAACATGATATTTCAGGAAAAGTTTTAAATTGAGTTCTAATTTATTTAGGATAATTTTTGTCGTTTCTTTTAAAGAAACATTCATGAACAATGATGAGACGTTAAAAAGCTCGTCATGGTCAAGGAGTCGGCATGATCAATCTTTTTCACATCATTAACAAAGTCGAAAGAATGCTTGACTGAGTAAGCATTGTACGTAAGATTTTGATAACGAGGAAAAAAATTTAGCTAAATTATAATTAAATGTTCCACAAACCGAAAGAATAGGTCATAAGGGATAATTTGGTTTGTGGACTTTACGTAAACCTTATAGAATTCCTGGATTAGAACCCGAGGTAAACAGTGAATTGCATATATTATTATTAATGATGTTACTATTTTTTAATATACGTAAAAACCTATTGAGCTTATCTTCAAGTTTTTAATAGGTTTTAATAGGTTCTCACAAACCAACCAACCTTACACTTGAGTTAATACTCGTCAGCGAGTATGGGCTCAGAAGACAGGGAAGTCGGGAACTGCTGCACCCAAACTATGTTCTCTACCACCAACAACTGAAGCTTTCCATCAAAATGTGCTCAGAGCCCACTACACTGTGGCGAACTGGCTCGATGCACTAAAGTGTGACCCACCACCACTTGATCCTGTGCAATATGGGTGGGAGAGAGACGAAACAGAGTTCTCATCCCAAAAACAGTTGGTGAAGGAGTGTGCTTAGCACCAGATGAAGTTCTGAAGCTAATCAGATGTGGGTATAAATCACAATCAGCATGCAGGGGGAGTCGCTGCGGCTGCATGGGACGCGGAATCCCTTGCACAATGTTCTGTGCATGTGGCAGTGGCTTGGATTGCAACAATCCATTGATCCAAAACGCAAACGAAGAGCAGACTGATGATCCTGACGATCCTGACACAACCATGTCTTTTGATATTTGCCCCCAATAAATGGTTACCTAATGTGAATAACTGCATCAAAGTTGTCAATGCCAATCCCCCAGCTAGGTGTGAGCTTTGTTTTGCTTACGAGGTCATATCTTGTAGCTTTGCAACCCTCCAGAGAATGCATGTGCCCTGTACTTCAGCATAAATTGTGGTTTATATCCGAATATCCATATCCATATAATGTGGGTTATGTCATTTAAGCATTATGATCTGGTTTTATCTGCAGAAAAGATGTTAAGTACTCAGCAGTTAGCTAGATTGTAGAAATTGTCACTGAAATAAAGCAAATACAGTGATGTCAACTGTGGCATTATCATATTTCACGGCCAAACTTTAACCTCATATGACCTTGACTTGACCCATGGAGTTGCAAAATGATATCCTACTGTTATGATGTGCCTATAGAACTACTCAGTCTCGACCAAAACCATAAAAACGACAGTAAGATCACCAAAATATCTCCACGACTGCCCGGGATATGGGATATTCCTTATTTCGGGGGGCGTTTGACCTCCAATGACCTTGAGTATTGACGAATGTGGGTCAAAACGACTCCCAAAGTATCTGCAACCCCTCCAGATCGACTCATCATCCTAAAAAACCCTAGAAATGACACCAAGATCATCAAAATCCATCAAGTATTGACCAGGATATGGGATTTTTCAGTTTCGCCGGCCGTGTGGTGTGCTCATTTTTTGTGTTGTATATGTAGCCTATGGATGTGAATGTAAAGAGGCTCATAGCCTCATATACGAGTGTGTTTGGGACTCTGTGTGTACGCTCGTGCGTGCATGCATGTGTAGGATTGTGTGTGTGTGTGTGTGTGTTTCAGTGTACATGTATGGGTGTGAATGTATTCAGTCCCATACAGATGTGCGGGTGCTTGTGTATGAATGTAGCCTATGTACGCAACCAACTTAATACATAGGACCATGCGTATGTATGTTTGTGAGAGTATGTTTTTCCTTACACAAATTTTAATGATATTAGGTATCGAATATAGCACTAATATCAAATATATTGTTAATTTCTTCTCAAGTTTTTACTTATAGTCTTACACTAATAAATATAAAGTGAATTGATAAAGAATACGAATAAATTTCAAAACTTTAGTGAGGCTTATAACATAAAGTCCAGTGAAACAAAAATACCGATTATTATCAAGATACCTAAAATGATTAACGATAATTGCCAGTTTTGTACCTGACGATCGATTATCGTGATTCTCACGATAAATTTAAATATATGCGAGAGAGAGAGAGAGAGAGAGAGAGAGAGAGAGAGAGAGAGAGAGAGAGAGAGAGAGAGAATGTGTTACAAGGACAAAAGGAAGCCTCAAAGACCTTTCGGTCCACTCGGGAAGGTTCCTGTTATTAAACTAGTGCATTCTTCAATTATTTTAGCAGCAGTAGAATATTGGATAGAGAAGCATAAGGCTCTCTCCACTCCCTTCCCGTCAGAGACAAGTACGAAAAAGGTTGAAGTACCTTTACTCTGTACTGGGAAAGTAGCCAAGAAAATTTTATAGGAAAGAGAATAGAAAAACTAGCTTTACAATTATGCTATGCACTCATAGAAATCGTATACTACATCAGGGTTTCCCAAACTGTGGTTCGTGATCACATCTGAAGGGGTCCGCGATGGTCTCTCCAAGCAGAACTCCAAATATTACAACACTAACAAAAAATAACTTTTTTTTTTTTTTTACATTTGTGTTATATTTATATGCTTTTTAGTTTATACTATCAGTCATGAGTCGCAAGCGGCCGGCCAAAGAGTTCATTCTTGTGACGATAAATGTCATACACTAATTTTCGCAATTTATATTTTTTCTTCTACATTAGAAAGTTAAGCAAATTAGCGCGATGGAGAAGGGGGGGGGGGATCCGCGGAAGTTACCAGGGTTAGAAAGGGGTCTGTGACCGCAAAAGGTTGGAAAACCCTGAACTAGATAATACCGTTGTATAAACTAACATGGGTAAATCTCTAGGAGCGCTCCATTTTTCAATATTAAACATACACTCATAAAACATATACCATTTGAAAGCTCACATTTTTCTGAGTCTAAAAATGTAGTAATCCAAAAGTATCAATAGCAAATAAAAAGTAACACGGTTTAAATATAAAACCCTGTACCGATCAATTTGTGATGTGTGATCTTTACGGGGGCTCCGCCCACGTACCCCCGAGACCTAAATTATACAAATGATAATGTAATAACATATTCATGTTAGGTTAGGTTAGCGTAACAATTACCAAAAATACCATCTTACAACACAGACTGAAGATTTATAACTTAGCCAACCTTTATAATGTAGTTAATGACGTCACGCGTCAAACAATTAATTAAATCTAGTTACTTTTTATTTGCTGTTGATACTTTTGGATTACTACATTTTTAGACTCAGAAAAATGTGAGCTTTCAAATGGTATATGTTTTATGAGTGTATGTTTAATATTGAAAAATGGAGCGCTCCTAGAGATTATCTCTAACATGGATAATACTGTTGTATAAACTAACGTAATATATGATAATAAAAACCCACTCTAATAGACAGGTGAAAATAAACTCTGTCTATTAGAGTGGGTTTTTATTATCATATTTTGACCTTCACGTAGAAAAGTGAAGTTTTTTTGGTATTTATAACGTAATATATGTGCACTGTATATGTGTACTGGTCGTATATCAACGACTTCGTATCATCACAAACACCTCGAACATATGGTTTTGATTTTATATAAAATATTTACAGCTCTATTTACTGGAGTATCGGGCCAACAAAGACCCCATGGGTGACGCCATGACCCACTCCAGGATTAAGAGAAGAAAAGGTTAAACTCTCTATTCTTACACTTATGTACGTGCAGAGCTATCACGCAGAAGAGAGAGATACGGTACTTCCCCACTCTCCACATCACACAGGTGGGGTGGGCGTAGTGCTTATATTCTCTATCGACCAAACTGAACTGGTTACGTCGCGGCCAGTGTCGTAACACCGCTTCCTGTCAATCAGCCAAGTTAAGCGACATTGGGTCTGGAGAGTAGTTGGATGGAAAACTGTCCTCCGCGTCCAGATTATGTAGTAACCCTTAGTTCGGATGACAAGTAAAGCTGTAGGTCCCCTCTATCGTATGACCTTTAATGTTGTAAAGGAAGTTAAATAACCCCATCATCACGTTACCTAAGTGAACCAAACAACCCCAGCACCCCAAGTATGGAACCTCAGTACTGCATGAAAGTACGGGCACCATCTTAATACCTGGTTGTTAAGTTTTTACTTTTTTCCTACTTTTTCCTATTTTTCAAGAAATTCCTATTTACTTCTATTTTTTTGCAAAATTTTCCTACTTTTCCTATTTTTATGAGCACTCAATTGACATTCATTATTGTATCATTTTATTGTATTTTACTTTATAGTATATGTTTCATTGCATTTTATTGTATGGTATATTTATATGTAGCTATATGTATGTATATTTTTATTGTATTTTTATGAGCAGTTATCAATTGGCATCAATTAGTTATGTTATTTCATTTCAGATGAGTTGTGTTCAATAGTTATTTAGATGTTCCAATATTGTTTAGTTCTTTGCTAAAAATGCCTGGAGAAAACACACAATTTTCGTCTGCTTGGTTGGAAGTGATAGACGTTAATCACCAAAGACTAGTGCAATGGTGTCGTAAAGGAAAAGATGAATACCATGGTTATTGTCGTTTTTGTGATGTAGATGTAAGATGTGATAATGCTGGGAAAACCCAACTGTTGCAACAAGCTATTAAGTTTGTCCAGGACAAAAATCAGAGTAAGCTTATTTTTAGTAGTACTTCAACTGGTACACATGGTCCAGCAAATCTTGTCGCAGTTAATTACGAAGGTGCAAGTGTAACTGCGCAAATATACTGGTTGGCTAAAGTCGTCTTGTGCAACTACAGTTTGAGATCAATTGATTGTGTTGGAGATACATTTAGGAGTATGTTTCCTGATAGTAAGATCGCTGCAAGTTTTTCCTTGAGTAGAACAAGTGCTTCGTATATAACAGGAGAAGGAATGGCACCTTACTTCAGACGGGGTGTTTATTGACGATATGAAAAATTCGGATTTGCCGTTTGCTATGCATTTTGATGAGACAAGCAATGCACAAATGAAGAAACGGATCTCACTTTACGCTTTTGGTCACCTACACATCATCAAGTATGGGTGGCATATTATACATCTCTGTTTATTGGCCATGCAGGAGAAAGGGTTGCTTCCAGGATGTTTGAGCGGCTGCAGGAAGACAAAATTCCTGTTAAAAAGCTTATTACAATTGTCAGAGATGGACCGAATGTTAACAAGACACTCTCTGCGAAACTACAAGTGATAAAAGATGAACACCCAGAATTTAAAGGTTTCATTGATCTGGGAAGTTGTGTCCTCCATGTTATACACAATGCTTTCGGCAAAGGATTGGAGAAATATGGAAACGATATTGATCAGCTTTGTTTGGATGTACAATAATTGTACATGTTCTGTTCAAATACAGTTCTGCACGGAGAGAAGACTATCAGAAGCTTCAGCGAGAGATGGAAATTGACCTGTATACATTTCAGCAGCACACAGAAGTACGATGGTTAGGTCTTGGTCCTGCCATCACGAGACTTCTTGGCAAAAATGAGAAAACTGGCAAAAATGAGAAAACTGCCCCAAAAAGTGCCAGTCACAGAAGAGTTTGTAGATTGCTGACTTGTGACCAGGCTGTGGAGTCGGAGTCGGAGTCAGGAGTCGGAGTCGTGGAGTCGGTCAATTTTGAGTGGAGTCGGAGTCGGAAGTGCATAGTTGGATGGAGTCGGAGTCGGTGCAAATCCTTCAATTATAACCATAGCAGCCTAGGCCTAGCCGAGCTCAATTTTATGAAAAAAATAGATTTAACTTAATGTTTTAATATATAATATAATATATAAATAATATATAATATATAACATATAAATATATAAATATAAATAATATATAAATATAGTTGCTTATAATTAATAAGGATTATAATTAATTAATTAACATAATTAATAATAAGGAAATTTAAAAATGTTGTACTAGCAACCCTAAATCTTTTTCAGATTTTTAGATTTCAATTTGATAATTTTGATAAGCATCACTGAAAGAAGATTTAATGGAAGCGATCCTTTTTTAAGAACAAATTCAGTTTAGGTTAGTACATTTTGTCACGGATGTTTATAATAATACAAAAACATCTTACTAATTTGCTAAACCAATAATAATCTTATTTTGTTTAAGTTTCAATCAGTTTGTATTTTGGGATTTATTGTAATTTTTGAAAGAGAAAAAAAGCCATTAAGGCATAGTTACAGCCACTAAGTAACCTGATAAGTCATGTGGTGGTGACGAAATGCCTTGTTTATGAATCTCCATTGGCCTAATAAAGCTAATCGTAATCAATTTGGCCTTAACATTCCATCGGAGTCGGAGTCGTAATTATACAAGTCAGATTTCTGGAGTCGGAGTCGGAGTCGGAATGTTAAAATTTTTGGAGTCGGAGTCGGAGTTGGAGTCGGCAAATTTTATCACCGACTCCACAGCCCTGCTTGTGACCAAAAAAAGGTAACAAAGTTGCAGCTTGAGTTCTTCAAGTGGTGTGTCCCTGTTTTTGAAGAATTTCTGACTAATTTTCAATTGAGTAGCCCAACTATTCACTTTCTCTATGACAATATGCGTGGAACTCACCTGAAGCTCTTGGGCATCTTTCTTTGTTGCAGCAACAGGCTTCAAGTCAAGGCTTGCAGTCAAGGCTTCCATTACACAACAAAATCTTAAAGGATCTTGGTTGTATCAACCCCTTGAAGAGAGACAAAACTAGTACTATTTCTTCCATCAAGAATTTAACACGGAACCTGCAACCTGAACTGGATAGTAATGCAGTTCTGGATGAGTGGAAACTGTTTCAATCAGATCCTGAAATTCCAGATTTCGACGCAGGCCATGGAATTGAAGAATATTGGAATAAAGTGTTCTCATTGCAAACAGGTGATGGTAGTAAGCGGTACAAACTTCTAGCATTTGTCATCAAATCTGGACTAGTTCTATCACAAACAAATGCAGAATCAGAACGGAGCCTTTCAATTAATGGCAGCGTAGTAACAAAAGAAAGAGCATTACTTGGTGTAACAAGCTAACAACTATAACAGGCCTCCGCACGGTAAAAGAAGCTGTTCGATATTATGATCCCATCAACAGCAAACCTGAAAATTTTTAATTACAAAGGAATTCATAGGTGCTGTTAAATCTGCATATTCTGCATACAAGACAAAACTTGAGCAGGAAAAATTGGAAGAAGAGAAGTTGAAAAAGGAAAAACGGAGAAGAACGGAGGAAGAGGAGCGAGCAAAGAAGGAAAAAGAGGAGTGGCTACAGAGAAAGATGTCTCTAGCATTATCAGAAACAGAGCTCACAAAAGAAGAAGACGTTAGGAATGAATTAGAGGCAGCAGATCAATTACTTAGTGAGGCTACTAGAAAACTGCAGGATGCAATTGCCAGTTCATCTGTTAACAAACAGAATGTAACTATAGCCACGATGATGCTAGATGCAGCCGGACAAAAACGTGAAGAAGCAATGAAGATGAATGAGATAAGTGAGAAACGCAAAATGGTGGGGAGTATAAAACAGAAACTGTTACAAAAGGTCATGCCATCCACCCAACGAGAGTTGAAAAAGAAGATTTCAGAAGACAAATTGGATGTTCCAAAGAAAAAATTCAAACATGTGAACTATGTTTAGTCAAAACAAATGACTACACATTTTACTAGTAATATTATTTTATAGGTATATAATCTCTGTATTTTCCTACGTTGACTGTTTCTAATGAAAATAAGAAATATATAAAAATAAAAGCGTAATAAAAAAACTGGTGGAATGGGATGGCTGTAAGGGGTGATGGGAGGCCATCTTTCAGACTTTGATACTGATAAAAATATCAGTCTCGAAGTCAGTTTCAGACTTTGATACTGATAAAAATATCAGTCTCGAAGTCAGTTTCAGACTTTGATACTGATAGAAATATTTCTAATTCTGTCCTATTTTTTAATGTTATTCCTATTATTTTCCTACTTTCCCAGATCCAAATTTCCTATCTTTTGAAATGTATCGAGTGCTTAACAGACTGTAATACACACTCGTTCAACATATGACAACCCCATCACAAAACACAAAACACAAAACACAAAACACACACATATATATATATATTATGAATAAAACCATGAAGGAAAGGAAACACAATGGTGCTCAAGCGCTTTCGTCTAATGACATCCTCAGGAACACTGAAGTAAATAAAGAGTTCAAGACTATATACAGGTTACATAAAAAAAAAAATATATATATATATATATATAGAAATAAAAATTGTGGGAGGAGCATACAAATTTGTAAGGAAAACTACCAATTTTAGCACTTTGCCCGAATTCAACACAAGATCAAGTGGATTGTTTACAACCAATTTTATAGATAATGCCTAAATGATATATAGGTCACAAAAAATATAAAAAAATATATATAAAAATAAATTGAAAAATAAAAATTGTAAGAGGAGCATGCAAATTTATAAGGGAAAACTACCCAAGTTTTAGCACTCTGCCCTTCTTGTCTAAATCCGTTCTGAACGAATTCAACACAAGATCAAATGGATTGTTTACAACCGATTTTATAGATAAGGCCTGAATGATATATAGGTCAAAAAATGCTTTTTAGACATTGCTAATGTACTTAAACTTTTGGATATTAATGTAGTATTTCATATAACAATATTGTGAAAAATATCATAGTAAAAAATAGCCCTACCAATAATTCAGGCATTATCTATAAAATTGGTTGTAAACAATGTGATTCCTTTTACATTGGTCAGACGGGAAAGGATTTGCACACCGTGTAAAACAGCATCAATATTCCGTTAGAATATCGTCCAGTGCCCTTTTTGTCCATTTGTCAGAGTTATCCACTGTATTGATTGGAATAATGCTTCAGTTTTGTTTCACTCTAGCAACATTGTTAATAGAAATATTCTTGAGTCTGCTATTATTCAACTTACAAATAACTTTAACATGAGCAAAGGTCTTTTTCAACTCGATCCCGTTGTTTTGAATTCGTTCAGAACGGATTTAGACAAGAAGGGTAGAGTGCTAAAACTTTGGTAGTTTCCTTATAAATTTGTATGCTTCTCTTACAATTTTTATTTTTCAATTTAGTTTTATATATATATATTTTTTTTTATGACCTATATATCATTCAGGCCTTATCTATAAATTGGTTGTAAACAATCCATTTGATCTTGTGTTGAATTCGTTCAGAACGGATTTAGACAAGAAGGGCAGAGTGCTAAAACTTGGGTAGTTTTCCCTTATAAATTTGTATGCTCCTCTTACAATTTTTATTTTTCAATTTATTTTTATATATTTTTTTTATATTTTTGTGACCTATATATCATTCAGGCATTAACTATAAAATTGGTTGTAAACAATCCATTTGATCTTGTGTTGAATTCGGGCAAAGTGCTAAAATTGGTAGTTTTCCTTACAAATTTCTATGCTCCTCCCACAATTTTTATTTCTATATTTATTATACAGGGTGTACATAAAGTCAGGATCTATTTTTGTGAAGCACTTGGAAATTATATGGAATTCAATCATAAAATGATAAAGTGGTAACATTTATTAAATAATTAAGAGTAGGATTCGACGTGACGCCCATCAGTATCCCTGCACAGCTCAAATCGTTCCGCAGCATTTATAAACACATTCTGGAGCATTTGCGGGGTTATGTTATCTGCAGCAGTTCGTATACGTGTACGTAAGTTTTCAAGACTCGTAATCTTCGTCTGATACATGTGCGATTTGATAAAGCCCCATGCAAAGAAATCTAAAGGGGTTAAATCTGGTGATCTCGCTGGCCAAGGTCTTTTGTTGCTTCCGCGTCCGATCCAGCGATTTGGAAAACGTCCATTTAGATAATCCTGAACAATTTTGGCATAGTGACAAGGAGCACCATCATGTTGATAGACGACGGGGATAGAATTGTTAGTACCGTCTTAATCAGAATCTATAAATAGACCTTCAATTTTCGTATATGTCATTCTCTTCTTTAACCTTGCTTTGGATAGACGTGTATTATCTACTGCTCAAGATGTATCGTCAACGTCGTTTGCGTCATTATTTACGGAGAAGGAAAGTTGTTTGTCATTCTCATCAAAGGAATATCAGAAGGCGTACTAAGGAGAAGATATTTAAAGCGTCAATGAAATTTTGTTTATTTGTCTAAAAATACTTTTGGTGTTAATGCCGATGCATATTATACTTTGTCTTTGGATCTTTTAAAAATGAATCTAAATCTACTATTTTAAAATTTAATTATTATCAGGTTACTGGTGTATCATTTGAAAGTATACCACAAATGAATATGTCTGGATATGGTATTAATTTTGAAGATACATTAGGTCGTAAGAAAGATGTTAGGGAAAGAGTAGAAAGGGATCCTAATGTTGGGACATCACCAGCACCTTATTTAATTGTTCCACATGCTGTTTTGTTTGAACCTAATCTTGACACTTCACATAGCGCTGAGCAAGTAATGAATCATCCAAGAACTAAATGGTTCTCCCCTTTTAAAGAGTTTAGAATGTATCGTAGACTTAAGCAGGTGTGTCAATTAGGTGAACAAGTCACTGCTCAATTCCCTCATAGTTTGATTAAGATATCTACGAATGATTTATCTAAACCTTTAGGTCGTATTTATGTTGGTAAATATACACCTGAAGGATCTCAAAAAAATAATATGCATTTAATTATGTTAATAGAATTGTATTTTATGTAAAATTATTTGGTATTAAACAATAAAGCTTTGTACGAGCCATAATCTATTTATACCCAAATCTGAGGCACACTGTGCAGGATAGTATTACCCTGCACAGTGTGCGTGCGTGCCTCTGACGTCATAATGTGTGGATGACTCATGCATACACCACGCGTTTTAACTTAAAGCCTAGGCAAAGAGGGTTCGGACCATTTAGCCACTAATTTAGACCATGTAGCCACTGATAGCCTCGCAGAGTTAGAGCCTCGCCAGAGTTAGATAAAATGCCGGCAAAACAGTATTAAGTTACAAGTTAGATCATAATTAAATAATTAAGAGTAGGATTCGACGTGACGCCCATCAGTATCCCTGCACAGCTCAAATCGTTCCGCAGCATTTCTAAACACATTCTGGAGCATTTGCGGGGTTATGTTATCTGCAGCAGTTCGTATACGTGTACGTAAGTTTTCAAGACTCGTAATCTTCGTCTGATAGACGTGCGATTTGATAAAGCCCATGCAAAGAAATCTAAAGTGGTTAAATCTGGTGATCTCGCTGGCCAAGGTCTTTTGTTGCTTCCGCGTCCGATCCAGCGATTTGGAAAACGTCCATTTAGATAATCCTGAACAATTTTGGCATAGTGACAAGGAGCACCATCATGTTGATAGACGACGGGATAGGATTGTTAGTACCGTCGTCTATCAACATGATGGTGCTCCTTGTCACTATGCCAAAATTGTTCAGGATTATCTAAATGGACGTTTTCCAAATCGCTGGATCGGACGCGGAAGCAACAGACCTTGGCCAGCGAGATCACCAGATTTAACCCCTTTAGATTTCTTTGCATGGGGCTTTATCAAATCGCACGTCTATCAGACGAAGATTACGAGTCTTGAAAACTTACGTACACGTATACGAACTGCTGCAGATAACATAACCCCGCAAATGCTCCAGAATGTGTTTAGAAATGCTGCGGAACGATTTGAGCTGTGCAGGGATACTGATGGGCGTCACGTCGAATCCTACTCTTAATTATTTAATAAATGTTACCACTTTATCATTTTATGATTGAATTCCATATAATTTCCAAGTGCTTCACAAAAATAGATCCTGACTTTATGTACACCCTGTATATATATATATATTTTTTTTTGTAACCTGTATATAGTCTTGAACTCTTTATTTACTTCAGTGTTCCTGAAGATGTCATTAGACGAAAGCGCTTGAGCACCATTCTGTGTTTCCTTTCCTTCGTGGTTTTATTCATCATAAATATTTTTCACGTGTTACTTTCGTGAAATAATTTTCATATATATTATATATATATATATATATATATATATATATATATGTGTGTGTGTGTGTGTGTGTGTGGTGTGTTGTGTGTGTGAACCTCACTAACAATTGCGTCATCTGATGGATTAATCTCATTTACGCCAAGGAATAAAATTCCTATATACATACTTGGGTTTTTTTAAACCTCTTTCGTAACATCAAAGGTAATATGAGGAAGGGGACCAACAGCTTTACGTTGGATCTGAACTACGGGTTGGTACATCATCTGAACACGCATATAAGATTCACTGCATGCCGAATATATTCATAATTTACACTGCATTAATAAAAAATAAGTAAAGAGTTTTAACTACAATTCTTATTCTGTCTTATTTTGTTTTATTTTTATTTTAAATAAAAACATAATTCAAATGTAAAACTGAAATCTTCTGTTTGGGAAACTTCTCTTGTGGCTGTAAGTGTCAAGATTACTATACACGGTGTCCCATAAGTCTGGTCTCATAGGAAAATTTATTTTAATTTAAATTTACAAAAGTAATACGTTAGAACTTAGAACTAAAACAAATGTTCAAATTGATGTCTCGTTTTGGGACATTTTTTTGGTTGCGGGTAGAATAACGCGATGGCTAATATGGAAGCGAGTTACATTCCTCAGAAAAAGGCGGAGGCCTCTTCCTGAGGAGTGTATATACTCCGTGTTTAGCACCCCAAAGTCCGAGAAAAAAGTAATAAATCCAAATTAAGTCTTTGACATAGATACAAATCAGCCAAGAAAAAGTTCGGACACGAATCTATTAAGAGATTTAGAGTTCTTGGAAGGGCGTCATTAAGGCTTTATCACAAATACGAGAAAATTCAGCACCAGGTCCAGACACATGAAGTGCCACGTTTCTGATGAAACGTAAAGAGGGTTTTGTCAGGCCTCTGTACTAACTATGGAGAAAATCACTCGACACAAAACAAATTCCACTTTCATTAAAGAACGAAAATTGCTCCCTTATTAAAAGGAGGTAGCAGAGCAATTCCTAAAAATTATTATCGGCCAGTAGCTCTCACCGCCCACCTTATGAAGTGCTTCGAACGGGTAATTAGAGGCAAAATTGCTCGCTACCTACAAGAAAAGAATTTATTCAATCCAAACTAATATGGCTTCAGGATTGGAAGATCATGCCTATCACAGTTATTAAATTATCAGGAGAAAATAGTGGAAACATTGTGTCGAGGACAAAACAGGGATGTAAAATATACTGATTCTACTAAAGCCTTCGAAATGTGATCATTGAATTATAGCACACAAACTTACGAATTCATGAATTGTTGGAAAACTTTGACGATGGATATTTAATTTTCTGACCGAAGGAACACAAAGAGTGGTGTAAATTGAGTAAAATTTGAAGTCTCAAAATTTGCGAGCTCTACCTATAAGGTACAGTATTAGCTCCTTTGCTGTTTATTACAATGATTGCAGACATTGATGCAGATACTAATGACAGTTTCGTATCATGTTTCGCGAATGACAAAGATATGCAAGGAAATATCAAACGAAGGTGACATAGAAAAATTACAAAATGACATTGAAACATTATTCAAGTGGACGGAAGACAACAATATGAAGTTCAACAAAGAAAAATTCGAACTGATAAGATATGGTAATAACAAGGTACTACAGAATAAAGGGTACAAAACACTGCAAGCCAAACAGATAACACTAAATGCGCATGTCAGGGATCTTGGAGTACGAATGTTATCAGATGCAGAATTCAAAGAGCACTGCAACATTAAAATCACAACAGCTAGAAAAGTAATGGGAATTCGTTGGAGGAGCTTCCACACCAGAAAAGTAAACATCACATTAAAATTATGGAAGAGCTTAGTTCTACCAATAATTGAGTATTGCTCAGTACTTACAAGCCCATACAGAAAACGAGACATTACAAAGCCATACAAAGGACTTTTACGACTAAGATTGAAGAAACGAAAGGTGAAGACTACTGGTCTTGATTACAATCCCTGAAACTCTACTTTTTGGAAAGAAGACACGAGCGGTACACAATATATACGTATGGAAAATACTCAAGGGATGTGTCCCAAACCTCAGAAATGAAATGGAAACACACAGGAATGAGAGACAAGGCAGATTCTGTAGTTCCAACTGCGGTGGGACAGAGGACCTTAAAAACTAGGATGGAAAAAATACCCTCAGAATACGAGGCTCGAAACTTTTTAATAGTTTTAATAGTTCTTAAAAGAACTGTGGAACCTCCAGCCCACCAACCTGAATAATTTCAAGAACCAGCTGGACAGGTTTTCTGACTAGCCATACGTGACTGGCTACGAGGGCCGGAGGACGGAAATCAGTTTCCTTCTCCATTAAATCTCGCAAATGAGACCTGATGCTGCAGAGGGGTCGACCGCAGGTCGATCCTGAACCGTCGTTCGAGCACTCTAAAAGGCTTCTAGGAAAATATCCCCGCGTGGACAATATCTCCCAAGATGGTTTCTCTAATCTCGAATCACTGTAAGTAGTCGGGTTGTTACATCTTTGTACTTCTTTCTTCCTGGCTGCGGACCATGACCAGGTGCGCTGTAAACTTGTAAAAGCTTGTTCACGCTGAATGAATGTGATGAAATTTCAGATTTTTGGGTGAGTACATTTAAAATGTTCCTAAATTTTTTATAATTTTTTTTAATGTTTCGAGGTGCCAAAAGTGTTACCTCACAAAAAATTTACCCCACTTTATCTGTGAATTATTACACACCCAACTTCACTTATGCCCAGTTGCCTACTCGCGTGCATGCACATTCTCTCTCTCTCTCTCTCTCTCTCTCTCTCTCTCTCTCTCTCTCTCTTTGGGGTTAGAGGTCGGCGGCGATATTGAGGGAGTGTGGAGTGCATTCCGGGACGAATTTATGGTGCTGCAATCTGCTGCCATACCCTCAAAACCGGTCACCCCTGCTTCACGCAGCCTAAGTGGTTCAGTTGTAACATCGCTTCGGCTATCCAAAATAGGAAAGTAGCGTATAGCAGGGCGAAGGCTAATTGTTCCCATGAGAACACTGAGGCGTATGTCCGCCTGTGTAGGGAAGTGAAGGCGAAGGTTAGACTAGCGAAACGTAACGAAGAACTACGGGTGGCAAGCCTCTGCAAGGGGAACCCTAAGGAGTTCTTCAGTTATGTTTATAGTAGAAAGCCCATTAGAAGCATGAGTCCGTTAAAGGACCGAAGCGGCGTTCTGCGGACCTCCGACGCGGACATCGCTAATGTGCTCAATGAGTACTTTGCGGGAGTGTTCACCAGGGAGGACACCCGCGTCATCCCCAAGCCAGCCGTCAGGCACGAAGGTGCTGGCCTGGATAGTGTTCGATGTACCGCGACAGTTGTTGCCGATAGAATAGACAAACTGAGCGCGTTTAAGGCTCCTGGACCAGACCAGTTTCTCCCCAGTGTGTTGCGGGAGGTGCGCGACCAGGTGACTCCCCACCTGGCTACAGTCTTCAACAAATCGTTGGAGACGGGCCAGGTGCCTGGAGGGAAGCCAACGTGACCCCTATCTTTAAGAAAGGGGATCACGAAAGTCCAGGGAACTATCGTCCCATTAGTCTCACTTCAGTTGTAGGTAAATTATTAGAGGGGATAATAGCGGATAGGATCGTTGACCATTTGGATTCCTACAAGCTGCTTGGGGACTCCCAACATGGGTTTAGACGGCATAGGTCGTCTCTCACCAACTTGCTCGAGTTTTTCCACGTCATGTTGAGTGAGTATGATAAGAGTAGGGCGATTGATATACTTTATCTCGACTTTCAGAAAGCCTTTGATAAGGTACCTCACCGCCGGCTAATGGCGAAAGTCCGCTCGCTGGGTATCGGTAGGGAAGTAGGTAGGTGGATTGAAAACTGGCTGAAGAATAGGTGGCAGAGGGTTGTAATTAAAGGGGTTAGTTCGGGTTGGGCCTCGGTCACTAGTAGGGTTCCTCAGGGTTCCGTTTTGGGGCCACTGTTGTTTATCATTTACATAAATGATATCAACGGTGGCATCGTCAGTCGGATCGCCAAATTCGCTGATGACACCAAGCTTGGGGCCAATGTTGGGACGCCCGAAGCGATCGAGCAACTGCGTGCGGACCTAGGTATGATAGGAAAGTGGTCCGAAAAATGGAAGATGCTGATTAACTTGGGTAAATGCAGTGATGCACATTGACTACGCCAATCCCAAGTCGGATTACTCGATGTTGGGGAGTAATATCGAGGTGACTGATTTGGAAAAGGACTTGGGTGTGCTAATTAGCAGCGACCTTAAGTTTACCAAACAGTGCGTAGAGGTGGAAAAGAAAGCCCAGAAGCTGTTGGGTTATATCAGGAGGCAATTTCAGTTTCGGAACAAGGAGATTGTGCTCTCTTTGTACAATTCCATGGTTCGGCGGCACCTGGAATATGCTGTGCAGTTCTGGTCGCCCACCCTCAGGAAAAATATTGAGAGGCTGGAGCGAGTGCAGGCGAGGGCCACAAAGTTAATCCCTTCCGTTAGGCATATGCGCTACAATCGACGCTTACGCGCCCTGAACTTGTTTTCGCTGGAAACTCGGAGGCTGCGCCGTCAACTCATCGAGGTTTTCAAACTCTTACGCGGGTTCAACGATGTCGATTTTAGAAGCATGCTTAGTTTAAATGATAACCCAACTCGCAACAATGGTTGGAAGTTGGATTTGAAACGGTTTAGGACTAGTGTGTGTGGGAATTACTTTATGTATAAGATCTGTGACACGTGGAACAGGTTACCTTCAGAAGTTGTGAAGTTCCTCTGTGGATCAGCTCAAGAAAAGGTGACCAAATCTTGCACACTATTTGAAGGGGTAGGAAATTTTCCGTGGCACCCGTTGCCATTGGTACCTCCTCGGTATGGGCCGCAAGGCCTTTTGAGGTACTTCTTTTCCTTGTAACTCCTTGTAACTCTCTCATTACCCTGATTTTGAACAATATAATTTTACCTTTATCAAATATTATTTGTACAATTTGTACAATGCGTCCTGTATAGAATTTCATGGTTTATCTCGTGGTGAAGTTGGATTTTTGCTAACTGTAACCATTATTTTGTAATTCGCTGTTATACAGACACGGGTAGAAAAACTTTGTTTCTATACAGTGACCTAATTGAGTCCAAGATTATGCGGAATGTGCCCTCCTCCATTATCAATGCACGCTTGCAACCTTGACTTCTCCCTTATCGACGGCAGTACCGCACCAAGGATTTTTTTTTGGTAATAAGCAGCAGTGATTTTGGCATTTTGATCAACAAAAACAATCTCTAACTTCCCTAACTCTGAAATAAAGATGGAAACCATGACTTTTTGAGAAAAATGCGGACGTTCCCTGCAAAGTCGATCTAGACTGATAGATTTTTTGTCCTGTCTTCCATAAACTCGGTCATTTTGTGTTTATTGTTGAAGCAACCGTAAGGTTGCTCCAACAGAGCACGACATTTTCAACTCTTGCTTGCTTATTTGATGCAGAGAGCTTATGAACTTCGACTCTTTTAAAACATTTTAGACCCAGATCATCTTTTACTATACGACGACTACTAGAGCGAGAAATACCAGTAGTTTTTGAAATTTCTCTAACGGACTTGTGGGTGTTGGGCCGTTCTTCTTGACTGCATATCATGGATGAAACCATGTCAGTATTTTCCTCAGTACGTGATGTTTTTGGCCTTCCACTGCCTTCTTTTCGTTTGGGCGACCCTATGATATCGATTTTCTTTGAGAAATTGAAGTCCAGGTATCGTCCATCGTTTATTTAGAAATTCTTTCATTCGTTTTGCACCCCAATGTTTCTTCTTACGCAGGTTCAATATCAATGCTTCATCTTCCAAAGAGTATTTCATTATGTTATAACTTGTTCACCAACTATAGCAGAATGATGGTCTGAAATGAAAAAGGAAATAAATTATTCTGTGTAAAATTAGGAAAATTAATTATTTATGGAGAAACTGACTGTCATCTGAAAATATCAGTTGCTGATTTTGACCACCTTTCAATTGAGCACCATATTCTGATACCTCCCTCAAGTTGTGAGCCTGTACCTCTACTCCTGGGGCGTTGAATCTAGATTCAAAGCCAGCGTTTGAAAGAGCAAAAGTATGGGTACAACATACGGCCTCAACAGTAAGATCAATATAGAGGGTGAGCCACAATATCTTTTTTCAAAAGTTGGGTAATAGTTTTTTGGCCCACCCTGTATATATATATATATATATATATATAATATATATATATATATATATATATATATATTATATATAATATACTGTATATATATATAATATATATATATATTACAGAAAATTGCATAAAATCCCTAAAATGTTCAGGTATTTCGTGTAAGGTTAAGTCGTGATATTTTCGTTAGTTTTAACGAAAATATCACAATTTAACCTTACATGAATCCCTGAACATTTTAGGGATTTCATGAAATCCCTAGTTTCACAGATTCCCTATAATATATATATATATATACCTTTCAACCTTACAAACGTTCTGTGCGATGATTCCTCATTTCACGAAAGTCAAGCTTGTCGCCCCTCCTTCCTCATATATATATATATATATATATATATTATATATATATATATATATATATATATATATACACACACGTCACATATACAGAAAAAGGGATAGTCGCGCGGGGTATAGCGTATTGGGTGATTCTGTCCACGGGGGATATTGTCTGTGGGGGATGGGGGATATTGTTCTAATACCCTCTAAAAGTATCTAAACGTACATTATATATATATATATATATATATATATATTATATATATATATATATATCGGGGTGTAGTGGTTAGTGTCGCTGACTACGAATCTGTCGACCCCGGGATCAAAACCCGGTGACAGCAGGCGGCACGCAGCAAAACCCAGCTGTTCATCCTTCCAGACAAAAAAAAAATTAGTTGGTAGATAAATGGGTACCATAGTGGTTAAGACGCTGGGCTGCTGGTGGGGCGTGGTTCGGATTCCACGTTAAACTGTAGGTCTAAGGTGGAGTGACAAACGTGACCTTCGTCAGAATGAACAATTCTGGCCGAAGCAAAACTAAGGTTAACAAATCAAAAGTGGCTGTCAGCGCCATAGGTTAGTGGGTAACCCCATTTCCCTACATAAAAGAAGTGAAAACACTGAGGTCGGAAATTTGACTTCCGATGAGGCTACGTCGTAGTCTATGGCGCACCACCATTTCCTATCGATTGGCGAACTTAAACTAAATTTGGTTTGGAGCGTAGTTGGATGGAAGACCGTCCTTCGCAAACAAATTACGTACTGATCCGATGGAGTTGAATAATAATAATAATCAAGGAGTTAGCGCAATGTCTAGCTTGGTTAAAAAGATTTCTTTGCAGAAAATACGCCTGCGTGAAAATTAAAAACAAATTGACTTTCAAGTCACAAAATCATCGATCAATTCATGACTCTTTCAATTCTTCCTTCCATAATTACCTGAATGAAATTTGTTAGGTAAAATTTATATAGAAATGTCGTGTCATAACTGTCACACTTCTTTCCCGCTGACACGATTTTATATTTGAAGATTATATACTATTTAATTTCTAACCTTCTTCGCTGTTCCACCCGCAAATCTCCATATAAGAAATTTAATTATTCTGAATATTAATTATTTAGAATTTAAAACGGGTGTAAATGCGCCAAAATTCTCGAATAAATTATTGGTAAGGCGGAAATTTGGGCATTTTAGAGCGCAGGGATCGAAATTATTATAATGATAAATAAATAAAATCGAAATCGAGCGTTTGTTTTTAACGGATGGAAATGGAATAGGAATCGAACGTTCCTTTTTTAACGGATAGAAATGGGATCGGAATTGAAATCGAACGTTCCTTTTTTAACGGATAGAAATGGGATCGGAATCGAAATCGAACGTTTTTTTAACAAATGGGAGTGAAATCGGAATCGAAATAGTTTCTTTTTAGTAACGAGATAAAATGGAATCGGAATCGGAATTAAAGTTTCTTTTAAACAGATTATAACGGAACCCGAAAAGGATAATTTCTTTTTTGACGGATAGAAATGGAATCGGAATCGAGACAAATTCGTGGATTGGTTGCTGACCAATCTGTCTACACATCTTAAGAGATCTGTTATTGCCGCACACGAGTCTGGAAAGGGTTATAGGAAGATAGAAGAAATTCGAATTCCATTTACGACGGTTGCTGTAGTTATAAAGAAATAGAAAGGGTTTGGAACAATCAAAACTCTACCAAGGTGTGGTCGACCTTGCAAGATTTCAGAACGTACAGCTACACGGATTGAAAGAATGGTTGCTGCGAATCAACAAGTGACTGCAGCTGATATTTGTCAAACATTATGACTGCCTAAGATCGATGTCTAGCCCTGTATTGTACGTCGTACACTGAAAAGAATGGAAGAGTTACACGAAGTAAACCTCTTCTAAGAGATGCGCACAAAGAAGCTCGTTTAAAGTACTGTACGCTAAGGATCATCAAGATGATGGATTTGCATTTTGGAAGAAAGTTCTCTGGACAGACGAGACCAAACTTGAATTATTCGGGAACAACGAGCAAAGGTGTGTTTGGAAAAATCAAATACTGCATTCGAGGAAAAAACATCCTTCCTTCGGTTAAACCCGGTGGTGCAGTTTGCTTCTTTGGGGATGCTTTAGTGCTTCTGGTCCAGGAAATGTTGTCATCAATGGAATCTTGAATTCGAAGAAATGTCAGGAAATTTTAGAAGAAAATGTATTGCCGTCAGTTCGGGAGTTACGAATGGGTCGCACTTGCGTATGCAACGAGATAATGATCCAAAACATGAAAGTAAGAACACCATGAAATGTCTTCAACAAAAGAATTCCCAGCTTTTCGAGTGTCCCAGTCAAACCCCAGAACTCGATTTAATCCAAAATTTATGGTTTGATTTGAAAAACGGTCCGCAAGAGAAGCCCTTCGAATTTGAATAAATTGCAACAATTTACTTTTGAAGAATGATCTAAAATCTCTACTGAGAGATGTGGAAACCTTGAAGAAAAGATACCCAAAACGAATCATTGAAGTCAATCACGCAAAAGATGGACACACAAAGTATTAAGTAATTTTGTAAATAAATGTACAAAAACTTTTGTATTGTAACTTTTTTAATTTTCCTCAAATTCTTTGATATTTTACATTATATTGGAGTAAAATTAATTTTTATATTTGTTAAATTTTTCCAAACGAACGGTTTGGAAAATTATTAATTCTAATAAAGTTTTGCTAATTGCGATTTAAATAATGTTTTGATTTCAGGTTGCAGAATTCTAGGGCTGAATGCTAGAAGGGTCAATGTCAAAAAGTCCATTTTTTGAGATGAGGGGAGGGCTGAACTCGAAATCAGATGCTCTTTCGGTGCTACAAGGGCCAATGTCATCAAATCATTAGGCGCACCGCAATGAGCCAATGTCCTGAGCGAAGATGATGCGGATGAAGATGAATAATGAAAAATGAATTTTCTTAAAGCCAAAACAGACAGCATGATTTGAAAAGGCCTCAAATGAGAGTGCGTATGTGTGCAATTTACTGAAATAAAGAAATAATGTTTGCTGATAAAGGTTGAATTTTGATTAGAGAAAGAAACCTTCAATCGCATTTTTCTCAAAATGCAAATTTTGACATTGGCCTTTCTATGTGCTGTTAATTTCTAAATAACACTGAATCTCTCCTACAAATATCCGAAGTTACTTAATTTAAAAAAAAAAAAATTCCGGGCCACGTAAATAAAAAAAATTCGACTCCAGCCCAACAAAATTTTTCTATTCTGATTCAAATTTCACGACGAAAAAACATTAATTTTTATTTAATTTCTAATTCCGAATGGAAAAAAAAAAATCTTTGATTCCGAAACCATTCAATTCCGGCCCAAAACTCTCGATTTCGAAACTGGAATCGCTTAACCGTGATAATCACTACAAATGAGAGCTTCAACGAACGTTTTTGTCAGTGGCTGTTTCTGATATGCGTTGATGCACACTGCACAGGCACCTTACAATCATTTCTCGATTTACTCACAACTCGGAAAGGTTAGAAGAATTTATGGAATGGAAATAAAATTAACGTATGAAAATGCATTCAAGCGAATTCAATCTTTAGATTTTGTAAATTTTATTCTTGGTATAAAATCTATACATTTAGATTATACAATTTTAAGTATAAATTGTCTCCAATATAAGTTAATTTAAAAGCATAAAAATTATTATTAATTATTATTATTATTATTATGATTATCAGCAGTTGTAGTTTAACTTTTAATAATTATAATGAATATATTTTGAAAATTATTTATCTTTAAATGTGATAGCATGATGATAAGAAACGATCACAACGATAAAGGACAGATATAGATATCTATGAATTACTCTCCGGGCGGCCCGGCAGCTCAGGATTACGATGGCAGAATCTGAGAAGTATGTCGTTGGTTCGCTCCCAGCTCTGCTCTGCTGTGGCTGAAATGACTTGTGGCACACTCACTCCCACGAGTGGGGAAGTGAGCTTCTTGGGTGTTTACATTTTTAATTACTCCCTTGATAAATAAACATCTTAGCTAAACGCGAGAGACGGTTTGGTTATATTACACAATAAATTTAGATGTTCACTGAAGGATTTCTCAAAGTAGGATTGATTTTTTACCATATATATATATATATATATATATTATATATATATATAACTTTATTTCATGAACTCGTGATGTAAACTCCCTGTGACATCACGCCAAATTTACTTTCTAAAACAAGGATGTCCGAACTCAAATATTCAAAATTAAATCAAGCTTTTTAAGTAAAGACTAAAGCAAGTCATTTTCTTTTCGCTTCGAATGAACTCCTCAACTGTAAAGTTACAGCACTACACTGAAGAGAGAAACCTTATCAGCAAAGTTGAGTAAATTTGCGAGTCACAAGCATTGATGATGACCTCAGTTAAATTATTGACGTGATCGAATTCCGTGACTCCAACCAAACAACCTTTTCTAAAGAATATTTGAAGGTTTCCAACCTTTCCTAAACACTATATAAAGAACTGTACTTTGGATACGAATTATTAAGAATTTTGGATTCGTTTTGATCAGTTTCCATTCCTGGATTTACTATCAACTCTTCAATATGGTAATTATTTCACTTAACTCCGTTTTTTAAGTTAATCGTGCTTTTTATATACAGGTGTGTCCGAGAATTATCAGTACAATTTTGGCTGTTATTAAAAGTCAACCATGAAGTGTAGAAATTCCAGTGTTGTCCCATTTTACAGAGAATCTCATAAGTTTTTCTGATACCAAGTTTTGACAAGTTTTTTAGAAATTCCAGGTGTCCGAACATTATCTGTACAATTTCATCTTTAATAAAATTCTTGATAACACGTAAAATTCTTAAACAAGATTATTTAGAATCTGTATTTTCAAAAGTTTCTTTTATTAAAGTAACGTTGTTAAAACATTCGATATGTGCACCATAGTGATTCGCAAAAAATCCAATCGATACTCCAAATTTGCCATGTACGCTGCAGCATATCCACTCAATTCGCTCAATAGCAGCTGTGATTCTTGCTTTAAATCATCAATGTCTGTCACCGCGTACATTTCTAAAAAACTTGTCAACGTGTATCAGAAAAACGTAATGAGATTCTCTGTAAAATGGGACAACACTGGAATTTCTACACTTCATGGTTGACTTTTAATAACAGCCAAAAATTGTACAGATAATTCACGGACCCTGTATATATATATATATATATATAGTGCTTTTGGGATCTTTCGGTTTTAGGTCTGGCATTGGATTTTTTTCATATTTTTGGATGGACGTAGATTTTTACGCTGATTCCATTTCTGCAATCCGTTTCTTGGAGAAAAAACACGAAAAAGTTAGGTTAGGTTAGGTTAGGTTTGGGTAGGGTAGGGTAGGGTAGGTAGGGTAGGGTAGGGTAGGTTAGGTTAGGTAAGATAGGTGGATATTTGAATACAAGTACTTGGGCCAACTTTTTTCGTTTTATCTCCAAGAAAACGGATTGCAGAATGGAATCAGGCATAAAAATCTACGTCTATACCAAAAACTGGAAAAAAATCCAATGCCGGACCTAAAACCGAAAAGACCCGTGCTGTTTTGTATACATAATCCTTATATAATACTTTGTACAAAAGTATTATTAAGTATATTATATTACATATACATTATATAATATTTATGTGCAGAGAACAATTTAACTTGTACAAAGCCAATGCCCACAACTCTGGGTGATATTGTATCTTTAAAAGCAAAGTCGTGTAATAAATGGAATTAATGTGATTATTAATTAGAGAGAGAGAGAGAGAGAGAGAGAGAGAGAGAGAGAGAGAGAATTAGTTTTAAATCCCAGTTGTATGCCCAGAGTAGGTGGTATTAAAATTACAGTTGGCAAACCTGGGCCTCATTTGAAATAGGTTTTCGCTGAGATTCGTGGTCATAAGATGTGTTTGTTTCATGTCATATTCACCTTAATTCACCCAACTTTTAATCACCGTGTTCAAAAGTTAAGTTGAATAAAATCATATAAAATCTACTTTTGTATTTCGGCGTCCCATTTTCATTAGGCCTAACCAGACACACGCTACCTCGTACAAGTGCAGTTAAACGCGAGTCAAAATAGGAGAGCCGTTAAAGTTTCCAGTACAGTACCTAAAAGTTCGATATAACAAATATCATTATACGTGAAAAAAATCATGTTAACACAAAAAAAAATCATTACAATACATGAAACACTACAGGTCGGGAGTTCGACTCCCGATGATGCTGGTAATGATAATATTGCGGGGGTTAGCGCAATGGGTCGTATTAGTTGGCCTGAGCGCTGTTCCATTTTCTGGCCCTCATGAGTCATATTATACATTTGGTAACCTTGGTTAGCTTCCGCCCGAATTGTTCATTCTGATAGTCAAGTTTTTCACTCCACCTTAGACCTACAATTTAACGTGGAATCTGAACCACGCCTCACAGCAGCCCAGCGTCTAAGCCACCCAGGATACCATTATCGATCAACTACTCTTTATTGTGTAGAAGGATGAACAGCTAGCTGGGTTTTGCTGCGCCGGCTGCGTCACGGGTCTCGATCCCGGAGCCGATGGATTCGTAGTCAGCGACGCTAACGACTACACCACCGAGGCGCATTATTATTATTATTATTATTATTATTACAGCATACAAAACCCAATAATAATTAACTAACTTGTACCGCACCTTCTAATAATCTCTGCATCACCCGAACGCGGAGGACGGTCACCCATCCAACTGCTGAACAGACCCATCGTCGCTTAACCTCGTTGATCTAACGCGAAGCGGAGCCGCGATGTGGCCATGACGTAGCCCTATTAAGCTAGATGTTCAGTTACTACCAAGTTGCGAATAAATATAAAATTCCTGTTATGCGTTTTCGAGTTAACTCATCTCACTTCGTCTAAACCCGCGTTTAATGGTTTTCTCCGAAACTCTCAATTTGCAATAGCTATCCAGCGAGAAATGAGACGTTCAGTATACGTTACAAACGTTTATAAAATGTCAATAAAACGTTTAGAACGTTTACTAAATGTCCCATTTCTTGCTAGGTACAATTATTTATCTATCGAGTTACAAACAGATGAATACAATAACAAACTTTGAGCTCAGCTACTTACAGCTTAGAATAATTTTTAAAACAGAAGATTAGAAAAATACTTCATATTGTTCCACTCGACTTATCACTTCAATCGATGGAAATACGCTTTGCTTTTTCTACTCAAGAATGACATCTGTAAACTTTGCAAATAAATGAGTTGCCTATGAACATAATACGTAATGCGCAGTAAGGTGATAATTCTCTCTCTCTCTCTCTCTCTCTATATATATATATATATATATATATAAAACCTTTGGTTAGCTTCCGCCCGAATTGTTCATTCTGACGAAGATCAAGCTTTTCACTCCACCTCAGACCTACAGTTTAACGTGGAATCCGAACCACGTCCCAACAGCAGCCCAGCGTCTTAACCACTAGGCCATCCATTTATCTACCAACCACTTTCTTTATTGTGTGGAAGGACGAACAGCTGGGTTTTGCTGCGCGCGGGCTGCCGTCACCGGGTCTCGATCCCGGGGCCGATGGATTCGTAGTCAGCGACGCTAACCACTACACCCTAGGGTGATGCTCAAAATATAAAATTCAAATATTTTGAAGGGACATACCAATAATTTGTTTATCTTAATGACTAATATTGCTATGCAAAATTTCACTTAGGTGTGATAATTTTAAGAGGTGCCACATAACACATTTTGTTTTGTCTTATATTCTAATAATGGAGGAAAAAGAGAATCAATCACAAAAAAACAAATATTCAAAAATACTCACATAGCTAATCATTTCATCTTGGAAACAGTTTTTTTTTTTAGGATTTGGATACCTTTTTCTGTGTGCAACAACAACTTGGAGTAGGGCCTGCTTCTGATCTTCATCTTTTGTAAGCATTTCATTATATTCCTGAATAAGAGCTACCCCTCTTTCAGCATGATCATTTACCACTGTGAGACCTGCTGCTAATTTTCTTGCAGCCTTATAGTTGATATTCTCTCTCCATTGTTCAGGCTTTCCATTGTTCAGGCTTTCCATTGTTCAGGCTTTCCATTGTTCAGGCTTTCCATTGTTCAGGCTTTCCATTGTTCAAATTAAATGGTAGTTCTAAGTAAGAGAAAAATTTGGAAGAGTTTTTGTTTATAAAATCAGGCAGAGTCAAAGAACTAGCTTTTTTGAGATCAACAGGTGGACGTTTTGAAGGAATCTCCTCATTTTCTATTTTCAAGGCTAATGACATCTTTTCCTTTGTCTCATTATCAACTCTGTCATCAAAGAATCCAAGAGCAGCTAGTTCTGGGCTCAAATACCATGTATGACGAGTGAGTGCTTTCAAAGCTTTTTCACCAACAGCTTGGTTGATGGCATCCTTGTAATTATTTAATTGTTTGAATAGCAGCAAATCATTCAGAGGAGTTTGGATTGGATTTGGTGAACGAAACCAGGATAAGCAGTAAATCAGGCACACAAATATGTTGAAAGCTCTCAATGATTTCAGTTCCCTCTCAATCAGCTTAAATTGAGAGCGAAACATGAAAATTTTCAATGAGTAAATGGCCTTACTCATCCAACGAGCTCTGTGTACAGCCCCAGGAGCACTAATTTTTACTCCACGAGGAGGATTTCCACCTAGGTAGATGATCACAAGCTCCAATAGCTCTCGGTAATCATCTCTTGGTTGGGATTTCAGCCAAGCACTTAAGGCAAAATGACAATGATTCTGTGACAAGATCCTTGTTGGCATTCAAGATATAGTTGTTTCATGATCTGATATACCATTTCAATTTCGGCAGATGCAATAAATGGCCACTTCTCTTTAAAACGCTTGAAAAGAGAAATTTCAGGCCTATCAGAGGGTCCAAAGAGCAGAGTAAAAACATCTCCAAGGAGAACCTCGTGGATGTGATGTCGACAGGGAAAATGCAGCATTTTTCTTTTCAAGCTTGTCTCAATGAGGACAGCAGCACCAGATTTGCATCCAGAATTGCTGGCAGTTGTGTCATATGACAAGGCTCTAACCTTGTCTTCAATTGAGTATTTCTTTAAAGCTTCAACAACAGCATGAGCCATGGCCTCCCCGGTTCCATTTGGAAGCTTCGGGACATTAAGTAGTTGTTCATTTCCTGAGGTATCTGATACCAATATTGGAAGGCGATCAACTTTTTGACCTGTGAGATCTGGAAGCAATTTTGAATCCCAGTGCACAATCAAAGGTCCTTCAGTTTGAGATGCTAAGTTTGCTTCCAAACTGGTGGCAGTGTCTTCTCGATGTTTAATTCTGCTTCTTCTTACAGTCCACCGATTTAAGGCAATATCATCTGGCTCATGTCCCAAGGCCTTGGTCACAGAAGCAAGATTGTAAACAGCCATTCTATCACTAACTTTGGTTCTGTCCAAAGCAGCTGCAACATCAGGGTTACAATATTCACAGGCCGCCTTCTTTTGGAGGGGACTTGCTCTCTACATCTGATGATGATTTAGAATGAGAAGATGGAGAATCTGACTCTGTTTCATTTCACTTGTCAATGATGAGCAAGTTTGCTCCTTCAAGCTGTTGACGCTGCTTCTCATGCTCTAATCTTTTTCTCTCAGCTTCATCACGGAGTTGCTTCTTTTTCATTTGAACAGCAAGTTTCTTGTCCACTCGTCCCATCGAAGCCTTTCTTTCACACATTTGATCCTTAAGGAAAGCCAAATCTTCAGGGTTTTTTACCATGTTCTCAAAGTTAGCATGTTTAATATCTAGAGTTTTTTTCATTTGCTTTATGAATTCGGTTTCTTTAGCCTTCTGGTTTCACCCCCTCTTTTAGCTGCCTTCTGGAGTTTCCTCCATTGCTCATAATTTTTTCCAACCGCTCTATGCAGTGTGTTGTTTTTTTTTGTGGTTCGAAGATGGGCTCTCTCCCAAAGGGAAGAACTCCTCAATAGTTAGAGTAGCACTTTTGCGAAGAGTATTTCCTTCATGCATGTGGTGAAAGAGATTTGATAGAGCTTGGGCAATGGTCGGCAATTTTGCTCCTGTAATAGATTTGCCGCTGGTCCCACTAAATAAATACTTTTTCTAGATCTAGTTTCGGGGCTGCCATTTTAGTTATCTGAAAAATAAAGGAAACAATGAAATTGACTAATTCAGATACGACTAGCTTAAAATTGTTATTAAATAATACAAAAAAATAAATAAATAAATAAAATAAAGAAAGTAGATAGTTAAAATTGTTGTAAATTTAGAATTGGATAGAGTTTATACAATTTTAGACAATTTCCTACTACTTTTTCACTATGTAGTAATAGTGAATATAATTGAAGTCAATGTGGCACCATTAGAAATAGTTGCATGTCGTTGCAATTTTGTCTAATTATATGCCTCTATGTTCCTCACAAAAAAACACCCTGTCCCTGAAGAAATTAAAAAAAAATTTTTTTGACTACCACCCTACTACACCCTATATATATATATATATATATATATATATATATAGAGAGAGAGAGAGAGAGAGAGAGAGAGAGGGGGGGGGGGGGTGCATAACACTCAATGGCCAATATGGAAGTGAGTTACATTGGTGAGGAAAAGGCCTCCGGAGGCCTTTTCTTCACGGGTCTAACTTATTCCATATTAGACATTGCGTGTTATTCTACCTGCAAGAAAAAAAAAAAGCCACAAACAAAACATCAATTGAACATTTGTTTTAACTGTAATGTATTATCATATTTTTGTAAATTTATTTTAAAATAAATTTTCCTATGAGACCGGATTTATGACACCCTATATATATATATAAAATGTGTGTGTGTGTGTGTGTGTATCAATCGTTTGAATAACTGCGTATAAGAATACAAAACCGAAGTCGACAGAAAGAAAAGTTGGTGCAATTCATTTGAAGAATACAAACCTATAAAGAACAAATACTAAAAATTAAATTCCTGTTTTCAGAAAATTCTCCTTTTGATATCGCTTTTGGTTGGCAACTGTTTTGCTCATAGCATCGTCAGTCATCGAATCCGACGCAATACTTATGGATCATCTGGTGAATCCGGAGGAGGTTCATCATCTGGACGATCTAGAGGGTTTGGAGGATCAGCGTTTGGAGGGGGATCATCATTTGGCGGATCTAATGGTTTCGGAGGCGGATCATCATTTGGTGGATCTAAAGGTTTAGGAGGTGGATCAGGGTTTGGAGGGGGATCATCATTTGGCGGATCTAATGGTTTCGGAGGCGGATCATCATTTGGTGGAGCTACAGGTTTAGGAGGCGGATCAGCATTTGGCGGATCACTTGGAGGATCCAAAGTATTCGAAGGAGGAGCATCATTTGGTGGATCTAAAAGTTCCGGAGGGGGAATATCGTTTGGAGGACCACTTGGTGGATCTAAAGCTATCGGAGGAGGATCATCGTTTGGAGGGGGATCATTTGGTGGATCTAAAAGTTCCGGAGGGGGAATATCGTTTGGAGGATCACTTGGTGGATCTAAAGCTCTCGGAGGAGGATCATCGTTTGGAGGGGGATCATCATTTGGTGGATCTAAAAGTTCCGGAGGGGGAATATCGTTTGGAGGACCACTTGGTGGATCTAAAGCTGTCGGAGGACCATCGTTTGGAGGGGGATCATTTGGTGGATCTAAAAGTTCCGGAGGGGGGATATCGTTTGGAGGATCACTTGGTGGATCTAAAGCTCTCGGAGGAGGATCATCGTTTGGAGGGGGATCATCATTTGGTGGATCTAAAGGTTTAGGAGGATCATTTGGTGGATCTAAAGGGTTTGGAGGAGGATCATTATTTGGCGGATCTAAAAGTTCAGAAGGAGAATCATCGTTCGGAGGATCATTTGGTGGATCTAAAGCTTTTGGAGGTGAATCATCGTTTGGAAGATCCAAAGTATTCGGAGGAGGATCATCATTTGGTGGATCTAAAGATTCAGAAGGGGAATCATCGTTTGGAGGATCACTTGGTATATCTAAAAGTTTCGGAAAAGAATCATCGTCTGCAGGATCTAAAGGCTTTGGAGGAGGATCATCATTTGGTGGATCTAAAGGTTCAGGAGGGGGATCATTGTTTGGAGGGTCATTTGGTACATCTAAAGGTTTCGGAGGAGGATCATCATTTGGTGGATCTAAAGATTCAGAAGGGGAATCATCGTTTGGAGGATCACTTGGTATATCTAAAAGTTTCGGAAAAGAATCATCGTCTGCAGGATCTAAAGGCTTTGGAGGAGGATCATCATTTGGTGGATCTAAAGGTTCAGGAGGGGGATCATTGTTTGGAGGGTCATTTGGTACATCTAAAGGTTTCGGAGGAGGATCATCGTTTGGAGGATCTAAAGTTTTTGGAAAAGGATCACCAATTGGTGGAGCATCATCGTTTGGAGGATCACTTGGTGGATCTAAAAGTTTCGGAGGCGGATCATCTGGAGGATCTAAAGGTTTTGGAGGAGGTTCATCATTTAGTGGATCTAAAGGTTTTGGAGGAGGTTCATCATTTGGTGGATCTAAAGGTTCAGGAGGGGGATCATCGTTTGGAGGATTATTTGGCGGAGCTAAAGGTTCAGGAGGGGCATCATCGTTTGGAGGATCATTTAGTGGATCTAGAGGTTCAGGAGGTGGATCATCCTTTGGAGGCTCTAAACGTTTCGGAGGAGGATCATCATTTGGTGGGTCTAAAGGTTCAGGAGGGGGATCATCGTTTGGAGGATCCTTTGGTGGATCTAAAGGTTCCGGAGGTGCATCATTGTTTGGAGGATTTGAAGGTTTCGGAGAAGGTTCATCATTTCAAAAGGAGATAGGAGAGGTTCCAACGGCTCCGTGGGATAGGTGGAAAATCTTACAGGGATAGTTTAGATTTATGAAATATTTCAGTTACAATAAATTCAGATCATTAAATTTACCGTGAGCGCATTTCACCAAATACTGTATATATATGTTATTGTGTTCGTACAATATTTACGTGTTGCACTATGAAGTTTACTTGTATAAAACAAAAAAAATTGCTGAATGAATATACTTTTTATTTGTTGTAGTTTTATATAAATTACTGTATACGTTGTGATAATTAAATTGAATTTTAACATTATTATTATTATAAGACTGAATTATGGTACTTCACATGAATAATATTGACCATTATGTGCTGTACAACCAGGGTTGTGGAGTCGGTCCAAAATTTTCCGACTCCGACTCCACACATTGTAAAAATTCGACTCCGACTCCGACTCCGCCCTGAAACGTGCGACTCCACGACTCCGACTCCACAACCCTGTGTACAACACACACACACACACACATATATATATATATATATATATAGATATATAACAGGTTTTTTTTTGTGACGGTACGCACCGGTACGGCGTACCGGCACCTTTTTGAATAATTAATTCGTAGATTATCTAGAATCTTTCTTATTAAATTTTTAAGTTTCCTAAAACTTAAGCGATATTGTATTATAATATTCTGTAGTATAAAATTATACTGTATACCTATTTTATTTCATGGCAAGTATAGTTGTTATATGGTAAGCATTGAAATCAATTGTAGATAAACTTTACGTACACAACAAATGTAAGGCATCTAAAATAAACTACGAGCTAGTACACAATAAATTTATTATGCGCCACTCAGCAGTTGACACTAACAGCAAGGAACGAAGTCGACATATTGAAGCAGATGAGACTTGATGAAAATTTGGAATGTTCTATAAAACGGTAAGTTAATGTTATTATTATATATATATATATATATATATATATATATATATATATATATATATTATATATATATACAGGGTGGGCCGTAAGTTTCCATACATAGGAAATTTAAATACGTGCGTCGGTATTTGGATCAGCAGTTTCCGGATGCTTGGATTGGTCGGCGTGGTCCTGTGGAGTGGCCTCCCAGATCCCCAGATCTCACCCCCCTTGATTTCTATCTTTGGGGCACTTGAAGGCCATGGTGTATCAGGAAAAGATACGAGACATAAATCATCTAAAGGAACGTATC
The DNA here is from genome assembly GCA_023014485.1 of Bathynomus jamesi. Taxonomy (NCBI): domain Eukaryota; kingdom Metazoa; phylum Arthropoda; class Malacostraca; order Isopoda; family Cirolanidae; genus Bathynomus; species Bathynomus jamesi. The sequence continues at coordinate 32,126 of JAJOZX010002619.1, read as the reverse complement.
ACCAACGCCATTACAAGCATAACGTCAACTGTGCTAATGCGTGGTTCATCAACAGTGGGGAACACGTATTGAAATGTGTTTCAAAACAATGGCAACCATGTAGAGCATATTATATAAATAAAAATGGTTGTCCATAAAAAAGTTTATTTTTCCTGTATGGAAACTTACGGCCCACCCTGGTATATAATATAATATATATATATATATATATATATATAATAATTATATATATATATATATATATATATCCCAATGAGTACCGGCACCTTTCTTTTACAAAAAAAAGCACTAAAAATATATATATAGGCCTATACCGTATATATATATATATAATTATATATATATATATATATATATATATATATATATATATATATATATATATATGAAAATTATTTCACGAAAGTAACATGAAAAATATTTATGATGAATAAAACCACGAAGGGAAAAGAAACACAAAGTGGTGCTCAAGCGCCACTTTGTTTCTTTTCCCTTCGTGGTTTTATTCATCATATATACTATATATATATATATATATATAGATAATTTAGGGTGGTTCACAAGCATAGGGAAAATTTAGCATCTGAGATTTCACTTTTGGGTCATTGTTGCTTTTGTTCCTACACTTAGTGTGAATAACTGTGTGAAGTATGGTGGTCTACGTGTCGTTAAGAGGTCGCTCAATCATGCATGACGTGTCTCACTAATGACTGATTACTATACATAGTATGACTAAATTTGGCTTCTTCGTTTGTAGGAATGTGTAGAAATGCCGCCGAAGCAATCAAAAACACGGTCTAGCAGTGAGGTGTGGTTACTAGGGAAGGCGGAGGAGAAGTTAACTAGGGCAGGACTCCCTACCAAACTTCAAGTCCCCCGGAAATTCATGTTCCACCATCTGGAGGAGAGGAAGACAGAATATAACAGTGCGGTGATGACCATTGAGGCTTTGATCCCGTTTTGAACAAAAGCAAACGTTCCGATGACGGATACCAGATACGTTGAGAAGCTCCTGAAACTGTACGAGCAATACAAGGGGCTGAAGAAGAACCGCACAAAGAATTTCCCATCCTACAGAATGAAGGAGGACATATTTCGCGGAGACCTTGACGATGTGTTCGATCTTTCACGTCATGGCGCCCTCGAGACCATGATGAATGAGGAGGACAAGAACTTCCTTGTCGCTCAGCTCGACAATCCCACTTCCTCCAGCTTTGGCCCGATTGACAAGAAAATGGCTGACCAACAAATGAGGAAGAGGATTCGGTGTGAGGCGGAGATGAACCGAGAGGAGAATGCCAAGCGCGAGGCGGATGCGAGATGGTCCCAGGGAGAACTGGAGGCTTCTAGTTCAAGCACATCTGAATCATCATTCAGATACTGTAGTTTTTAAGGATCAGCACGAAAACGTTCCACTCCTAAGCGATTGAAGTCTGTGATCACGCCTGACATTTCCTTAGCCTTGGATCGCCACATCAGTGACAGGAAAGGAATGGCAGTGGTCGCAGCAACTATTAAATCGCTGGGGCACAACTTGGACGAAGTGTTAATCTCACGCAGCACCATTCGTCGCGTGGGACATGTACACGTGAAAGCGGTGTGCCGCGAAGATCAGGCCACTTTCAAGACCCATGAGCCCCTTCTCTTGCACTGGGATAGTAAGCTGCTTACAGATATCTCCCATGGGTTAGAGGTGGTGGACCGTGTGGCTGTGCTTGTAACCGGTAACGGGGAAGAGAAACTCCTTGGAGTTCCAGTGGTAGCTGCTACAACTGGAGCATCTCAGGCTCAGGCGTGCCTGAAGCTTGTGGACGACTGGTCTTTGAGGGGCAACGTTCGAGGTCTTGTTTTTGATACAACTGCGTCCAACACGGACTTCATGCTGGAGCTTGTACTCTCATTGAAAAGGAGTTGGGTATTGATCTGGTGTGGATCGCTTGCCGACACCACGTGGTAGAAGTCGTCCTTGCTGCGGCCTTCGGTGCTTGTTTCGGAACATCCAGTGGACCTGAAATTGGCCTATTCAAACGCTTCAAGCAGCACTGGGTTTTCATTGATCGCAGCAAGTTCGAGAGTGCACCCGACAGCCTGTCATTGAAACAGCAAAGCAGAGGAAGGAAATGGTCTCCTACTACAAGGAGGCTGTCAAGAAGAGCCAGCGGGACGACTATGATGAACTGATGCTTCTCTGCCTCCTTTTCTTGGGAGGGAAGCTTGACGGTCCTGTGAGAATTCGAAGCCCTAGAGCCATGCACCATGCGCGATGGATGGCCAAGGCCATTTACACGCTCAAGGTGTTCCTATTCAGAGATCAATTCACCTTGCTTCAGACCGAGAAACGGAACATCGAGGAACTAAGCCTGTTTATCACGCTCCTTTACGGCCGCTACTGGAACGAGGCCAGTGTTGCATACATGGCTCCATTGAATGACCTCACTTTCTTGCGCCAGCTGAAAGCTCACCCAGAAAGACGAACGACGCGGCATTTGCCGCGATGAAGCGCCATTTGTGGTTCTTCTGAGCACTTAATCCCCTTGGCACTCTTTGATCCTCGAGTTCACGCGTCCACGGAGAGGATTGCTCACAACATCGTAGCTGTTCCCGAAAAAAGAAAAGGACTCAAGCGCGTGGACGAAAAAACGTTCTCCTCGAGCAATCCCTTGGAATTCTATGCCACCAAACGTTCAGCAATCTTCTTCAACCTCGTCATGCAGCACGGAAGTGAACAGGCGCAATCATTCCTGTCCAAGACACCAAATGATTGGAACACAGATCCAGCTTACCAAGGAATGAAGGAACGTGTAGAGAAGATGGCAGTGGTTAACGATTGCGCAGAAAGAAGAGTTGCGCTCATTAAGGCTTTCAACAGCACAATCACGAAGGATGAAGCGCAAAAGCAGTACCTTCTCCGCGCAGTCGCTCAGCACCGCAAGAAATTCAAAGAGCCGACTAAATTGGTCTCAAGAAGACCTAAAGATCTTCAACTGTGTGCATTATTTGTTCCGCTGTTATAATTTCATAATATATTAATATATAATATATATATATATATATATATATATATTATATAGTCATAAATTGTCAAGTCATTATTATCCTTGTTCAATAAATGTTCCAGTCATAAATTGTCAAGTCATTATTCAAATTGTTTCATTTTGAGCGAGTGCATAAAAAAGTCCCTAGAGCAAAGATAATTGGCACGTTTATTCTTGTGGGGAATAGAATAAGGGCAGATGTGACCGAATTTAAAATTCCAAAAAACGCTGTTGTGGACCACCCTAATATATATATATAATATCCCCGCAAGGGGGTTCTAAGCTCGAGCTCTTGAGTGCTCTTTGTGCTCGTTTGTACGTGCTTGTTCCTGGAGGTTTCACGTGCGCCCTCCCGGCCCTAGCACCCAAGGATGATGGGGCTCGACCCTGCAGTCCTTGTCATCCTTGGTCTTTTTCCACTTCGACTGTCCCTCCACCCTTTCTTTTTCCTCTGTCTTTCCTCTCACTTTTTCTTTGTTTTTCCGCTGAGATATGCCCTTTAAATAGAGGCGAATCGGTTCTTCCTGAACTAAAAAAAAATATATATATATATATATATATATATATATATATATATATATATATATATATATATATATATACTGTATGTATGTCGGAAAGATGATATTATTCTTCGTTATACCTTCTGTGATATTTAAGGTAAACTCAGTATGTCGCTTCCTTGCACCGACAATGAAGTTTATACTGCTGACGTCCACGGTTCTTTTGAAACTTAATCTAACTGCAAGTTACGACAATGTTATCCTTCGTCAATGGCGTCCCCTCCCTCAATCCGTTGAGAGAAAGGAATGTTTATAAATCTCACGTAGAAGGATAAGAATGAAGCTACCTTTTCAGTCTTTATTTCACAAGGATAGTTCACTTCAAGATTATCTAGATTTCCTTTACAAAGCAGAGTAAAATAGAATTCAATGTTGTTTCACTACACTGGTTTAGAGAGTTATTAACGAACAAAGCACCCGAGCCGAACCGGCTACCCCAAGGGCGAAACACGAACTCCCTACCCAAAGGGCCGAGGCACGACTGCTCCTCTCGTAGTGTTTGCACTTTGCTGGAGAAACTCCCGTGGCACTACGTTTACAAAAGATTCTTAAAGTTGCGAAGGTTGTCTAACAATGATATTAGCAAATGAATTTATATGATTTTAGTTTTATACTTATCTCTTTTATGTGATTTATACAGGGTGTTTATAAAGTCCCTATCTATTTCAGTGAAAATGTAGCAAAAAGGGTAAAATTCAATAACAATATAATAGAAGGCATATATTTAATGAATACGTAAGCATATGATTCTACATGAGCACCATCAGTATCTCTACAGAGTTCGAATCTGTCAGCAGCATTGCGGAACACATTTTGGAGCATGACAAGGGTTATTTTTGTAACTGCTGTTACGATACGAGCACGTAAATCTTGTAGATCTGTAACCCTCGTTTGATAGACGTTTGATTTGATAAAGCCCCATGCAAAGAAATCCAAGGGCGTTAGGTCAGGAGATCGAGCCGCCCAGGGCCTGTTGCCTCCACGTCCAATCCACCGATTTGGAAATCGTTCATTTAGGTACTCCCGAACAATGTTTGCGTAATGACATGGTGCCCCATCTTGTTGAAAGACGACGTTGTTTAAAATGCCATCTGAATGAAGCTGGGACATTTACGTGCTCGTATCCTAACAGCAGTTACAAAAATAAGCCCTATCATTAAATGTATGCCTTCTATTATATTGTTATTGAATTTTTACCCTTTTTGCTACATTTTCACTGAAATAGATAGGGACTTTATAAATACCCTGTATTGACCGAAAAGAACACTTAGAATTTAGGAGTCTTTGTTTAAGATTATAGATTTCGCACCTTTGGAGTGCGTCGTTAGGCTTATCGAAAAAGGATGCCAGACAATCTACTGGGCATCGAGGCAATTTATACAAATATGAAAAATTTAACAGATTAATACTTTAGTTTATACGAACAGAATAATATCTTTTAAAGGATTAATACTTTAATTTATACAAGCAAAATATTTTTTAAATTTTAACGAAAATTTACTTCCTGTGGAAAACCTTTTCCACACACACACACACACACACACACACATATATATATATATACACACCTTCGTTTTGCTTTCGCCCGAATTGTTCATTCTGACTAAGGTCAAGCTTGTTGCTCCACCTAAATATATATATATATATATATATATATATATACACTATGTATACTGTAAAAAAGAAACAGATGAATTAAAGACAATACGCTGAGATCTTTACCAGTCCTTAGTCGAATTTCAATGCCTGAGATGGAGCGACGAAGAAATCTCTTATAACAGGCGCTAAACAATTGGACGGAATCAAGTTCTGCAAAAGCTGCATAATCGAAATAAACTCGTTTACAGTTTTTAAAGCAGAACGAGACTATGAAGAAAAGGCCAAAGAGTTTATAAATAGGGAACAGAGAAAAAAATAGAAGGAACGAAGATAGTACAAGAGGAAACTGCGAAAAACGAACAGGAAAAAAAACATAAAGCGAGTAAACAGGAAACAGAAATTAAAGAAGCACCAACAGAGGAAACAGGGGCACAAAACCAAGTCCAAAGATTCCAAACAAACGACATTAGCAGCAATAGGAAAAAACAAGTAGACAATAAAGAAATCATACTGAAAGTCTGAAACCACCAAAAACAAAAGCCCCAAGTAAAAATGGGGAAGAAACTATATGTAAATACTATGTGAAAGGAATTTGCAGATATAAGGGAGGAGAATGTTTACGAACACCCTCCTTTGTGCAACTACTACGATAATGGTCACTGGAAATTTGGTGGAAAATGCAAATTCTACCATCCGGACATTTGCAAGGTCTACGCAACATATGGAACCTGCCAGTCCGGGAGAAAATGCTACTACCATCATCTCATCTCCCGACAAGTTCAAAGGACAAAGGACAAGTTTCAAATGACAACAGGAGGAATGTGATAAAAAATATGTACCCAAATGGCAAACAAAACTTTTTAAACACAAATAGCAAACAAAATTTTTTTCAACATCTCGGACACAATAGGTCTGCTAAGTCTTATACAGTACATGCAGCTAACACAGCTGGGAACCCTCGAGCCGGACCGCTTCGTGGCAAGAAGCTACCAGAACAGGTAGGCGGGAACGGATCCATCTCGGAGGACCACAAGGCTACAAAACACGCGATACCAAAGAACAACGAACTTAAAATGCACAAGGGGCAATGCAAAACAAAGAACTTAAACATTGTCCTGTCAAATATTCAAGGAATAAAACCGAACTCACTAAACAAAGTTTCATACCTGAAAGGTTTTATGAGCGAAACAAGGGCGGACATCGCATCCTCACAGAAACACATCTTAAAGATTGCCAAGGAAACTGCGATAACTGCAAACACTGTATCGATAAGAAAAAATTGCATATCGATGAATTCAACTTACTAAGAGCGGATAGAACAGCGAGACGTAAAGGTGGATGTGCTATTTATATACATGAGACTGATGAGAGGCTTATGACAGAGACGGTAATAAGTAAATCCAACTGCTTCGTGGAAACCTTCGCAATGAAAATAGAAACTAAACGTGGTACTGATAGTCATCTACAGACCTCCAAACTCTCCAAATTAAAAGTTTTCGGTACTCTGCGGCGATTTTAATTTCCCATTTATAAAACACGAAAAGGTGGGTAGAAATCTATTTATACAGCAAGATAAGGGTGGGGGGGCACAAGAGAGGACCAGGAGCAAGCAAAAATGCTGATGGCTCTCACAAACGAGTTTATGCTGACACAGGAGATAACGGAAAATACCAGGAAAAATAACTGCCTAGATCTGGTATTCACAAATAACACGAACTTGATTGCCGATATAAAAATAACCCCAACTATTATCTCAGACCACAACATAATCAAATTATCAACAAATCTGGCGATAACATTAAAAGACAATACACATACGGAAGGAAGAAGCAAATTTGGGGCCTTTAACTTAAACTCCAAGACCATAAATTGGGAAGAAATCAGATCACACATGGCCCAAATAGAGTGGAGAACAGTCTTAGAGAATAAAACAACGGAAAAAATGCTAACAACCTTGAAAGAAAAGACGCTGAAAATTTGAGAAAAATATGCTCCGAAAGCACAGCCAAAAGGAAAGAGGAACTGGCTAGAGAAGCAAAAGAGAAAGATATTCAACAAAAGAAAGAGAGTAGCGACGAAGTTAGCTAATTGCGGAGGCAACAATGCCAGGAAAGTAATACAAGAAAAACTGGAGAGTATCGACAGGGAAATACAAACTCTGATAAAGGGCCATACAGAGAAGAGGGAAGAGGAAAAGGCGGTAGAAGCAATAAAAGAAAATACAAAATACTTCCACAGCTATGCGGAAAGGAAAACAAAAACGCGCGCTACTATCGGGCCCTTAAGGAAAGGAAATAATGAACTAACAGATGATTTAAAAGAAATATCTGAAACACTGAGAACCCAGTATGAATCGCTCTTCAGTACCCGAAAAAGTGACAAAGCGATACCTGACATACATGCATTCTTCGAGAAGAAATTGCAAGGAGAATGTATGACAGACTTTGATTTTACCCCAGAAGATGTAGCAAGAGTTATAGGACAAATGAAATCACATTCAGCTGCAGGTCCGGACAAATGGAACGCACTATTAAATAAAAACTGTAAAAATGAAATAGCTACACCCTTATACTGGATATGGAAAAGATCCCTAGACACTGGGGAAATATCAAGCATCTTGAAAAGAGCAAACATAGATAGATCTCAGGCAAAGAACTATAGATCAGTGTCTTTGACTCCCACCTCACCAAAATATGTGAAAGAATAGTCAGAGAGAAAATCTGACTTCTTGGAGACACTGGAAAGATTCAACGAAAATCACCACGGATTCCGATGAGGAAGATCATGCCTATCACAACTTATAGAGCATTATAACAATATCCTAGATGCACTTGAAGGCAATGAAAACTATGATGTCAAATACACGGATTTTGTTAAAACTTTCGACAAATGCGCTCATGGTATAATAGCACATAAAATGAAACATATGGGAATAACAAGTGGGAAAATGGATCTACAACTTCCTCAGAGAACGTCTACAGGTCGGCAAAATTCAAGGTGTATCATCATCAGAATCAGAAGTACGCAGCTCAATACCACAAGGTACAGTACTGGCCCCACTCCTGTTCATTATCATGCTAACAGACATTGACAGTGGGGTAAACAGCAACAGTATAGTAACATCCTTTGCAGACGATACAAAGATCAGCAGAAAAATCAGCGATGCAAATGAAGTGGAGGCCTTGCAGAGAGACACGAACAAAATATACAAATGGTCAGAAGACAACAATACGGTATGACATTAGTAGTATAGCCGAAAAAGGTTAGAGTGCAGGAATGTTGCAAGTGATTATGTAATGTTGCAAAGGGGGGTTGTTGCAAAGGGGGTGGGGGTTGTGCAAAGGGCGGTGAGGTTGCCAAAAAAAAAAGAGTACTGGCCTTTGTTGCCAACCGGGGTTGCAAGGGGCATGCAACTTGGAGGTGGAGTTCTCCCCCAAGCTATTCCCCCCAAATGGCCAGAAAGGAGAGAAAGGAGGAGAGGTGTTCACCTGGCAGGAGCCAAGTGCATATTAAGACTTCAGCCGAGTAGGCGTTGTTTTATAGGCTCCTAATCAGCCAGTTGGCTGAGCCAAGGGGGGAGGGGTACACCTGAAGGAGAGAGTAGTTGCCTTTGATTGCAAGGCATGCAACTTGGAGGCGGAGTTCTCCCCCAAGTTACTTTCGTTTACCTAACCTAAGAGGCCTCTAAGGGGTTTTCCCAAAGGGCCAGAAAGAGAAGGACCAGAGGTCCTTGCTCGGCTGGGAGCCGAGCTTGTAATGACTCCGTCAGTCGTCTCGGTCTTTTATAAACCTCTATTCTGGCTGAGTTGCCAGATAGCGCCATGTATTGTTGCCAGATAGCGCCATGTGTTCCAGATAGCAAAAACCATATATTAATCAAATTACCACAATATATGATGGCAGATGAATCCAATTAAATTCTATTAAATAAATAATTTTTACACACTTAATTTTTATTATAAATATTTAAGTCACGAATATCAGTGGGGGAAAGAAAATTTACGAAACACACGAGCCTCATTCCCCCCCAATCCCCTGCGAAGAAAATTGAAAAAAAACGAAATCTAAAGAAATTAATCAATTGAAATTAGTCAAAATACACAGATAGCGCCGTGTTCCAGATAGCAAAACCCATATATTAATCAAATTACCACAATATATGATGGTAGATAAATCCAATTAAATTCTGTTTATTAAATAAATAATTTTTACACTTAATTTTTATATAAATATTTGTCACGAATATCAGTGGGGAAAAGAAAATTTACGAAACACACGAGCTCATTCCCCCCCCAATCCCCTGCGAAGAAAATTGAAAAAAACGAAATCTAAAGAAAAATCAATTGAAATTAGCCAAAACACAATCCGCTATAACGGGGTCGGGCGACTAAATGACATCTTTATATTTTCGAAGAACACCTGCTTGTTGAGAAAGGAGACTGTGTCAATTCGAATCGTCCCCTAGAGACCTTTTCGGCCGAGGGTTAATCCTTCTACAATCTATTCGAGCAAAAACCACCGCTCACTTCAAAATATTAATATTATCATTATTATGTCTACAATGAAAATATTTTATATTTACGCGTAATTTGTATGGTGTCATATTTACCTTAAATAGAAATATAATGTGAAAAATATTTACTTTAATTTTAGTTAACTACATCTTAACTGCTTAAATCTTTGATTTTTAATATTTAGTGTTAGAAGTGAAAATTTAGCACAATTCATAATAGACCTCGATGCGACACTTCAAAGTAATTGATAATATTTTGGGAAAAAATGGAAATATTATTTTCTCGAAAACTATGGGTGATAGAAAAATTCTGAAACCATATTTGGAATCAGTATCAAAAGTTCTATACGAATCACCAAATATTTTTCAAGAAATGTTGTCCCCTAGTGTAATTTCTCGCCGAATTGGAAAGGTTTTCACTCCGGCTTAGACCCACAGTTTAACGTGGATTCAGAAATACATCTCGTCGATTGCTCACTATTTCATCGAGATAATTAAAGCTCATATACAGGACCTGCATTGTCTATAAGATCTGCGGGAAACTCTGAGTAAATGGAAATATTATTTTCTCGAAAACTATGGGTGATAGAAAAATTCTGAAACCATATTTGGAATCAGTATCAAAAGTTCTATAAGAAACACCAAATAATTTTCAAGAAATGTTCCCTAGTGTAATTTCTCGCCGAATTGGAAAGGTTTTCACTCCGCCTTAGACCCACAGTTTAACGTGGAAACCGAATGCTCTTTTAAAAATATAATTAGGATATATTTCTTTATTATAAAGTCCTCTCGATTACATTAGTGACTAATGATCCGGGAATAGTGGGGGAAAAATATAAAGACAGCAAGGAGTAATACGAGCATTAAATCTATTGGAGAAAATATAAAGATGCCATTACTCGTCCGGACCCGTTATAGGGGATTGGTATACGTCATAGCTCCACCCAGCTACACTGGCAGCCAATCACTACGAACATCTGGTCTTTTGGGGCGGAGCTTGGCGATTGTGCATATAAAAGGGGATATTTTTCAGTTGGGAGTAACAGTACCTATTTTCGCTTCAGTGAATAATCATTCCCTCCACCATGGACCTGTACGTCTCCCCGGATTTGTATGAAGAAAGTGACACTGCAGCATTAACGGCAATTAGTCTTTTTAACGCGATTGACCGTGATGAATTATTTCCAACGCAAACCGTTGAAGATATTTGCAGTGACGCTCCTTACAATCCGACGCAAGGGACTACCATAGAAATGTAAGTGACTATAATTCGATTTATATATATGGAGAGTTGTAGTATCTCGTCAAATACTTCATTTAGATACTAGCCAAAAATCGAAATTTTTTTATGGCAATCAATGTTATTTGGTTTTACCTCATACCCATTATGCTAAAATCGAAATTTTTTATGGTAATCAATGTTATTCCTCTTAAATGAACCAAAGATATCTTCACATAATGGGGATCTGTCTGTATACTCTGTATATGTTTTAAAAGAATGAACATTATTCTTTTAAGGTCCGATGAGGATTTGACACGTGTTATACAATCTTTTGAAAAATCTCGTGTCATGAACACGGAGGTTATACTGATCAGTCAGCAATGTCACACATCCTCCACCATGGACCTGTACGTCTCCCCGGAATTGTATGAAGAAAGTGACACTGCAGCATTAACGGCAATTAGTCTTTTTAACGCGATTGACCGTGATGAATTATTTCCAACGCAAACCGTTGAAGATATTTGCAGTGACGCTCCTTACAATCCGACGTAAGGGACTACCATAGAAATGTAAGTGACTATAATTCGATTTATATATATGGAGAGTTGTACTATCTCGTCAAATACTTCATTTAGATACTAGCCAAAAATCGAAATTTTTTTATGGCAATGTTATTTGGTTTTACCTCATACCCATTATGCTAAAATCGAAATTTTTTATGGTAATCAATGTTATTCCTCTTAAATGAACCAAAGATATCTTCACATAATGGGGATCTGCCTGTATACTCTGTATATGTTTTAAAAGAATGAACATTATTCCTTTAAGGCCCGATGAGGATTTACCACGTGTTATACAATCTTTTGAAGAATCTCGTGTCATGAATACGGAGGATATACTGATCAGTCAGCAATGTCACACCGAAATAATGTAAGTGTTTTTAGGGTAAGAAGACACAATATATTTTCATAAATTTATTAAATGAAAGAAATCAGTACAATAACCAACTACAGAATATACCGTTATAAATATACGAACAAAAACATTATACTATACAACGAGTACGTACAATTGGAAAACGGATTTTTATCTGTCTGCATGCCATTTCATCGTTTCGGCGAGTGTGACACGGGTCAAATAAATTTAAAAAATTTATAAATTCTTTATCACATGACATGCGTGCGAAATGAGACGCAGTACATTTCGCAAACATTACTAAAATATCCTTGTATACGAAATGGGTTCCATACAACTTCGGGAATATGTAACTGAGCGAGAAATTTTACAATAATAGGGTCACTCCAGGGTTGAGTGCCGAGTGAATCAAAATAGTACAGGCGCTGTCTATTTTTAAAATAGACAGCGATCCAGTGAATCCCTTCATTACCGATGACATCTGTGTTCACAATAAGACTACCGCATTCTCGCGTACTTGGCAAACTCAATGTTTCATTCTTCGCAAACACGCCGATAAATTTGGAACGTGTGACTCGCTCCATTACTTTCTGAAGTGTATTAGCATCCATTTTAAAAGTCAGTGATAACGCTCCTAAATCTATCTACTTCTATTAGGGCTTGCGATTCGAGATATACTAGTACACTAATAGGAGCGTCTATAGGCTTGGCGGATTCCAGCCGCGCTGAGATGTTTTCCGCTCTGCTGTGGGGTTAAATGGGTATTTACGCTAGCAGATAAGTCAGGTGTAATGTCAAACGAAAGGTTAAATTGATCAATGAATTCTTCATGCGTTACCCCAGGGTTGTGGAGTCAGTCCAAAATTTTCCGACTCCGACTCCACACATTGTAAAAATTCGACTCCGACTCCACACATTGTAAAATCTAAAAATCCGACTCCGACTCCTCACATTTTAAATATACGACTCCGACTCCTCTAGGTTTTCCACTCTATAATTATCATAATAAGAAGACATTTCATCACCACCACACTAAGTGTGAAATTTTATTATTTTAAATTTTATATTTAAATATTAATTGTATATTCTGAAAATGTAAAAAAAAATATTAAAAAAACTTAATCTAGGGGCTATCAATGAATAGGTTCATTGACCAAAAAAAAACTAAATAACCTAAATGTTTAGTATTTAGGATTTAGAATTAAGGGTGACACAGGACACAGAAATGGGAGTCGGAGTCGGAAGTTTTTACCGACTCCGACTCCGACTCCGCCCTGAAACGTGCGACTCCACGACTCCGACTCCACAACCCTGGTTACCCCATTACCAAGCTCATCACAATCACCTGCAAATGGGTTCAGATTACTATAGGCTCTGCACAAAGAGGTAACACAGCGTCTGATGAATAGTCCGTACCCATTGTTCCACTCAAAGCAGTGCCATTAACGTATAGTATATTTTTAAGTCCGAAATTCTCGAATTTAAAGGCACTCTTTTATATTTACCATTCACCGAAGCATGGTCCTGCATACCGATTAATATCCTTTTAGGAAGATTTCCCAGGGCATGTTTTCTATCTGCTCCGATGCCAACCCTGCAGGAACCGTGTATAGTTGATTTGTACTCTGTTAATAGGATATTTCACTGTAGCGTTTAGTAAATTTTTCTCAATTTTCTAGTTGTTTTGGTGAACTTAATTTCACAACGCAGTACGCGGAGGTATGTGTCCATAATGTGAACACAACGGGCTTTGCACCCTCCTCTTGATCAGCATCCAGATTTAAGCAGATCTCAGGACTCGTGCGGGTGAGCTTTATTTTCATATCCACCCGTGACAAGCAACTTCTCTGGAAAGTGAAATCTGTGTGCAACCGTCCAAAACACTCGTATATTTTCTTTTTAGAATTTTTAAATTTGTCCTTTATACTACTCTCATCTTTAGTTTGATAATATCCCTCGCACTTAAAAAGGTAGCCTTCGCTTCTTTGGAAAAGTTGAGGACATTTTCCAGATAGGCTCGTAGATGATAGTACCCCGTGCCTGCCGATATGGGTCTGATTTAAATATCGTCACACTGGTTGAATATGGAGTGCAGAAAAGTTCGTTTCAGGGTATACAGCATATTTGTCATCGCAGACCGTTCCATCAGAATGGGCTATACGTAGCTTAGCGTACATGTGCACAGCTTGGATCAAAAAAGGAAGGGCCTGAGCTGGGCATCACGAATTCTATAGGTGCACTCGGGAACTAATTGTGTTTAAAGGGTTAATTGTAATAAGTCACTGTGCTCAATAGAAACTTGGGTTGGAGGCAGCTCAAAAAGGGACAACTCCGATTTACAGCATGTGAACTACATGGGTGGATGAAGCGGCCATGGCGAAATAGTGGCTCCTCTCTCGACAAGTGGTAAACAAACTATGATTCATGAGATCAATGTCCTTAGCTTATATCAGTCAAAAAGTGGTCAACCATAGGTTTCATTCGCTTACAGCACTTCTTTTTTGATGGCTTTTACGTTTAAACCACGGACCCCTTCTTCTTCCCGCACAACCACATTTTCTCTTCGCATCTTTGATGATTTCGTCCCGTGTACGCTTTAAATGTTTTTTAGAGCTTTAGGTTTAGCCCGGCCAATATGTTTTCTCTGCAGTGTTAAGGCCTGATTGTAGCGCTTTTCTTCCAAGGTATCTGCCCCCTCTTCAGCAAAGGAACAGCCGTACGTAGTATGGATGAAAAAATGGATCCAAGTCCACTACCGCGCTGGTATCTCACCCCTCGATAGACGGTGAAAGGCTTTCTATCCATTATAACTCAGTGCGTCGAAAGTTGTAGCTTCACTGTTAAGCTCCCGTTACCGAATGGGAAGTTTTCGCCCTCAATCGTTCTTATATATATTGTGATATTGGTTATTAAATTAGTTGCGACATCACATAATGGGGTCTGTCATATGTAATACACAAACTCCTTCCTCTATGGTTGGGGATGTGAGCAATGCGCAGCAGGCGTGCCTGGGTATCCCCAACAAAACTGGTGCTCCACTATATTACTGTAAATATAGCACATGTCTGGGGACCTTTTCAGCCAATTTCTCCATCTTCAATTGATACATAATCTGGACAAGTCATGCTGTGTCTCGTGAAAATGTGTCTCTTTGGAGACTGCGCTATATCGGCCATTGGCTAGAATTTGGAACTTTCTATGGTCTTTAATACGTCTGTTAGTCTTTGATTTTAGGATTAGTGTATGTGCATGGGTTGTTACGATTTCGTATACTAATCATTCGTAAGGTTTGAGTTTCTTAAACTTACGTTTTAGCCTCTCACAACATCCTCGCCGAACCATATTGACCGGTCCTAGTCTTACTTCTGTACTGTAATACCGTGCAACCTTAGTCCGAGCGATACGCATAGTTTCATCCATAGCTACCCCAGCTTTTTCACACTCGTCAATGTCTCTAAGAATCGTAAAAACGGTTCTTTATGTTCAATATTAAAAGATGGTGTCCAGCTGAATTTCGCATATCCCCAACCTCATACGAATCACGACCCAATTCAATGTGCTTGTGGAGCTCTGTTACAAGTTTGGCTAGTGTGTTGTTAGGGTGTACAGACAGGACGAGGAGGACGGGAGTGTGACGCAGAAATGGTTAGGAGCCATGTTGCATACTATTTAAGCTTCATTATTGCATCAGCTTTTATATAGGTGTTGAAGCTTCCTGGGTACCCTAGCCATTTCACCAGGTACATTTTTCTCTTCCTGAACTTTGCTTCCTAAAATTTTCAAAATTTTAACATTTTTTCCCTAAATTAAACGCAACTTTCTGCAATTCCTCGCGGTAAAAGCCTCCTGAGATTTCTTCCCCATTCAAATCTTCAATGTAATACATCATTATCTCACCTTTAGGTCTCATAGCCCTAACTTTAAAAATCTCGCGTGTCCATCCTTGCTCAAAACCCTTTGCGAATTTGTTCCCAGAACGCGAGAGCCTTACATAATCATTTTGAAGCGCGCAGTGTGGTGGTGGTGGTGGTGGTGGTGATCCATCTCTTCTCGGGAGCGTACCTCTTTCTAAAACTTCGTTAGGTGTTGTCCCAATCGTACGATGGTGTGAGCGGTTGTAGGATGATGCCAATGATTCCAGAATGTCTAGAAATCTGTGTGTTTTTATGTGTAAAATAACGATGCATGCGTTCCTTTATGGTGCGCTGAACTCTTTCAGCTAAAGAAGCCTTATGTATAGAATTGGTTGTGTAATAGCTGATATTAAACTCTGTCAACATGTCTGAAAAGCACGGCCTATAAATTCCTTCCCCATATCCGTACAAAATAGCCAGGAACCCTGTTTTCTTTTAACATTAGCGTTTTGGTGGATTTAGCTACTGTTTCAGTGATTTATTTTTCAGAGGAACTAGCCACAGATATCTAGAGAATACGTCTATTATGAATAGAATGTAGCGGTAACCATCGTTATACACAGAATATCTTTGCATGTCTGTTAAATCTGCTTGCCAAATAGAATCAATCGAGGAAGCCGTTGTCTTGGCTGTTTTAAAACCATTTTCTCACAGGCTTATGAAGCGTATAAGCGTCCTGCTCCCTCAAAAATCTTTCAACATCTTTTTTCCTACTCCGTAAACACTTCTGTACAGTCTATCTACGCCGCCGTAAGAGGATGGGTTAGAAATGTCATAATAGCGTTTAGTTAATACGTTAGCCATTTGCGTATTTTAGAGGCACGTGGGTAGGGTGGGTTTAACCTCTTCTTGCTCCTCTTCAAAGGTGTTACCGCCGGGGATGACGGCTCCTTCAACTGTGTCACATGCGTTGCATGTTCCAAGTCTTTTAACCTGTTCAGACTTCCTATCAACGATTTAGGGACATTTATTTGTTGTAGTCTTGCTTTAATATGCTTCCATCCTGATGGTGATGGCCTATCCCACTTTCTCACCAGATCATGGACAATGTCTACGATATTCGATCCCTGTACCTTTGATCCTTCCACAATGAGCTCGCCTGTATCGGTCCATTGTATGGCTGGAACCTCATTCAATAGATTATAGACTTAAGCCTTTACTCATCAATGTATGTGGGAGGGTGCTTTTTAATACATGTTCGATATGTTGTGGCTAATCTTTTTGGTTGGTCAGCTGTATCGTCGGGCACAGATCCTATGTCACCATGTCCATCGTCCCCCGTGCTGTGCCTAATAACCACTGGAATCTCTGTAGGGCTCTTATAATTTTCGTACTCGTGAAGAAATTTCTGCAGAGCTTCTTGGTATAAGATTCTTTTCTCATCAGGTGTTTTTTCACTGTTTAATAGGGCCAGCAATTCGCTTTCCATTCTTTTAAGTCTGCTTTTACGGGGATCTAGATCCGTGCCTGGATTCCTTTGCAGTGAAGCGTACACCTCGTGGGGAATCACTACCATTTTCTTCATTATATTAATCGTCAGTAAAGGACCCAAAACTGAAAATAAGATGGGGAGAAATGACCCTCCTGTTTGTACAATAATTCGTTTTTTCTTCGCTACAGTTTGACTTTTACGAGCGAGTGCACGTATTATGTTCTTGTAGCGGCGTATGCGAGCTTCTGATGGGTTTCATTGATACATTGCAATTTACAACGTTAAGACAGATTTCACAGATGCATTTTAAAAAGTCGCGTCAATATTTTTAATAAACATCTGCTGCATTGCCCGGGGCAGTCGATGATAGATTTTTATTAATTCACGGTATTTCTTTAGTCTCTTTGTCATTCTGGAATATACACCGTTTCAGGCTCGTTTGGAAATATATTCGTTCGTAGAAGCACTCTAAACGTGTTTCGCGGATGAAGGTCGCAAAGCAAATATCCGTTAACGCGTGCTTGTAGCTTCTTTATAAACTTCCAAAACTCCTTACGCTGATTCGGGAACATTTTATTGGCTAATACCCCAATTTGTGATACATCTCTACGTTGCGCGAATAAGACTAGATATTGGTATTTAACGACACATCGCGCATGTATCTATTTTTGAAAATAGATTCTGATTGATAAATAACACGCTTTATGTTAAGATGTGGGAGAATACTGTAAATGTCTCGGCAAACGTTTTTCCATCTCCAACATGAGATCGTCAATTACAATGATTGTATGTTCATTTCCCTTAACGAATTAACGTCATATACGCCTTTGTGGAACAAAATATCATCTTGGTACTCGTTGAACACTGATTGATACGTCGAATAGCACCATATAAACTTATGCACAAATTTCGAGAACATCTCTCCCTTTTCTTTAATGATTTTAAGCATAACTTTTACCACATCCTGTAGGTCCAGATATAATACATGTGGATGGGCTCGTGAATCTGAATTTTTCTACAGAGTCCATTTCTAACACGTCACACTCCTAAGTGGGTCATTTACAAAATATTACAAATTTTGAGTGCTGTTCCTTATATTTTGCTTTCTTCTCACACAGAACCGTGAATGACGATGAGGTAGAGCACCCCATCATTGACATTACGGATGACCTCGACGACAGTGTAGTTTGTGATCTCCCCTGCCAACGAACCCTCACCAGCGATACCGCTAGCACGTCCAAAGCGGAGGTATGAGAACCCCACGTCAGGTATAAAGCGACCGAAATACGCGCCTGTTGCAGCGGTAATAGATCCCCAACCCTCAACCTCTTACGCAACAACCCCCCAGCAGCACCTCCCGCTAATATATCCCCTTATTCATCCGCCACAGTTGCCCCCCCGTTCTGTTAAGTCTACAATAATAGATCCCAACCCTCAACCTCCTACGCAACAGGCCCCCCAGCAGCACCTTCCGCTATATATCCCCTAATTCATCCGCCACAGATGCCCCCAGTTCTGTTAAGGATGTTATAACGTTCGAGTTGGTGCGCTCTCCGCAGCCCCCACCCCAACCTTGACTAGAAATCGGTATAGAGTCAGGGTCGACCCTAGAGCCATGTATAGCAATGGAAGTGAGCGGGCTACGCCGGGTTGTACAGCGTATTGTAGAGTTTGCTCTTCAGAACCGCGACGAGCGTGAAGTCAGGACGAGTCTGTCCTTTCGATTCGGGTCAGATGACGGTGATGTAGACGATTTGGGTGATAGTGCCATTAGACGTTTGGCGGCTAAAGATGTAGAATATATATTAGGCCGTATAATGCAAGCCGCCCAAAGTAGTATAGCCTTTAATGTGGACAACTTCACGGTAAATATTGATCGTGTATTCCGTGTTGCGGGTCATAATGCCATACCGTATACTCTTAACTTCAATTCTCCGATTATTTACCGAAAGCTATAAACGTCGATCGTGGTTGCGGCTTTATAGCAGTACTCTTAGCACGTATGTTTACTGTACAAAATACACAGGCCACAAAAATTTGGTTGCCAACGGTCGTGGAGCGTGCCCGTAAACTAGCTGTAGACTGTGAACTTGAATTTGACTGTAATATGGGTCCTGAAGAGTTGAGAAGGGTAGAACAGGAAATGAATGTTCGTATAGTTGTATTTGGGCTGGATGATCGTCGTAGGACTGTGTATGTTTTTAAAAGCTGTGTGAGAGATCGTACAAGACCCCTACTTATTTTAGGATTGTCAGGGACAACGTATCTCCCCATCCGTAATATAAGGTGGCTTTACGCGAGTTATGACAAAAGTCGAAAATATGGGAGACATCATGATTTGTGTAAGGGGTGCCTCGAGTTTGCGGATGATATTGTGCGACATTGTAAAGAATGTCATATGGTATGTGAGCAGTGTAAAAGCACCAAATGTGAAAGCCGTGTAGTTGACGCTGAGAAGAGAGACTGTGATGTGTGTAGACGCACATTTTTCAATAATAGCCGTTTTGATTTCCATAAATCAATTGGCACGTGCAGGAAAATGAGAATCTGTGAATGTGGTATGTTTCACACAATGGATAATTGGGGAAAATTTAAGCACAAGTGTGACGTAATTCACTGTCCTACATGCCAGGAGGAATATAAGGCGGATGGAGTAAAGCATGTATGTTATATGAAAGATGCTAAGCCTAAAAATAACCCTTGTATAACTGTGTACTACGATATAGAAACATATACGAACGCTGAAACCAAAGAGGTAATTCCACATTTACTTGTGAGCCAGACCATCTGTGATGAGTGTATGGGTATCGAATGTGACGAGTGCCCCAATGCGGTAAGGGACAAACGTTTTAAAACGAATGTCCGCGATAGTCCTGTGAAACTATTTGTGTCCTATATTGTCAAGTTAGCCGACAAGTTCAAAAAAATGACTGTGTATATTCTCGCCCATAACGGGGCAAAGTTTGATACGCATTCCTTTATAAAGAGTTGCTTGAACACGAATCCTCTGAGATATTTACAGGTGATCCATTGAAAAGAGGCAACAAATTAATACAGATGCAAATAAGAGGCAATGTACAATTTAAAGACACTTTATTATTCACACCTTGTAAATTAGCAAAGCTACCCAAGGTGATGGGAGTAGCAGCTGAAGTTTCCAAAGGATACTTCCCTTACATTTTCCTCACCAGCGAGACTTTAACTACGTAGGCCCACCACCACCCAAACATTATTTTGACTGTATGGATGAACGTGAAGACTTTGATCGATACTACAACAGTTTTAATGAAAGTAACCCTTATAATATAGCTGATGAATGTGAGCGTTATTGCGTGAAAGTGCGCGTGCTTAGAGTATGTTTCCAGGCCTTTAGAAGGATATACATAGCCCGTTTCAAATGCGATCCGCTGCAAGTTGCAACCACCATCGCATCATTGTTTTACGGTGTTCAAGAATAACTTCATGCCTAAAGACACCTTAGCCATTATTCACCGAAACAACCCCCGCAGTTACGGACACAAGGCTATTTACTGGCTCATACACCTACAGCAACAGACAGGTGTATACATAAAGCACGCCCGCAACACGGGTGAAGTACCCATTAAGATTAATGGACGTGTTTTTTGGGTTGATTGGTTAAGTGAAAACCGTGTCACTGGTGTGAAGACTGTGTACTCCTTTAACGGTTGCTGGTGGCATGGATGCCCCCGTCCTGAGTGCGGAATCGCCGGAGATATCCACGGTAGATCTCCTGCCGACTGTCTTGCACGAACCCGCACCCGCGATCAACTTATAGGATCACAGTTCACTCACAAAGTCTTGTGGGAGCATGAATATGATGCACGGATGGAGACAGACGAGGTGTACCGTGAGGAAATAACACGATCAAGCGCTCAATGGTGCTGGATCCTCTCAAATGTGGTGATAGCTTGTTTGGAGGACGTACAAATCCATTCAGACTATACTTTCCACCTACGGAGGGTGTGAAGCTCCATTACTACGATTTCTGTTCTTTGTACCCATACGTGATGAAGAACAATCCGTACCCCGTGGGCGCTCCTGAGAAACTGGTGGGACCTAACCTGCCATCCATCAATGAATTTTCAAGAAATTTAAATGATCGTTACTTTGGGCTCTCTTTCGTAGACGTACTCCCCCCACGCAATTTATGGATGCCAATCTTACCTGTCGTTATCGACGACAAGCTCATGTTTCCCCTGTGCGTGAAGTGCGCGGAAGAGGATAACGGCGATTGTAACCATATACCCCACCAGCGTAAGATCAGAGGCGTATATACAAGTCCTGAGCTGGTCCTAGCCGTACGCCATGGTTATAGAATACTGAAGATACATGAGGTGGAGGTTTCAGAAGCTACCCAACCTTTTCACACCATATATAAACGCCTTTTTGAAGGATAAGGTTGAGGCATCAGGGTATCCGCGAGGAGTTGATACCGAAGATGAAAAGTCTGCCTATATTCAACGTTACCGCGACCGCGAAGGTATACAACTTGATCGTGCCCAAATTGCAAAGAATCCTGGCAAGCGCTTTAGTGCAAAGTTGTCTAAACAGTCTATGGGGAAAATTTACACAGAATACCGGCAAAGGGAACATTCATTTGGCACAAAGTTATAGTGATGTCTGGATTATGCCAATGCTCCCGATAAAGAGGTCATGGAGATCGTGAATGTAGGTAATACTTACATAATAAAGTACAACAACACTGAATTGGCCACAGATACCTCAAGGGTTACAAACATACCTTTGGCCAGCTTCACAACAGCCTATGCCCGTATAAAACTTTGGGGTCTATTGCATTCTCTTGGGCGGAGAGTATTGTATGCCGATACAGATAGCGTGATATTCACAGAGAGGGAGGGTGAATACATGCCTACTATTGGAGAGTTCCTCGGCGAACTCACTGATGAGATCAAGGATGAGTATGGGGACAACGCATACGCCCTCTTTTGTCTCAACAGGACCTAAAACTTATGGGGTACGGGTCAGGGTGGGGAGGAAATGAAATATCGTGAAGGCAAAGGGCATTACGCTCAACCATGCGAATCGGCGGGTTAACTTTGAATCGTTGAAGGATCTAGTATGTTTGGACGATGATGAGGGCGAACAAACTCCCCAACTAATTGTAGGCACCCACAATTTTCGGGCGCAGAAGCTGGGGGGCGTTAAGGAACTTAGGGGTACGAAGGTGTGCCGTAACACCTATAGGAAACGTTACCAGTTACCTGGTACCTATGATACCGTACCCTTTGGATACCATAACGTATGATGCTTCTATTGTTAACTCACACGTATTTGTCTTGTATATAATCGTATCTATTGATTTATTACACGTATTTGTAAATATATATATATATATAACTTGAATATCTCTTTTATTAAATCGTATTTGTAAAGTATCTATTGATTTATTACACGTATTTGTAAATATATATATATATAACTTGAATATCTCGTTTATTAAATCGTATTTGTAAATATATATAACTTGAATATCTCGTTTATTAAATAAATCATGTTTCAATTAGCGTTTCACTTTCTCCTTTGTGTGTGTGTGTGTGCACAGGTGAAAGTTCTAAGCTCCGCCCACTGTAAGACCGTGAGTCATGCTACTATCTGGGAGTCCCTGCGTGGTCAGTCGACTGCAGTAAGCCCGAGAGATCAGACGTGTATTCAAATGGCTACCTTTAATATTGCTTGTACAACGTTTATGAAATGGTATTCAGCAGTGTCAGGATGTGGTGGATACCGAAAAACTTCCTATTCCCCCCTCCTATGCCTCTTTTAAAACCACATTGGATTGTGCGAAGCTCCAAGATGTACAAATACTCTACGGATGTTCTGGTGAGACCGTTGAAGGCTTTCGTTGCACAGACGATGTGCTGAAGTATGCTGTAGAGCTAAACTTTATAAAGTCTCACATATACCGTGAAGTAAAAGAAACAACGCGTGCAGAAGAGAAGCAGCAGGTATGGATAATGAGTCTTGCGGATGGGTGGTGTGACAAGCGGTATTACGTCATGCTACACCATGTCGATTACTCATACCCTACGACTGAAAATGTGAATCTCGTGATCATGGACAATCTTAAGTATTTTTATCACTATATTAACGTATATCATGATGAGGTTCGTAGTGAGGTTGTGGCTAGTGCCCTGCGTGAGTTTTTAAGACTTTAGAGACGAGTATCGTTTGATGGGCAGAAAGGAAAAATATGAGCATATGTTCCTCTCAAATAGTGCGCCGGTGTGAAGATGTTTAGTAAAACATAAAATGTGCCTAGTTCTTATCCTGAGGGAAACTCTGGTGCGTAGGCTGGTAGTGATAAAATTAATTCTTGTACCGGAAAAACAAATATGTACAACAATTCGGTGCGACTCGCGGATCATACGAACAAGCCCATTCACGTATCATCGAGTCAGCCGCCCGTCGAACCGTTCCTGCCTACCTGCGTGCCTCACACGGCTCATAGTTATCTCAGAGCTTGAACCGAGTGGACGCGCGCTCCTCGAATACGATGGAACTTCCTTTGAGCAGCATTCTCAACGCCTCGTACGATGTGTCCGTGACGAAATCGTTGCGCGTGTTTAGGCGTAATTTCGGTACCGTTAGCTATGTGCTGGAAACGGAATGTAGACAAACAAACAAACGGGTTTATTTAAGTGTCGAGGAGATGAATAGAATCTTCATGATAGTTGAGAAGTGGAGTGAAGATCGTTATAAAATACCTGTTAACGTAGGTACAAGAAGAGAGCAGATTAGTGACGCACCCTCATACGCCGTTGTATGTACGTTGTGTATAAATAACGATCGGCCGTGCATTGATATACGGCTGATGTGGAAGAATGCTTCTGATAATAACGCTCTTATTCCTACGCGAAACCGTTTCATCCTCGACAGAATGTTTGAAATCGTCGGATTCCGTAAGCTGAAACCTATATTAGACGCGCGTGTTACGGATATGCTTTATTTTGATACAGTACTTGAATACGCCTACACCGCTCTGCTCGATGAGTTTACCGAGTGTAGGGCTGGTGAGAATGGTCTAGAGCTGGACGTTTATTTAAAAAGTTTAGACTCTTTGAAATACCATGAACTTTGGTACAAAGCAATTGATCGGTACAAGGCTGAGCTCACCTACACCGTTCACCCTGAAGAACTATTTCTTTATATAACGCGCAGTTATCGTAACGATTTAGATTACTTCAATTGCCGTTATGTTGAGTGAGTTCACGATTGAAAAGCTCGAGTCGGTAGAAATAAACCCTCGATTGGAAAAGCGTGTTTATAAACTTGTGTTTAGTAATGGAGCTAACGATGAACTCTTTGTGCGTGCTTTTGATTGTATTCTAGACGTATTTAAAGATGACTTACCAACCGGTTGTAAAGTGGGAACAAAAATAGTACTAAACGATATGAAAGCCCTTCATATCGAATACAGGTTTCCCTATACTTTAAGCGGTGAAATATTATTAAGCCGCATATACTGCGTAATGCAGAGCAATAATGATGTAATTGTAAACTCGATTAAATGCGAGTTTAATATTTTGAAAAAAAAGTGAAATGTATTTATATATTTTGCGTGATATTTCTCCTGTACTGTTATGATTATATGCATATTTCTATTATTATTGAAATGTATATTTATTTCTATTTGAAATGTATATTTATTTTATATATATCCATAATTGTGTGTATATATTTCCTGTACTGTTATGATTATATGCATATTCCTCAATTATTATTGAAATGTATATTTATTTTCTATATATTTGTAATAAACAGAATGATGCAATGTTGTTTTACTTAATTATATCATGTTACGCCTTCTAAACCTACTACCGGTATTCTAAACCAACTTTTAAGAAATATAATAATGCATACAATGGTGTCGCTAAAAAGTGGTGTCTGGCAACTCAAGCCATTTACGCCTTCTAAGCCAACTGGCTGATTAGGAGTCTATAATAATGTATACAATGGTATCGTTAAAAAGTGGTATCTGGCAACTCAGTCTTCGATTAGAATTAAATATATAGCGCAAACTGAATACATGGCGCTATCTGGCAACTCAAGCCATTTACGCCTTCTAAGCCAACTGGCTGATTAGGAGCCTATAAAACAACGCCTACTCGGCTGAAGTCTTAATATGCACTTGGCTAAGAAATATAATGTATACAATGGTATCGCTAAAAAGTGGTATCTGGCAACTCAAGCCATTTACGCCTTCTAAGCCAACTGGCTGATTAGGAGTCTATAATAATGTATACAATGGTATCGTTAAAAAGTGGTATCTGGCAACTCAGTCTTCGATTAGAATTAAATATATAGCACAAACTGAATACATGGCGCTATCTGGCAACTCAAGCCATTTACGCCTTCTAAGCCAACTGGCTGATTAGGAGCCTATAAAACAACGCCTACTCGGTTGGTCTTAATATGCACTTGGCTACTGCCAGGTGAACACCTCTCCTCCTTTCTCTCCTTTCTGGCCCTTTGGGGGGAATAGCTTGGGGGAGAACTCCGCCTCCAAGTTGCATGCCCCTTGCAACCCCGGTTGGCAACAAAGGGCCCTTTGGGGGGAATTTTTTTTTCTTTTTTTTTTCAACACCCCCACCCCCCTTTGCGACATTACGTAATCACTTGCAACATTCCTGCATTCTAACCTTTTGCGGCTATACTACTGACATTTAACACCGAGAAATTTCAGCTATTGAGATATGGTAGAAATGAGGAACTTAGACTACATATTATTCTCCAGATAGACAGGAAATTCAGAGAAGCACGAAAGCGGTCGACTTGGGGGGTAATAATGACCGATGATGCGAAATTCGAAACACAAAATCAGATAGCAATAAACAAAGCAAAAAGAGTCGCGGGACAGGTACTAAGAACGTTCAAAAGCAGGGACAAGACAGTAATGATTCCCCTGCTGAGAACACTGATTATACCAAAACTTGAATACTGCTCAGTTTTAACGTCCCCATATATAAAGGAAGAAATTAATAAACTAGAAGAAACGCAGGCACATTTCACAGCAAAGATTGATGGCTGCAAAGAACTCAACTACTGGGAAAGACTACGTAAACTAAATCTGTACTCCCTGGAAAGAAGAGGAGAGAGGTACACCATAATCTACATATGGAAAATGATCGAAAAACTGATACTAAACCTAAAACTAAACCACACTGGAAAATAGAAAAGGCAGAATGTATAGTGTTCCCAAATTAAAGGCCCGACCATGACTCCAGATTTGAAAAAATTTACTGGAGCACAGCTCTGAATTTACTTTTTTTTCCCTTACACCACTAGATAGGTTAATGATAGTAAACTCTTGAATTGACGACATACCAATTACAAATTGTTTTAGCTAAACATAATAATACAATAATGTACAGTTTATAACTCACCTTAAGTTTATTTATTCATTGCAGCAGCAACAGTGAACGATGTTAGACCTTGCATGTAGGCATTTGTTGTGAATTTACCGCCATGTATGCTTGGCCACTGATCAATGGCTTTCTGTGTGATCATTACAGCAGATCTAGTGCCTGGAGCTGGACCCTCCTTCACAATTCTGCACAGCTTAGTCAAATGAGATGGCTTAATGGATCCTTTGTGTTCAACAATGTAACCAAGAATGGAGAATGTCCCTTCAGCTGGTGCTTCACTCCAGGCAGTTGATCCATCTTTATCAAAATGCTTTAATCTCTCTGCGATTCCTTTCCACAGCTGTTCTATATATTCTGTCAGCCAATTTATCACTGAGTCTTTTGTAAAACTACTTTCAGATCTGGTTCTGGATGGTCTAGCAACTTCAGCAACCTGGTAGTAATCAGAACGTTTCTTGATGTATTTGTAAACTTCATTTAGGATGTAATCCTCAGCTGTTAGTTCCTTTTGCTGCCCTGTGGTATCGTGCTTAAATTCAGAAACTACATCATTTGCATTTCCTCCATTAGCTAATTTGGAAATTGTTTCCATCACTCTTAACATAACAGTTTTCCCTCCTTCTTTATAAAATATATTTTCTACAAATTCTGCACTAACTGTGGTTTTTTGAGCTACTTGCAACATAATCTTTGTTACATAGGAAATCAATACATAGAACTTGGCACTAATTTCTTTCTCTTGTGGATGATCAAAAAACACCAATTTTCCACAAATCTGTCAAATTGATCAAATTCGTAATTAACCATGCGAGTATCAGATTCGAGTTTTGGTATCTTAAAACCAATGATATTGTCAAGAACCATATTGGTATAGTCAAGGCCTGATCTCAGATTTGAAGAGTGATTCTGAATAAAGTCTAAAAGCTCACTTAGTTTACAAATTTTCTTCAATGCATCAACGTGGGCTCTGTTCACAAGATGCATTAAGTCCCATCGAAATTTGAAATTTTCTCCAAACAACTTTTTCATTTCGTTTTTAAATGGCTCGTTGTCCTTACAAAAAGCCCCATCTCCAACCATTCCAGATACCTTGGATTTAATTGCTTCTTCAGATAGTTTCAAGTGATTAGGAGACCAACACATCAAAAATTTCATTGGCCAAATAAACTCCTGATTTGCTGCGTACTAAATTTATCCCAGCAAGTTTTACAGTCTTATCTTCTTCACTCATAACTAATACAACTAGCATGCTTAATCCCAAAATTGTTCCAATGTCAGCTGTTATTGTTACTGAAGTTTGTTCTAAGAACCACTTTACAGTTTGTTCTTTAAGTTGATTATCTAATAGCTCACAAATTGTCTCGCACGCATGTGTGCTATGATTCAAATTTCCAACCTCGCAACCTGACCTATGTAATACAGCTAGAAGTACTGGATATAGAGCCCATGCAGTGTTTGTTTTCATTATGTAGTATAAGATGTTGCCACATAAGTCTTCTATGCGTTTAGTAGTGTTCCGAGATGTTGTTTTCATCATTTCATAAACAGCAGCTCTTTGATGATGCTGAAGTTTAATTAAATGTCTCTTCAGGTGGGTTTTCAGATTTCTAAACCATCTCTCTTGATTTTCTCCTTGTTTGCATACATAGGTTAAATCTTTAACATTGAAGTAACCTTTTATGTTAGAATGTTTGTCTGAAGCACGCTTCGAATTTAAATCGAAGGATATTATATTGCCCCTTTACAAGTCCCTAGTCAGGCCTCATTTGGAATATGCCGTTCAGTTTTGGTGCCCGTACTTGCGTGAGGATATTGATAGGTTAGAAAGGGTTCAGCGTCGTGCCACGAAACTTATTCCGGCATTGCGCAATAAGCCTTATGAAGATAGGATTAAAGTGTTAGACTTGTATTCACTCGAAACTAGGAGATTAAGGGGGGAGCTTATTGAAGTTTTCAAAATCGTTAATAACATCGATAACGTAAATTTTGACAAATTGTTCACTTTCGATAATAGTAATACTCGCAATAACGGATTCAAGTTGCGTGGCAGACGTTTCATTACTAATATCGCTAAAACTTCTTTACGTTTAAAGTAATTGATAAATGGAATAATCTTCCCGCGTCAGTCGTTCATTCTACCAGCGTTAATGTGTTTAAGAACCGTCTTGACAGACATTTTAAAAATATTAACGTTGTTTAAAATTAAAAAAAAGTTAACAACAGGAGCTCTGGTGGTGGTGCTCGAGGATGAGTCTGTTGACGATGAATGCCAGCTTGTGACATGCCAGCGTGATGCCAGCAATAAAAAAAAAAAAAAAAAAAAAAAAAATTAGACTAACACGAATGTAGATGTAGCTCATAGCGTAAACTAACCCACTTTTTGTTTAACTTTACCTACTTTTTTTTTTTTCTTATCCTCCTTACTTTGCATGTCTCTAACTCTTTTCTTGCATGTTTGTAGTTTGCATGGTATGACAGTGAGTTAAGACTGTGTTTGCATGGTTTGTAAGCGTTCTTATTTTACTTCTTTTCATCTTTCACCCCTCTCCTATATTCTCCGACTATTTTTCTGACTTGTCGGCAGTGGCCGGCGGATGATGATGGTGAGACTTTTTCCCTCTTTTTCTGAATGAATGTTAACCCACGAATGATAGGTGTTGCTCCTTACTTAACCCCTTATTCTCCTCTCCTCTCTTAACCCCCTACTCTCTCCTTTCTCTCGGGCTAGCCTTAGAGTGGATCTTAGGGTCTTTGTTAGCCTTAGCTTCTGTAGATCTGTAGATCTTCATCCTCAACAGCCGGTAAAAAATAACATAGGCCCTCTAGTGGATGTTAATGGCGCTTTGGCTTCTGACGCTCAGGCGATGGCGGGTATTTTCAATAACTTTTTTGCGACAGTTTTTACCGTAGAAGACGTAAATAATGTCCCCGACGTGGATGATATCGTTCCATTTAGTAGCGAGACTATTTTAGATGAAATAACTGTTTACGAGGCTGAGATTGCGCATTATATCGATAGGCTAAAAGTTAGCAAGGCTCCAGGCCCTGACGCTTTTTATCCCAGACATTTGAAAGATTTGAAAGAAGTTATCGTAGGCCCCTTAACGAAGATCTTTAATCAGTCACTCGAAACGGGGATTATTCCTGAAGACTTTAAATTAGCTAACGTCACGCCTATTTTTAAAAAAGGCGACCGCGCGGTAGCTAGCAATTATAGGCCCATTAGCTTAACGTCAATTGTCGGTAAACTTTTGGAATCCGTAGTTAGGGATCGTATTCGATCACTTAGAAAGTAGAGATTTGATTAATAGTAGTCAGCACGGGTTTCGACGCCATAGGTCTTGTTTAACTAATTTGTTAGAATTTTATAACGAAGTAGTGCGCGAATACGATAGGCATAGGGCAGCTGACGTTATTTATTTAGATTTTAAAAAGGCGTTCGATACAGTTCCGCATAGGAGACTAATTGCGAAGGTTAATGCGCACGGTATACGCGGTCAGGTAGCTAACTGGTTAGAAGAATGGCTTCGTGCTAGGAGACAGAGGGTCGTAGTTAATGGTAGTGAATCGGGGTGGTTAGATGTAGGTAGCGGTGTTCCACAGGGTTCAGTGTTAGGCCCATTGCTATTCGTAATTTACATTAACGACATAGATGTAGGATTGACTAGTAACGTGTCAAAATTCGCGGACGATACTAAAATAGGCGGTAAGGTTGTTAACGAGGACGATATAAATAGGATCCAAGACGATGTAGATAGGATTATGGAGTGGACAGATAAGTGGCAGATGCAATTTAACGTAGACAAATGTAAAGTTTTGCATATAGGTTCTCGCAACAATAATTACGCGTACACGATGGATGATAGGGAGTTAGCGAGCGTTGACGAGGAAGTAGATTTAGGCGTACGCGTAACTAAAGATTTAAAGGTTAGGAACCAGTGCCTGGAGTCTTGCGCAAAAGCGAATAGGATGTTAGGCTTCGTAGCGCGTAATTTCGAATTTAAATCGAAGGATATTATATTGCCCCTTTACAAGTCCCTAGTCAGGCCTCATTTAGAATATGCAGTTCAGTTTTGGTGCCCGTACTTGCGTGAGGATATTGATAGGTTAGAAAGGGTTCAGCGTCGTGCCACGAAACTTATTCCGTCATTGCGCAATAAGCCTTATGAAGATAGGATTAAAGAGTTAGACTTGTATTCACTCGAAACTAGGAGATTAAGGGGGGAGCTTATTGAAGTTTTCAAAATCGTTAATAACATCGATAACGTAAATTTTGATAAATTGTTCACTTTCGATAATAGTAATACTCGCAATAACGGATTTAAGTTGCGTGGCAGACGTTTCATTACTAATATCGCTAAAAACTTCTTTACGTTTAAAGTAATTGATAAATGGAATAATCTTCCCGCGTCAGTCGTTCATTCTACCAGCGTTAATATGTTTAAGAACCGTCTTGACGGACATTTTAAAGGTATTAACGTTGTTTAATTTAAAAAACAAAGTTAGCAACGGAAGCTCTGGTGGTGGTGCTCGAGGATGAGTCTGTTGACGATGAATGCCAGCTTGTGACATGCCAGCGTGTGATGCCAGCAATAAAAAAAAAAAAAAAAAAAAAAAAAATTAGACTAACATGAACGTAGATGTAGCTCGTAGCGTAAACTAACCCACTTTTTGTTTAACTGTACCTACTTTTTTTTTTTTCTTTTCTCCTTTCTTGCATGTCTGTAACACTCTTTACTTGCATGTTTGTAGTTTGCATGGTATGACAGTGAGTTAAGACTGTGTTTGCATGGTTTGTAAGCGTTCTTATTTTACTTCTTTTCATCTTTCACCCCTCTCCTATTCTCTCCGACTATTTTTCTGACTTGTCGGCAGTGGCCGGCGGATGATGATGGTGAGACCTTTTTCCTCTTTTTCTGAATGAATGTTAACCCACGAATGATAGGTGTTGCTCCTTACTTAACCCCTTATTCTCTTCTCTCTCTTAACCCCCTACTCTTTTCTTCTCCCGGGCTAGCCTTAGAGTGGATCTTAGGGTCTTTGTTAGCCTTAGCTTCTGTAGATCTGTAGATCTACATCAGGCATATTAGTGTCACTATTTGCAATGTTTTCCATTATATCACTTGGTACTGAAAATGATCATCAGCATGCCCTAGATCCTTCTTTTCCACCAATTTGAATGTAGATTTGATCAAATCATTGTTCAGGATTTCTTGTATTGATTTACACTTGCTTAAATGGGCTATGGAAATGTCAAATTTGTTGCTTTTTGCTTTATTAGATTTGGATGCAACACTTGAACTTGAAGGCATATTTTGACTCTTCTCTTTATTAACCACAACAGCTTGGTGAGTTTCTTTTGTTAGGCGCAAAATTGCATCAATGTCTTCTGGATTTGGAATTTTCAAATTCCTCTAAAGCAGTTTTGTTTAGTCTGATGCGCAGATTCCTCACTTACCTTTTGTTTCTTAGGTGGAGGAGAAG
This sequence comes from Bathynomus jamesi, assembly GCA_023014485.1. Taxonomy (NCBI): domain Eukaryota; kingdom Metazoa; phylum Arthropoda; class Malacostraca; order Isopoda; family Cirolanidae; genus Bathynomus; species Bathynomus jamesi. The sequence goes on along the minus strand of JAJOZX010002619.1, from coordinate 42 downwards.
CACTTTCTTCAGTCTGTGAAACATCTAGTGAAAAAGTTTCAT
>JAJOZX010002618.1:592500-620000 GCA_023014485.1 Bathynomus jamesi | reverse complement strand
ACAAAGTTGATCCCTTCCGTTAGGCATATGGGCTACAATCGACGGTTACGCGCCCTGAACTTGTTTTCGCTTGAAACTCGGAGGCTGCGCGGTCAACTGATCGAGGTTTTCAAGCTCTTACGAGGGTTCAACGATGTCGATTTTAGAAGTATGTTTAGTTTAAATGATAACCCAACTCGCAACAATGGTTGGAAGTTGGATTTGAAACGGTTTAGGACTAGTGTGTGTGGGAATTACGTTACGTATAAGATCTGTGACACATGGAACAGGTTACCTTCGGAAGTTGTGAACAGTTCCTCTGTGGATCAGTTCAAGAAAAGGTTAGACGAAATCTTGCACACTATTTGAGTGTGTAAAGACATTTAGGACCTCAGTCTGCGGAAATTTCTTTTCCTGTAAAATAGTTGATATCTGGAACCAACTTCCCTCAGAGGATGTTTCCAGTCAAAGTGTAAATCTGTTTAAAAATAGGCTAGACAAAGTACAGAACACACTCATAGTTTAAGATTAAAACCTCAGAAAACTCTGCAGGAGTTCGCTTGCTCGGTGTCTCTGTGAGCAAGCTAAATATAGAGCTATTTATATATTCTCCACTTTCCTGTAAAATTTCCTTGGCTACTTTTCCAGGGTCAAGGTATTTTCTTCAACCTTTTTCCGTACCTGCCTCTGGCAGGGAGGGAGCGGAGGGTGGGGAGAGAGCCTTCTACTTTTCTATCCAGTTTTCTACTACTGCTAGCATAGTTGAAAGACAAAATTTTCCCTGGCACCCGTTGCCATTGGTACCTCCTCGGTATGGGCCGCAAGGCCTTTTGAGGTACTTCTTTTCCTTGTAACTCCTTGTAACTCTCTCTCTCTCTCTCTCTCTCTCTCTCTCTCTCTCGACGGTTACGCGCCCTGAACTTGTTTTCGCTTGAAACTCGGAGGCTGCGCGGTCAACTGATCGAGGTTTTCAAGCTCTTACGAGGGTTCAACGATGTCGATTTTAGAAGTATGTTTAGTTTAAATGATAACCCAACTCGCAACAATGGTTGGAAGTTGGATTTGAAACGGTTTAGGACTAGTGTGTGTGGGAATTACGTTACGTATAAGATCTGTGACACATGGAACAGGTTACCTTCGGAAGTTGTGAACAGTTCCTCTGTGGATCAGTTCAAGAAAAGGTTAGACGAAATCTTGCACACTATTTGAGTGTGTAAAGACATTTAGGACCTCAGTCTGCGGAAATTTCTTTTCCTATAAAATAGTTAATATCTGGAACCAACTTCCCTCAGAGGTTGTTTCCAGTCAAAGTGTAAATCTGTTTCAAAATAGGCTAGACAAAGTACTGAACACACTCATAGTTTAAGATTAAAACCTCAGAAACCTCTGCAGGAGTTCGCTTGCTCGGTCTCTGTGAGCAAGCTAAATATAGAGCTATTTATATATTCTCCACTTTCCTGTAAAATTTCCTTGGCTACTTTTCCAGGGTCAAGGTATTTTCTTCAACCTTTTTCCGTACCTGCCTCTGGCAGGGAGGGAGCGGAGGGTGGGGAGAGAGCCTTCTACTTTTCTATCCAGTTTTCTTCTACTGCTAGCATAGTTGAAAGACAAAATTTTCCCTGGCACCCATTGCCATTGGTACCTCCTCGGTATGGGCCGCAAGGCCTTTTGAGGTACTTCTTTTCCTTGTAACTCCTTGTAACTCTCTCTCTCAAATCCAGAAAACCTCGTAAAAGAATTGAAGGGGGTACAGAAGAAGAAAAAGTTTGAGAACCGCTGGTTTATATGGTCTTTTTTCTTTACTTTTGTCTAAAGAATACACACTACGATTTATGAAACATTTATGCATCACCTTGCGTATATACAATTTTCTTCAAGAATGATACTATATCAGATTTACTTCCTCTAACTTTGCTTTGTGAATGCAGGACGTAAGAAGTGCCGCATGACGTGCGTGAGTCGCACGACGAAAGAGATGTACATAGGGAAGGAATACCTCGTGGATGGGACTCCCTGTTCCTACGATGATCCCCACAGCGTCTGCGTTCAGGTAGACAATACTTCTCTCACCGATATACTTACTTAATCAGTCAATAAAACAATTACTTTGTATGTACACTCCGTGTAGGTGTAAAAGTTAAGTAAATGTAGGTCGAATTAAGTTCTGGGGGCGTGGCTAAGAGTCTTGTTGGGCACTGTGACCCTATTTTCCTAAAGGTGTTCGTATGTGTTTCAGGGAAAGTGCGTTGCGATGGGGTGCGACAGCGTGGTGGGTTCGCGTGTCAGGCTGGACGATTGCGGTGTCTGCGGAGGTAGTGGCAGTTCCTGCAGAAGGAACACTTTCCATTTCACCGACATTCCAGGCACTGGTACGAAAACTACCGTTTTCTTTTCTTAGTCTTGCTACGAGATGACATAACCAAGGCTCTGCTTGGAATAGTTATCCACTGCAACCTTTTTGGCTTCATTATTGCTCCAGTGTTAATTCTATTTGTGTTTCAGAAATATCACTTGGTGCTAAATTTCACGTTATATTATTCCGTTACTGGCATCAGAATTCTTTCGGTTCTGGCTGCTTAGTACGAGTGTGGGTGGCTTTTGATGCTTAGTCATTTTTAAATACTAGATAAATTGGATGTAATATCACTCACGAATGATAAATTTAAAAGATTAAATAAATGTCATTTTAACTTCGAATTTCTAAGGTAGTTTGAAGTTGGTTAAAGAATGAAATCTACAGATATGCTAAATCACTCTTGGGGAGTTGCAGGACTTTATGCAGCTATTTGAACTAGTGTAGCCAGAAGAAAAAAAAAACTAAAAAAAAATTTTTAACAGATTTTTCCCGTAAGAGATTGAATTTTATTACCAATAAGAATGTGGATCGAAGCGAAAGCATCTTTTTTTTTATCGTTGTTATATGATCCTTTGTGAGTTCAAAGATTAAGTTCAACTATTGGCAATGATCCGACTATCGGATTGCAGTAATTGAGTACCCACAATTTTTCTTTTTTATTTCGAATACAACACAGTTTAATGTTGTCACATCAAAATTAAGAAAAAAAATAAAGGAATTCTTGTGTATATTTTCCATTTGGTCACTAACCACAAAAGGATGATATGCATCGAGCTCCGGGTTTTCGTTAAAGTGTTATCAACTTATCACATTTCATGTTTGATATGAAAAGTAAAGTAATTTAGTCCACGGGTGTTAAATTGAACGGGTGTCATGAAGTACTGTCGTAGGAAGTTGAAAGAAAGTTTTGACAGGGCTGACCATTGATTTATTATAAATATAAAACAAAGATAAAAAGAAATTTTTCGTTTATGTGATGGGTGGAAGCAGATTTACTGTGAAAGGGTAGATAGCGTTTTATGAATACTGTTGCTTAAAGTATTCGTATCAATTGCTTACTGAACTGTAGCGTTTATAGAAGTATCACATTAATAAATAATGATGGTTCCTCGAGTACTACAGCACATTATTAATTATTTTTAAGAAAAGTAAACTATTTTGTGCATATTCACGTTAAAAACGGAGGTATTTTACCAGCCTCGTGGAGAGAATGAATCTTTTGCTGAATTATGTCAATGCGGCACTACTTTTCCAGATTACATGGAAGTGGTAGTGATCCCAAAGGGAGCTTGGAAGATCACGGTGAGAGAGAATCCTTCGACTACAAACTTTATTTCCTTGCGAGACAACTCCTCAGAGTTGGTTTTTAACCCTTCCAAGAGACAAGAGGCAGGGCGGGATTTTATTAGTGAGTTCAGATAAGAAGGAAAATAAATTGGGTCGTGAGTCTCATTTTGTTAATATTAGTCGTTTTTGAGTTTTAAGAGTAAGACTAGCTTTTTCCGTGCTTTCATACTACTGACGTTGTTCTGAATGAAATCCGTTTATGTATCCGAAATGAGGTGAGGATCCAAATAAATTAGGACACTTCCTTTATAAAATAACCTTGTCGCATTTAACTATGGAAATATGGCTTGCATACTAACTACTAACCAGGATTAACTATTTTCCCGTTCAGGTGAGGGGACCTTGTTTCACTACATTAGGAAAGGAGAGAAAGAATCGCTGTTAGCTCGGGGCCCTCTGATAAGACCCGTCACTATAATGGTAAGTGAAGTATTTCGAAAGTTTTGGACAGTTAAAGCAACCTCATAACGTAACGGAAAAAAGTAATCCTTGTTCATGTGCATGATAAAAGTATCGAGGATACTGATGTGAATAATAGCTTAAAGAAAACCCTTTCTGGTACACTTCTTTTTCTCGGGAAGATTATTTTAGCTATTTTTGTCGTGATGTCATTTGTTCAATGTTTTCATGATCCATTTGTTTTTAATGTGTAGTATGTATTTCGTGTTGTAATGTTAAATATAATTTGTTTCAAAGCTTTCTCTAACATACAGTATATTTTGTTGTCAAAGAAATTGCTCTGCGTTTAGATTCATACACTTGTATGTACAAGTTTATCCCAGGTTTTGAAATGAAAGATAAAATTGGCCGAAAACGGTAATTACCTGAGCCCGAGGATTACCACTGTGGTAGCGGCGTCGAGTTTAACCCGGAATCTATATGTTCCGAATTTGATCTAACCTACGGCGCGCCACGAGAGTTTTGATATCCTAATTATCGGGTTTTTATTTTGATGCATATTGTTAACTAACTTGTCTAAATGTAACCTCACCAAACCCCAACAACATATTTGTTTTGATCATTTAATGTTTAGTCAAATGGAAATACATTTTTGGTTTTCTGGTTCCTTAGGTCCACGGTGGTGCTGTGCGCGAAGAGGTCACTATCACCACCACTTTTCTGACCAGAGAGAACCCGTGGGACTTCTTCAAGTGGGAAATTGGACCCCTCACTGCGTGTTCTGCTACTTGTGGAGGGTAAGTTCCCCAGGGAGCTGGATCTAGTTGGATTTTTTTTCTCTTTCATAACTGTAATTAATCATTCAGTTAAAATCTTTATTGATAACTTGTTCACAGCGTTAATATGTGACTGACAAAGTATATATGTTCCTTCGTACTGAATTTCAGAGGATAAGATTTCTAAAAGGCATAAAAATTACTAATTACTAATTGATGATACTCATCAATTAATATTTTTTTTTTTTAAATCCGCGTTCTTCTATCTCATTTATGTTTCAGAGGGAATCAGAAAGAGACTCTTTACTGTAAAGATCTGAGGTCAAATTCGAAAGTGAATGAGAGTTTTTGTGAGCACTTGAAGCAACCTCATCTTAGGTCCTATCCTTGCAACCATTTCGGGTGAGCTGAAAACGTTATTTTGTTGTTTATAAAATTCGAGCAGGGGTAAGAGAACAGACATTAGGTACTGACCTATCCGGCTTTGTGGGTTACTGACAAGCAAATCTTTTCAGTCAACCAGTTTTTGTAATTCTCTCGACTGGGTAATTTTGGCCGGGTCGAATTTCTGGGGGCAGATCGGGCACTATGTGGGACTTATGAAATGGGGTCCTGATCAACATACTCCAAAAGAAAGTTTATGCTCCGCCCCCGTACCACTAGCATACTCCCTCCTATTTTTGGCTCCGCCCCAAAAATGAAAATAGTCTCATAAATGAAAATGGAGACCATTTAGAGCATCTTCTCATAGAGATGACCTCCCCCTCTAAAATTGCATAATATATATCGTGTGCAATTTTCAGGCAATTACCTCAAACATTTGGATTTCTCAAAATTTTCACCATGCGTATTTTCTCAAAATATTTGCTATATCAGAAAATTGATTACACATAAACATCGTTTATGTGTAATAAATTTACTGAGCTGTGTGTTGAATTTCAAATTCAATACCAATAAATTTCATGTTCTAATTATCATATATTTTTACAGGAATTATAAGAATTTATGCTCTTTAGATTTACTTATGATCCATGCATGATTCTATAAAAGCTGGATTTTTAATTTTTTAAAAAGGTTGAAAAAATGTCAACCAGAAACAAATCTTCGAATGCAGCTTTTGGTTTTGCCACTGAATTCCGCCGATCAATGATTCCTACAAAGGCAGACGTTGTCAGACACTATTTCTTCATTCAAAAGAGAAAAAAAATCAAGTCAAGGGGATCAGCAACTGCGAACGATTGCTACAATATAGTTACCAAAGATCTTCAAGATATTTGGGCCATGTTCTCTCTCCCTGTCATTCAAGAAAGATCTATTTCTTCTGCAGTGGAAAGATTAATCAGATCAGCTCTTTCCTTGAACAAGGTTCCTCTACGTCAAAGGAATGAAAATTTTGCTAAAAAATTTGCTTCATATGATGAAATGTTTGACATTTTTTTTCATATGATGAAATGTTTGACATTTGTACTTGCAAATGTTATGATAAAGGAATAGAAAGGCCGTTTTGTCGATGCGAGGTAAAAATCCCAATGGTAGAGTGGGAGTCATTTGTAGGCCAAAAGCAAAGAATAAATCAATTAGGGCCACTTGATCGTGAAGCTGCCGCTGTCCAGAGACGATCCCTCTCAAGAGCAAGAGAAGAACAAGAGAGGCAACAAAGGTCACAAGTGGAAATGGCAGAGGCTATGGAAGTTGTACCATCTTCTTCAGTAGATGACTTTAGCGAAGATATAGAAGACAGTGACAATGAGCTAGAATTCGTGCCCGATGTGGAATTGATTGAAAATGATCAAAATAGGTATTCATACAATGAATTACCATTGGTGGCAGACCGTTACCGTGTGAGTTCGAGAGCTACAGCAGCTATTGTTAATGCTGCATTGAAAGATATGGGAATAATCGATCAATCTAACATGCTTGATAGGAAGAAAATAGAAAGAGAGAATTCGTGTAGGCAAGAAAAATATCGTTAGATCTAGATGTGAAAATGTGAATATTGAATGTATAGGGTTTGATGGAAGAAAGGATGATACGTTAACCAAGCATGGAAAAGAGAGAGAACAACATTATGTGCTGATCAAAGACCCTGAAGGTATCTATGTAGACCATCTCTGCCCTGACGCAGGAAATGCTCGGTGTATAGCTGATGAAATTATAACGTTCTTAATTGATTCAGCGAGCATCGACACTCTCAATGCTCTGCTATGCGACGGTACTGCTGTCAATACTGGTAGAATTACTGGTACCATAAAATTGATTGAAATTTTTTTGCATAGATCATTTCAATGGCTCGTCTCTCTTTTACACGTGAATGAACTCCCCTTCACACATATATTTGAAACCATAGACGGAAAAACATTAGGGCCAAATTGAAATGTGATTTAACCATTTTAGACTTAGTGGCATTTTCACCGGTTCAGGGCAACGTCCAAGATATACCACCGAATGTCGTGAAAGAGTTGAGTTGTGATCAGAAGTATCTCTATGATATGTGCCTAGCAGTGCAATCTGGATGGGTATCTGAAAGTCTAGCCCGCAGGTCTCCAGGTGCCATTCATCATGCTCGCTGGATTACCCGAGCAAACCGGATTCTTCGTTTATATGTATCGACTTTGCATCCCGAACAAAATCTGAAAGAACTGGTAACCATCGTCATGAAATCATATGCTGCTGGATGGTTTCGTATCAAATTCCATCCTAAAGCTACTGACGGAGCACGGAATTTTTTTCATTTGATTGTCTTGATGCGAGGATTGGAAGAAAAACATCGCATTATTATGGAACCGGTGTTCCGTAATAATGCCTATTTTGCCAATCCCGAAGCTATCCTACTGTCAATGCTTACTGATAGCAGACAACATGTCAGAGAAGATGCTCTTCAGAAGATACTTCTCAGTCGGACACGTTTCAGTGGCACACGAAATTTTGAGCTTCCTAAATCTAAATCTCTAAATTTCGATTTCAAAGACTACTATGAGATGATTCACTGGAGAAAGGAAGCTATCAATCCTCCACCTTTGATAAGGAATTTCAGCAATGAAGAGCTACTGCATACAAGAACAGAACCCTTAAAAATTGCTGCCTTTTCATGCCACAGTCAAAGCGTGGAAAGTGCAGTGAACTTAGTGACAAAAACATCAGAACAAAGGATTGGCTACAGCAATCGGCACAAATTTATCCTCAATCAACTGGAATCAAGAAAAAGACTGCCACAGTTTGAATGGAAAAGCCAATGGGGCCAAGGCACATCCACAAGTAATTAGTGAATTGTGAAGGTAATTTTTAAATTAAATTTTGTTTTTACTTCAAAGCTGTTTTGTGTAATAAATGGTACAATAGACTAATTGTCTTCTTTTCAGACAAATATACTTGGCCTATATGAGGTTTATGAATTGGTCTCCTAGGCAATCAGTACTCCAAACTAAAGTTTATGCCACCCTTTTCTATATACTGATAACACTTTTTTGGGGATGCGGCAATTTTTCAAGGATTTGACATTTCTTGGATAATTGCCTGAAAATTGCACATGAGGTATATTATGCAATTTTAAGGGGGGTCATCTCTATAAAAAAATGCTCTAAATGATCTCCATTTTGATTTATGATAGTATTTTTAATTTGGGGGCGGAGCCAAAAATAAGAGGGAGTATGCTAGTGGTACGGAGGGGAGCATAAACTTTCTTTTGGAGTATGTTGGTCAGGATATCATTTCATAAACCCCACATAGTGCCCATCTAAAAAAAAAAATCATTTTGACTAGATTTCGACCCGGCCTACAGTGGGTATAGACCATTGATTCTCAAACCTTTTAGGTTTGAGAATCAATTCCAAAGTAGTTCCAAAATAGTCTTACATGAAGAGTTCATACCCGAGATTGTCTTGTCCAGTAATTGTCACGGGTTCAGAGTAAGGTGCAAAACTGATATGTACTGTTTTCATCGCATTACTGTCCCGGGCTGGCAGGAAAATCCCAGCCCTCAACGACTTGAGTAATCTGTAAAGTTTATTACCTTTATTAAAATGGTTATGAAAAAATTGCAAAGATCACAAATTAGATAGAGAAATCCGGACACTTTTGGTCTTGGGGTTTGGCCACCTAGTTTCAATGAGGATCCGGAGAACGAAAATTTGCCCGTTACCGTTCGTGATTGTTTGGAACCCAAGGTTGGCACTTTTGACCGGTGTCAGTTTGGCAACCACCGGTATAGGCAGTAGTTTTCAAATTTTATGTGAAAGTTCCCATTGTTGTAAAACGTTTATCACATACTACTCGGATACAGGGAATAAATCGCAGGCAGGTTTCTTTTTAGAAAAAAATTTTAGCGTCTGAATAGACTGTTAAACAGGTGATCCAAAAGGTTTTGAATAATATAATTACTTTATCACTCCCTTCATTGGAGTTAATAAATGTTTTGATTTCCCCGCAGATGCGAAGTTCGTTGGCTCACTGGCCCTTGGGAGCACTGCACAGCTACGTGCGGATCTCAAGGAATGCAACACCGTCAGGTCTCCTGCGTTAATGTAAACCGAAATAAATCAAAGAAAGCAAAAGCTGGTCAAAGGGATATTGAAGAATTGATCGGTAATGAAATGGACTATGAGGAGGGCGGAAAGGAATTAGATAGCATTGAATCAGATTTCAACAGAGACTCGTTAAAAAGTAATGCTGGTAGCAGCGACTCTGAAGAAAGTATAACGGTAATCGAACCTTCAGAAATCAGTATTCAAACCGAACAACCAAACCACATCAACTGGAAGAAAGATTTACAGAATTTGGACTTCGAAATTGGAAAAATAGAACATGGTTCAATGAAAATGGGTTTTCCTACCATCGGCTTAGACTACGTGGACCCGTTGTTCTGCCGGGGAGAACGTGAACCTTATAACGAAAGATCGTGCAACAGAATCCCGTGTCCTGTTAACTGGGAGCCACAAGGATGGACGGAGGTAATGCTGTACAGTCTACTAAATTCCTAATTTGACAATAAAAAACTTATTACCGGTAGGTGTGTATTTCTCTTGTGAAGCACTTTATTGTAACTTGCTTTTTTATTTCAGTGCTCAGTTACTTGTGGAATGGGGCAGCAAGAAATAATTTTCATTTGTAGTGGGAAAAATGACGTTGGAAATGTTGGTGGACACAATTGCGGGAGAAGACCTCGTGAAGTGAGGGCGTGTTTTGTTGGAAATTGTGAGCACCAATCGAAGGAGAGTGAAACTTGTACCAAAGATGATTCGGCTTTTTGCCAACTACCGACACTTCATCGCTATTGTAAAATTCCCAAATATTACCAATTATGTTGTCACACCTGCTTTAAAGTTTTAAATAAGAAAATATAAACTATATTTCATAAGAACCTTGACATTTGTGAATACTTGTATTAATTACTTCCAAAAAGGTTCTGGCCTCCGTTTTCATTAGGGAAATCGCGATTTAAAAAAAAAAACTCGGGAACCAACCACTGTATGGTATCTATTCCAATTAACAGAATTTCGGCACTTTTTACAAATTATGCGAGAATGTATTTTATTTCCAAATTGTGTAAATACTTTGAATTAGAAATTTAAGATAGTTCAATAGAACTGAAATTATATTATTTTTTATGTTTAATAATTCTTGTTAATCTTGTCAGTTTATTACATTTAGAATGTCTTGGGTAAAATGGAAAGGAAATGACATGATTGATTGTTTAAGGAGTCATTTACCCTTTGCCGTGATTAATTCTCTTAGAGAAATTAAAACTTGTAAATATTCAATGAATCACTTTAAGAACAGAATTATATAATTTAGACCTACCTTTAAGAAATGTACATATTATTCTTAATTTAAGGTTAATTTATTGCTGGAAGTCTATCCTTCGAAAAGCATATTTATGGAAAATACAAGTTGTAATATATGTATAATTTTTCTCCTTTCAGATTTAGAACCACCTTCAATAATAATGAAGTTATACTGTGGCTATGTCCCCATGTGTGAAGGTTAAATTGTAGAAGCCTGATCTTTTAATACAGTGCCCTGCCAGAATGAGACTACCACCCTCGTAAGTCAACGGAATGGACATGAAACGTGTCGTCCTCGAGGGAAGTACACCATTCCGGAACAAAGGCCGGAAGTTATTTATAATGCTTAACCTTGGAAATTTAGATGTTCCCCTACGAACGGAAGGTCAGTTTTTCCAGTGTACCAAATACACCATAACGGCACAGCCACTGAATTTCGCAGTGGGTTTTACTAATTTGAGATGGAACACACCTCTAAAAGGTTCTCTATACCCAGATCCATCGTCCTGAAGCAAACTGCTGGGATATTAATTCATCCGAGAAAACACGCCCAACATGAAGCTTGGTACAAGGACGTGTGGCTAGACGGAAGCCATTGCTCTGACTAATAAGAGGATGCAGATGAAGGGTAAATGTAATGGTTTTTGGCACTTGTTTTCTTGAATGAATCAAGATGCCAGCAGCTTGCTCCAGGAGGATGGATCTGGGTATGGAGAACCCAGATCAATCTCAAATTAGTAAAACCCCATGAGAAATCGGTCGGCAGTTGATAATCTGGAAAAACTGACTGTGTTTGTAAAGGGACGTCTTAATTCACGAGGTTAGATGCCCGTATTAAATAACTTGCTGCTTTTGTTTCGAAATGGAATACTGTACTTCACCTGAGGATATTAGATTGAACAGGATGGTGCCACATACCCATTTCGTTGCTTTAGGAGGGTGGTCGTTTTATTCCGGTAGGCTACTGATAAGATGAAGCTTTTAGGCTTTAACCTTCACTTACATTGGAACTACGGCCCTATAACTTTGCTATAATAATCAAAACAACAGAAGAAACATACGACACCGTCCTTTTGAGACGTGATTCCTTCAGATGAAATATAACTTTCCAAAACGAAGGCAGGAGGTTTGTATCTAATATGGACATGTAATCTTGTGAATTAAAACTAAAGCGTCCCTGTACAAACACACGGTCAACTTTTCTAAAGTACCAAATGCCGGTCTGCATACAACTACCGCATTTCACAGTGGGTTGCACTAATTTGCGAGTGAACACATCGCAAGTTCTCCATACCCAGGTCCGTCGTCCTGAAGCAAACTGTTGGAATGCCGATTCATTTAAGACAAGAGTTCCAAACCTGATCAGAATTCCCCGTCTGTAGGGCACACTTGTATAGTTTCTTCTTTGTAATGTTAAAACGCAGTGGCTTCCGTCTAGCTATACGTCCTCTGTACCCAGGTTTATTTTCGGATGAATTAAGATTCCAGCAATTTGCTTCAGGAGGACGGATCTGGGTATGAAGAACGCGGAGATGTATTCAATTCCAAATTAGTGCAACCCACTGTGAAATTCGCTAGTTATATTGCAGACAGGTATTTGGTACTCCAGAAAAACTGACTGTTTGGAGGGGGCTGTCCATCTTCGATACGAACCTTCTGCCTTTGTTTCAGAATGGAATACTTCACCCGAGTGCATCGGATTCAAGAGGACGATGCTCCATGTCCATTCTGTCGTTGTAGGAGGGTTGACTTTTTATTCTGGCAAGAGAGAGTATTTGAGAGAAACGTCCGACCCCATTTTCCGCCTCATGTCACTAAAAAAAAAAAAATTTAAGTCAGAACAAGAGGAAAATAATAGCTTCAAAAAGACAGTCATACCATTTTATTGCTAAGCCATTGCTCAGTTACTAATCCATTTAGAACACTTTAAAAGTCAGGTACAGAGGGGAAAATAAGTAGATATTCCCCAAATATAATTTCACTTCTTTCAAGATCTTAAATCCTTGAACCAAAAATGTGCAACATTTTCTGAATATATAATTTGACTAAAATAATAGTAATGTATATAAATAAATAAGGAAAATGGGAGAAGAGATTGTAAATATTTCCATAATTACAAAAATGTACTGTTTTTTTCCCTTTTGCATAGAACATCTAAAGCAAAGTAATTATCCTCGTTACTACAATGACACTAATAGTCAATCCTCACTGTAAAACTTATAATTAACTTCAGTTTAGACAAAGTTCACCATTACAATATTGAAAGTCAATAATAGGAGTAATTTCCTAACGTTTCTTTTTCCTCTATCCCGATGATCTTGCCGATTTTCTTAAACATTCACAGGTTCAGTAATTCTCTTAAGTTCAAACTTCACAAAACCATTACAAAGCTTAAGTAGTTTCAAAACTTTGGATGAATTTACGGTCAACATACATTGCAAACAACTTAGTAGTAAATACAAAAATAAACCTATTTACCTGAATAACCAAAGTAGCTTAATACCCTATTCCAACTGGTCGTTTGGACAACCGGAAAATATTCGCCTTAACTTCCATTTTAAAGTTAGAGCCTTAAATCTTAAAGGAAAATGTTCATTTTAAAACAACTTCAGAAATAAGACCCTTTAATATCTGTAAGTACTATTTCCTTAATTCACGCACACTCCCATACGCGCTTCGAGCTTACCTCGAAGTTCATTAAGCTCTTCGGAAATAAACTATTTTAAACCTTGTATGTTTCTTCCACATATTCCTGAAATTTTTTTTTCTCATTAGTTAGTTTTCTTCATGCAGTAATTACGATATTTCTTTATTCAAGGCCTACATTTAAGGCATGAAACGAGGATGCTAACGGATAACGTGACATATTAAATTTCATGTAATCAACATTCATAAGTACACATTTCGTAACATTCATTGATACTATAACAAGTACGCAGTGTGGACCCCTTTGCTTCTAAACGGGGAAGCTTCACAACTCCCGCCCCCGCCCAACTAAGTAACAATGTACAGGGAAATAGGACGTCTAAAGTAGTGTGGACGAGAATTCCGCGAGTTATCTGTGCCCGAGCATTAACCCTTTAATGACGGATGGTACCTTAAGGTCCACCAGAAATAATAATATAAATTGTATTACAATGCCTCGTTTCTATAAGTGTTTCTACGTGTTTATATATAGATGTCATTTACTTGTTGAGAAAGGAACCCAAAATGTGTCATTTCAGTGACTAGGGTAGTTACTAAAATATTTAGTGTTGAATAACAATAAAACCTATACGTTCTGGTAACAAGAGTGACCGCATATGCTGCGGACTAGTGCTTAAAGGGTTAAGAGTAGGCAGGAATCGAACCAGGAAACTTCACGGTCTGAGTCTAATAATCCAATAATCCCTAACTAACCACCGAGCCACAATAGTTTCACGCGAACTAAGTTTCGCGAGGGAAAAAAAAAAACATCCCTTCTATTAAACACGCCAGTCAGGAAGGAGTGAAATTAATAACTTACAACCATACTTCCGTTACTATCTACACATACCTACAATATAGTATCGGAAAAAAATTCTCCAAAAAGCAATTTCCAAAACCCATATTTTTTTTTTATACCCGTTAGTAATAAAATTTCAACAAAAAAACCAGTATGCTAAATAGTGATTTTAATAAATCTTGAATTTTTTTTTTTTTTAAGAACTTTCCGAAACTACGTTCACTTACTTCCTATTACCTTCAGTTTAATAATAATTAGTTGCTATCAGTGAATTGCACATCACGAAGTTAATTCCAAAACCGAAATCTCCTTTTCAAGTACCATTTATTTCGAAAGTAGCAAAGTAACTTCTAGTACAAATCAGACCCTATCCAGTTTCGAAATCATGACTGGTCCAATTTTTGTTACTAACCCATCCAATTCTGAGGTTTTCTGTACTGGTTCCGAAGATATGAAAATTGTCAACGAGGCGATGGTGCCAACCCGCGATTCATTTCCTCAAATGGCCGGTAAATGAGAGAGATTCAATGTCGGTACGATACTTTAAAAGGAAACTTCAAATTAAATTTTAACTACTATTGACAATGGCAACGAGAATTTCTTAAAGCTAAAACTGACACGGTAACGATATTTTCCGAAATACAAGAAACAATATTTTAGATGTATAAAGTACACTTACACTAATATTAAGTACCACAAGTTTTAGCATATTGTTCACAAAGGTCTAAGTTATTCTACGCTTAAAAACGAAACGAAATAAATCTAAACGCGTGAATTATTAACGGATACACTTTGGTTTGAAAGAACTGCATAACTTAAAATAAGTTGGGGGGGGGGGGGGGGGTGTATGCAGGAAGGAGGGGCCAAGGGTGAATGCCCCAGTTACCGAAATGAAATTTTTAAACTATTAAAAAAAAAGGTCGGTAATCACAGACATGTCGTTATTTCGTATATTGCAAAAAGTTGCAGTTTGGGCAATCACAACATCTGAGAATTGAGAAGACTGAATTAGTAGCACATTAAGTACAATCATTTGTGGTATTAGAAGCGTTAATTGCAGTTAACATTTCTATAACTTTTTTTTTTTTTTAATTAAAACCACATTAAGAGGTGCTTCCTTACGTACTAAAATATTTGCCACAAAATTCTTTGAAGAAATTACGCTGATAAAACGTTAGAAACCTGAAAAAAAAAACCTAGATATGAGACTACCAATTTCCTTCCATATAGGCACGAATCACTACAATGATGAAAACATCTATGCTTGAAAACTAATAAAAACAAAAACCTCGGCTCCAACTCCCAACTTCTTTTTTCTTCTATTAGAGGAGAGTTCAAGGACGTTCCAACCACGTGGAAGTATTCTGAATTTGCTGGAATTTCTCATGCTGCATTCGTAGCACCTCTTCTTCCGTGAAAGGGTTGATGGAGAAGAACACGTAGAGGAAAACGCCCACTGTGATAATTATCACAAGCATAAAATTCAGGAATTTCCTCTCCCAAACCTCTTGATGTAAAGTGGTCAGCTGAGAAAGGTGCAAATTCATGGCGGCTTCTTCCGCCTGTATAACAACAATAAAATTCAGAATCCATTTACCAGAAAATTTAAACGCTTTTTGTCATTCCAGTATCGAAGTGTTAACCCTCAGCCACTATCGTTGCGTTAATTCTGACTCTGAGTACATTTGTTTATTTTATCATGAGAAATAATGATAGTAGTTAAGGGTTAAGATAATATTCTTACTTTAGCTTTCGCGGAGTTTTGTTCTCTGCAACAAAATAGTTTCGAAATCTTCTTTCCTTTAGAGATTTTCACATCTGAAACCATGAAATCATGAATTCAGCTTTTGTACCGAGTATAATATCAAATCTTTATCTCGTCTATCTTTCGTTACAGAATATTTTCTTAATTGAAAAAAGGAAACGATTTTTTTTTTTTTAATTAATAAATTCAAGAAAAGCGTTAGGATTCGATGAAGTTAAGTGAAAATTAAATACAGGGTGTACATAAAGTCAGGATTTATTTTTGTGAAGCACTTTGAAATTATATGGAATTCAATCATAAAATGATAAAGTGGTAACATTTATTAAATAATTAAGAATAGGATTCGACGTGACGCCCATCAGTATCCCTGCACAGCTCAAATCGTTCCGCAGCATTTCTAAACACATTCTGGAGCATTTGCGGGGTTATGTTATCTGCAGCAGTTCGTATACGTAAGTTTTCAAGACTCGTAATCTTCGTCTGATAGACGTGCGATTTGATAAAGCCCCATGCAAAGAAATCTAAAGGGGTTAAATCTGGTGATCTCGCTGGCCAAGGTCTTAAGTTGCTTCCGCGTCCGATCCAGCGATTTGGAAAACGTCCATTTAGATAATCCTGAACAATTTTGGCATAGTGACAAGGAGCACCATCATGTTGATAGACGACGGGGATAGGATTGTTAGTACCGTCGTCTATCAACATGATGGTGCTCCTTGTCACTATGCCAAAATTGTTCAGGATTATCTAAATGGACGTTTTCCAAATCGCTGGATCGGACGCGGAAGCAACAGACCTTGGCCAGCGAGATGACCAGATTTAACCCCTTTAGATTTCTTTGCATGGGGCTTTATCGAGTCGCACGTCTATCAGACGAAGATTACGAGTCTTGAAAACTTACGTACACGTATACGAACTGCTGCAGATAACATAACCCCGCAAATGCTCCAGAATGTGTTTAGAAATGCTGCGGAACGATTTGAGCTGTGCAGGGATACTGATGGGCGTCACGTCGAATCCTACTCTTAATTATTTAATAAATGTTACCACTATCATTTTATGATTGAATTCCATATAATTTCAAAGTGCTTCACAAAAATAGATCCTGACTTTATGTACACCCTGTATGAAAAGCATTGACCAAAATTTGCAGTATATTGAAAGCCTGGAGTATGTCTAACAAACAACTTCTTATACTACTGAGTTTGTCTCTGTATAAATTATATTCTACAGTTCAATATCATTTCGTCAAACATTTTCTAATTGTCATAAATATTAAGGAACGGGTGTGGACTAGCGTTTCCGAGACACAGTCTTCGTATATACGAGATCATTCCACATCATACGCGTAGTTAATATTTGTAAATGAAAAATTTCCGTCTGGCTTAAAGATAAAATGCTGAAATATCAGTAATGAATCAATAATCTATAATATTAAATTAATACTCTTTAATTCCAATAATTTTCTAAAAATCTTAAACCTGCTGCAAGTGTAAACTCCAGCCATTTATTCCCCATTATGAGCCATCAATTTAGCTAAAAGTATGGTAGTTTGTTCGCGAGTATGATTAAAATTCAAATCTAGGGTCCCTGAATTGACACTGCTCACTGACAACAATGGTTACCTTAGTAACGGACATTCTTACCTTTTGTTTGTTGGGGAAGCTGCAACATCTCGTATTGCGAATTCTCTCTCTCCGACAGCTCGTCATTCCTTTCCCTCTTGTCGTACCTCGTTCGATAAGTTGTTCGAATTAACTATGGATTATTAAACAATTTTAAACTCAAAACAATTACAGACTCTTTATGGGTAAGAAGAGTCCACCCACTGATGAACTAAATTTAATACATAAATTCATTCTCCATCCCTGAAACATCCATATAATGTTATTCCATTCACCGACACCACTTCATTTGGGTATATTGCATCCTAGAAACATCCGAACAACTTTGGATTATTATGCCAGCATTGTACTCTCTATTAATAGGGAATGCAAGTGAACATGGTTGTCTCGGTATCTTCTTTAAAACAAGACGTTAGCTATTTGAACAATTAAGACAAATTTTTCCTTTACTTTACTTACCCTCCACTCGCTTGGCGTGTCTGTTGCGAGGGAAATTATAACGGTAACACTAATAGTCAACCAAAACAGCATCATGGCGAAGTACATGTAATGAAACTAAAAAAAAAAAAAAGTTTCAATGAGCAAAAATTATAATAAATATTCTTACTTCATTAAGACAATGCACTCTCCCTTGAAGTTAATTTACATTTCTAGATATTCATATTTATATTTCACTATTTTTCACACAATTTTCTAGAATCGTTTACGGTACTGGACAGAAAAAGTGGGACATCGCTTTTACGTTATGTAATGTAATTTTGAATTATTATATACAATTAAGACCGAAATAAAAGTATGCTAGGGGAGCATTTTTATTCTAATATTTTGCGTGATGTCCTTTTGCTTTTAAAAACTAGTCTTGGTATAGACTCCACCGATGATTTACAAATGTTGGTAATTTTCGAATTGCTCAACTAATATTGACGACGGTGTTACAAGCTTTACTTCAGTTGAAATGATTTCCCTTTGCATTAAGTCGCTTCAAAACTGACCAAATATTTCCAACCTTATCTTGTTGAAACCACCATTGTCCACGTCCAGACCAGTTGTTAGCGAGAGGTAACTACTTTTCTTTCAAAATTGGTATACATTTTTGGCTATTCATCATTCCATTCACAAAAACCGAATCTCCCGTTTCACAGATTCAAAAGTAGGACCAAACCATAACCTTCTCAGGATGTATCGTGGTGCAAGACAGGTCAATAGTTGATCTCCATTTTCCTTATGAAAAGTGTTTGAACTCCGGAAACCAGAAAATATAACTCATCGTTAATAATTACACGAGAAAAATTAACTCAAATCCTAACATGTCTCAAGAAAATACCCAAACATAATGAACGTCACATGTGTGAACATGCGAAACTATTCTTAGGTGTAATTTTTTAAATTTGGGAAGAGCCTCTCTAGTGTCTTATAACAGCAGAGAGTTAGAGGGTAATGTTAATTATATTATTCAGAGGTGCCTGAATATTCTGGATCATTCCTGAAAATGAACCACAAACCTTGCATGACTTTCTGAAAAGAAGGTGTACATTTCCGACACCTTAACTGTTTCCAGTTGTCTGCCGTGGTCTTTGTACTTCCTGTCCATTGGAACCTCTTTACACGCATCTTTACTGGTAACAACCAGGGTTGGCAAAAACCCGGCAAAAACCCAGCAAAAACCCAACTACCCAGCAAAAAACCAGTTGGGTTTTTGCTGGGTTTTTTCCAACCCTGGTAACAACGCCTTTTCAGATGGTCGAATGCAGTCGATACCACATTCCTCAAGCCCTCTTCCCACTCTTCTTGCAGCGTGTTTCACCCCACACCTTTCCAAGTCTCTCTGAATGTCACACGACGTCTTACTTGCTGCTTTTTTACAAGTTTTGAGTTATCTTTTGCGGTAGTTACCCTCCATTTTCCCCCTTCCCCACGCATCCTGTTCAAAACAGTTCCACTGCAACTGTACTGCCGCATGACTCGATGCACAACTGATTTTAATATTTTTAGGTCACTAGATATGTCGAATTCATTTTGCAGTGTTCATGCGAAGCAATCACCTCAGATGTTTTTGTAGTTGTTCCTGGTCATTTTTATGTATTGCTCAGGATACTCAGTAACGCAATGAGAAGCCTCGCACATATACTAATACAGAACTTCTACTTCCCATAAACTACACTACGGTTCGTTGGTTAAATGGCATTGAATTAAAAGCGATTTTCGTACATATTACACCTTTAGGATGATATATTTATATTTTTCCTAGGTTATATATAGTACCTCCATTTTTTCTGGCCAGTACTGTACATACCGAATCAGAAACTTAGAATAATCTGAACTAAACAGAAGAGGGTAAGAAGAAAGAGAAAGCCACTTACGTTCCTCAAAAGTAAAGGTCTTTCATCCTCTTCGTAACAAGCTGGTTCGCTGAACGAGAAATCCACTGCCATCCTCGCAGTCCCTGCCAAAAATCCACTTATCAGCCCCCAAAATGCGCCCTTTGAGAGGTAAGAAATTAAAGGAAATTACCACTGATGAAAACCACTGGCATCGTCAATAACTTCAGGGAAACATCGCTTTGCGCGAGTAAATTCAAAATCATTTAGACTTAGCACTTACGACTTCGTTGATTCTTCGAAAGAGAATGGCGAGGCAGTAAACGGCCGCGATGGGAGGAGACAAATAGGCGGCGATCGCCTGAATATAGATGTAAAGTTGGCCTCCCTGCGTCTGCTCAATGATGGGAATCCAAAGGATGGAAAACGCCACAAGGAACAAGATGAATGTCCTGTCACGAACAGTAAACATGTTTAACTCGAATATTTTTAAGTTTAGAGTCAATGTACGCATGTTTAACTTCGACAATATCGAAGACGAGTCAGTTTGCGAATAAATTTACGACTGGGCTTAAGAGTAAGAGTAGAATAAAAGGTAACGAAGACAGTAGGTGTATACTGAAGTGAACTGGACACTAAAAGTTAAAAAAGTGGAATGGACACTAAAACAAAGTTAAAAGGAAGACGAGAAAGAACCTCATTCGGACTGTGGGAAAATCAACCTTCCTTTATCAACTAGTTTCTTAATTTGAAATTCTAATCTTAATATCACGTTTTAATTCAATTTCTTTTACAACCTTACAAAATGTACAAAAACTTAAATGGAAGTGCGTTTGACCATTCACTGAGAGCAACTGCCTACAACTTCAGGCATTTGTACAAAACAATTCCTCCAAAAAGTACCACTCTTTTACCTTCCTACGAATAATTTCTCCTTGTCAGATGTCTTAGGCCGAAACAGTGACCAAATGTCCATTGTGAACAAGGTTGAGGCCGAATTAAAGATGGAGGTGAGGTCACTGATGAGAGCGGACAGCATGACCGAAAGCATCATTCCGCGAAGGCCGTTCGGCATCAACGAAAATACAAGCTTCGGGTAAGCATAATTGGTACACGTGTGGGAACCGCAAAATTTGCGGCAATCATCGGGGTCGGCGCACCCCACCTCATTTGGGTATAGAATTCTCGCTATCATACCTTAAAATGGGATAGTAGCAATAGATAATAACGACAGCAACGAGGTACAAACCTTTATCAGAAATAAAAGCAATTAAATATTTTTACAAACCATCACTGAGACTGATCATGAGAGGGAATTTACATATACAATATCTTACTGAAGGAATATTATAAGCTAAGTGACTTTGCTTGACAGAAGATGCTAATGAGGGTCAAATTTTAAGGATTTCTTTATCATGCAGGTCTTAAAGTTCCTAAAATCTTTCCTAATGTTTTCTTCCAGACATTAAGTTACACAAAATGAATTAACTTCACAAAATGTAGTAATGAAACTCTTGTCATGGTCAAGCGTTTAACACTTTAATGGAAGTTAAAACCAGTTAGTGGTTTGGTGTACGTAAAAACGCACCGCCGCACGCAAAAGGATCACTATTACAGCTCTATCCCTCGCTTTCTAAAAGCTCTTTTAATGACAGCCTTGTTAAAAAATTAACTATTAGTCTCCCTTACTAAATATATTTATTATAAAAACACTTTTCAAAGCTTTGCTCTTATTATGTTCATCGACAAAGCTATATTTCTGCAGATGAAATAACTTTTCCGCTTCCTTTGAGGAATCAAATCAATTACCGGCTCTCTTTCTACATTGTGGTCAAGTCGCAACGCTGCTTTCTGTTGGATTAGCGAGGTTGGGGGTCTGATCAGTAGTTTGAGGGGTGACCGCCCTCCGCGTTCGATGACGTAGCGACCCATAGTTCGGATACTACGAAGTTGTAGGTTCCCTCAGTCACATGACCTTTGCTGATACAAAGCAAGTTAAATAACCCCAAATATTACTACTACAAATCAGCTCTCCATCATAGGGTTACGTCATAGCCAGTGTCGTAACACCGCTTCCCGTCGATCGATCAGCGAAGTTAAGCGACATTGGGTCGGATAATAATTGGATATAAGACGGCTCTCTGCGTCCAGACTATGATTCGGACCCCACGTAAAGTTGTAGGTCCTCTCCGTCATACGACCTTAGATTTTACGAAGGAGGTTAAAACTCATTAAATACTCACCATGGGCAAGCTAACTGCAGCAGCAAACCACAAAGTTTTTCGATCATAACATGTCGAAAAAAAGAGCAGAAGAAATCGCAGCGAATATTTAGGAAATAGATTTCTCCCAATTAGACAACTGCTCGTAACCTTACGTAGCCTTACTAAATGCATCTGCGCCATCTACATTTCTCCCAATTCTATCGACAATCCAAAACTCTCTCACTACCTTGCTTCCAAAGTGGAATACGTACATTCTATTCCACCTTCTTTTCGCTGAAATCTCCATTTTAGGACATTTCAATGTTCACCACTACACCTTTGACTGTCCTCCCATTTTACTAACATCCTTGTTCACCTAGCTTACAACTTCTCCATCCTAAATAACCTAGAGCAGATTGTATAGCACCCTACTCGTATTCCCGATTGCTTTGAAGATAGAACCCATCATTCTGGATTTATTTCTAACCACTCATCCTTCATACTCTGTCAAACTTATTTTTCGTTGGGCTCCTCTGACAACACTCTTGCATGTTTCCTGTCCCGTCGCCTCCAGTTCGGCCTTTGGATTCTCCGACGAGAAGACGCCTTTGGCACTTTGGTGGCACTGATTGGGAGGCCCTGATTTCCCACGGAATGATTACTGTTTCGTTTCCGTGGACAGGGCCCCTCTGAATGGGCTGACTGCATCACGAAGGTGATTCTCTCGGGCATGGAGGCGTACATTCCATATTCTATTCCTACTATTAATGCAAAAAAAAACTTTGGTTAAACTTTGCTTGTTCTAATGCTATCCGCAACGGAAAAGGATTTTAGAAAGTACCGTCGCCATCTATCCAACTCCTTCCTGACTCTCGCTTAGCTTACATTTCTGCCCGGAATCGTGCAAAATCTGTTCTTCGTCTCGCCACAAATTCCTTTCAGACAAAAATGTAAAAACCTATCTATTCTAATTCTTCTCATTCTTTCTGGCACCTAGCCAAGAACCTCTCTAACAACTTTTCTTTCCCTCCTATTTTCCATTCCGGCGACTCAGTTGCCGTCTCTTCCGACAAAGCCGAACTCTTCGCTCAAACTTTCGTCTCTAACTCAACCCTGGACGATTCCGGTGCTGTTCCATGTCCTCCTACCTCTGACTTACGTCAGAAATCAGAATCTCTTTGAAAGATGCCCTGCCTAGGGAAACACTTTTGTCTGTCTTTCATCTGGTAATTTTGACTTTTCCTTCCTCCTGGAAGTTAGCTTTCATTTAGCCTGTCCCAAAGGATAACCGGTCCCAAAGAAGGATAACCGCTCCCAACCCTCCAACTATCGTCCAATTGCTTTGATTTCTTGCCTTTCTAAAGTTTTTGAATCTATCCTTAATAGGAAGATTCTTAAACGCCCCCCTCTTCTCACAAACTTCTTTCAGATCGTCAATATGGGTTCCGCAAGGGACGCTCTAGTGGCGATTTCCTTGCATCTCTCTCTGACTCTTGATCCTCCTCCTCTCGGAATTTCGGTGAAACCTTTGCTACTGCGCTAGACATATCAAAAGCTTTTGAGGGTCTGGCACAAATCCTTAATTTCAAAACTGCCCTCCTTCAGTTTCTATCCTTCTATCTGTGCCTGCATCTCTGATTTCCTTTCTGGCCGATCTATAGCTGCGGTTGTGGATGGCCACTGTTCTTTTTCTAAACCTATTAACAGTGGTGTTGCTCAGGATTCTGTCCTGTCATCCACTTTTTTTCGTTTTATTTATCGATGATCTATTAAGTTGCACTTCCTGTCCTATTCACTGCTATGCCGGATTCCACTTCTCCACCCGCTTCACAAAGCGTCCCTAGCTACAGTCATTCCACTCTTCGTGTGGGACGGCTATGATGCACCTGACCTCTGATCTTTCTACTATATCTGATTGTGGCAGAGAACACTTTGTGGCTTTCAATGCCTCACAAATTTAGTTCCTTCATCTGTCTACTCGTCACAATCTATCTTTCACATGACTATTCCCCTACCTTCAACAATATACAACTCCATCCTTCCTCTTCTCTCCACATTCTTGGCGTTTCTCAATCTTTCCTTGAAAGATCACATATAGTCTATCTGAAACAACTTCTAAGAGGTTAGGTGTGCTGTACGGGCTTCGCATTTTCTTCATTATCACTCAGTTGCGGTCTCTGTACAGGGGTCTTGTCCGCCCTTGTATAGAGTACGTTTCTCATGTGTTGGGCGTCTCAACCTACACAGCTCTACTTGACCGGGTGGACTCAAAGGATTTTCGTTTCATCATTTCTCCACCTCTCACTGTCTTCAATCCCTCTCTTTGCCGCAATGTTGCCTCATTCTCTTTACTATCGCTATTATAACGGACACTGTTCTTCTCAACTCTCAAACTGCATGCCTCCTTTAAGGAGAGCACGCAGTACCAGACTTTCGACACACATTCATTCCTTTTCTGTCCAACGGCCTAACGCAAGGGTGAATTGGTATTTTCAATCATCCTTCCTTTACTCAACCAGTCAACTCTGGAACAATCTTCCTCAATCCATCTTTCCCCCCGTCTAGAACCTCCAATCTTTCAAATACAGTGTCCAGGCATCTCGAAACCCTGGACCTTGATTTTGGCACTCTTCTTCCTCTATTTGGTGAACATTTTTACGGTCATTCGCTCTTGGCCCTTCTCCCTGCATAAAAAGAAGCCCTAACTCACCTGGCATAATAATCACAAACAGAGGTAAGAGCTTGGCATATCCTGCAAAAATAGTTGCCCCTTGAGCGTGAGACAAGCTTTTAGCCGCCATCACGCGTTGCACCATCATCTGAAAGATTGCAGAAGTTAATAGTAGCTGACTTTTGAACTTTAGATATTTGTTTAACGATGCGAGTATCTCACCTCTGACATAATTTAATCTTTTCAGTAAAATGCATTAAAAAACATTTTTTTTTTAAGTAATTTGAAAAAAAAAAATTTTAAAACATTGTTTGAGGAGTTCAAAATGCTTATTAACCTATACCGGGGTTGATATAAAATCTAGTGTTTGAAATTTTCAGAGGCTAGGCCTATGCCGCGATTCATAGGCCATTTTTGCCTTTGCGAAAACGGGTGCCCCATGGGCTCATATGAGAGAAGCTTTTTAGGTGCCATTACACGTTGTACCATCACCTGAAAAGTTGCAGGAATTAATGGCATGTAATAAAGGTTGAACCTATTAAATATTATAAATTGCACCGTAAAACGCTTTCAGTTTCAAACGACTAAAGTTACTCAAACTTGGTTCCTTTTTGGTGTGTGTGTGTGTGTGTGTGTGTGTGTGTGTGTGTGTGTGTGTGTGTGTGTGTGTGTGTGTGTGTGTGTGTTTTAATCACAATATGAAGTTAAATTTACATTGTTCAGGTATTTCAAACACAATCTTTTGGAAAATATGCATATGGATTTTTTATAAACATATCTTGTATATATTCAAACAAGGCCCACCAATTTAGGGCGGGTCAAAACAAGTTTTTTTTGGCCTTTTTTTAAAAACGACACAATGTGAGGGTTTTCATTTGGGTTAACAAATAACATATCAAAAGTTGAGCTATGTGCAACCCCCTGTACCCCTCGCACATAGTCACCCCTTTTTCCTCACTCTTCTAGCTGAGATTTCAGAATAAGCTTTGAACCTATTCTGAACATCAATTTAAAATATGTTAAAAATAAGTTAGACCTTATTTTCCCTTATTTAAATCAAATGGTATCTTCTTTATTTATGGATACTTTTTTGTTTTATGCAGGGTTGCCAGATTAGTGATCAAATTTCACAAATGTGCAAAAAAGTCTGGCAACCCTAATTTTTTTAGTACATTTTGCAAAAAATTATATTTTATTTTTGGTTCAGATTATTGATTAAATGAAATTATTATTGATTATTGGTTATTGATTCAAACTATTGGTTTTTAAATTAAATTATTGGTTATTAAGTCAAATTAATCATGACAAGAAAAAAGTCGTCAAATGCAGCCTTTGGACATCCTTCCGAGTTTCCAGCAGCTATGACACCAACAAAAGCAGATGATGTGAGGCACTACAACTTTGTGCGACGACGAGAAGAGGCTGAATCAAATAAATCGATTACTTTTAATGAATGTTGTAACAGTCGCAATAGACGTTGAAACCAGATGAAGAAGGTTCTCTCTCCCTACAATAAGTACTCGTGGAAGCTTTCAGAAAGTTGTTAGTGTGATAGAAGCAGCCTCAAAGTTGAACAAGGTTCCCATAAACTGAAGAGATGAGAGATTTGAACAAAACGTTTCCGAGTATAATGCTATGTTTGATGTATGTGCCTGTGATTTCTACGATAAAGGGATTGATAGAAATGCCTGCCGGTGCAAGGATAAAATAACAATTGCTGAGTGGGATTCTTTTGTAGGACAAAAGCAAAGATTAAACCAACTGGGGCCAATTGATAGAAAAGCCGCTTTGATGAGGAAAAGGTCTATTGCTAGAACTCAAAAAGAACACGAACGCCGAATGAGATCACAAGCAGAATTGACTAAAGCTATCAGAGTTGTCCCTTCAACATTACAAGAATTACAGGAATCACAGGATGCAGCTGGTGCTGAGAGCATGGTGGTAGAGACCGACCAAAAGGATGAAGACTTCGTGCCTGATATAGAGTTAATAGAGAATGAGCAGAACAGATATACCTATGAAGAGTTTGCAGTGACCGCAGATCGTTACAAAGCGAGTTGCAGGGCAGCAGCAGCAATTGTTAATGCCACTTTAAAAGATATGGGAATCCTGGATCAGGGCAACGATTGATAGAAAGAAGCTGGAGGGAAAGAGCACGAGTAGGTAAAAAATTGAGTACCAGGGTTAAATCGGAGAATATAGGAATAGAATGCATTGGCTTTGATGGGAGAAGAGATGACACATTAATTAGGGCAGGCACGATCAAAGTAGAACACACGTCATTGTTAAAGAGCCTGGAAATATCTATATAGATCACGTAACACCTGATCATGGAAATGCTCGTTGTGTAGCAGAAGAGCTGATTACTGTAATAGTGGACTCAGAAAGCTGACACTCTAAAAGCTTTACTGTGTGATGGCACTGCTGTGAACACTGGAAGAATCGGTGGAGTAATAAAGCTTGTTGAAATCTATCTGAATAGGTCTGTTCTGTTCAGTGGCTGGTATGCCTTCTTCATATGAACGAACTACCATTCAGGCACGTCTACGAGGCAATAGATGGAAAAAAAAAACAGGCTCAAATACTTTCAAGGGTTCAATTGGAAATAAATTGAAAACTAATCTAACAAAACTGGAAGTGGTTGCTTTTTCTCCTGTTAAAGGAAACATTCATGAAATTCCATCTGTTGTTGTTAATGCTTTAAGCAGTGACCAAAAGTATCTCTACAATATGTGCCTAGCTGTTCAATCTGGAAATGTCTCCAAAGATCTCGCAGAAAGATCTCCTGGTACAATTCAT